>JAQQZR010000038.1:6645951-6690386 GCA_030068235.1 Notoglanidium macrostoma
TGACACACACACACACACACACACACACACACACACACACACACACACACACACACACACACATACACACACACACATAAATGTACACTCATCTATCATCTAACTCTAAAATTCTGCACATTTTGCACCTTAAAAAATTTTTGCACCCTAAAAATTTTTTTTTTTTTTTTGCACACACAAATCACAATAAAAGCCACTTGACTTGACTTGACACTTGAAACTTATACTTATACTTTCACTACTTATACTAAAGAAGTGAAACAGGCATGAGAGCTTATTTACTGGCAGTGTGGCCTTTTGCTGCTCACCTGAAGAAACCTCTGGATCTGTGAGTTGATATACAAGTGGCAAGAGGACATCCATACTCATCCTTAGCAAATTTACTTGTCTGTCTTCGTTCACGTTCTGATTATACGCAAAATCCATAAGCATTTGAATTCTTAACTGTACCAGTCCATATTCTGTCTATGAACCAAATCAAACATTTTAAGACTTTTTGGGGGGATTCTTTATTTACAGGTTGTTGTAAGTTTAGCACCGTTTACCATTTAAGCATACATTTGAAACTATTCTTCCACAGTTTTGATTCTGCTATCATTTTGTCCCCTATTTTTCCAAAGTAGCTTGCATTTATCAAGTTGTGTACAATAAAACCTTAAATTGAGCATAAAACAAGCAAACAAAAATTTCACCATCTAGCATGGTGAATGTGTAGAAGTCATGGAGTAACTGTACAATCAAACTTGTGTCAAGACAAAAATATAAATCAAAGAGAAACATTTTAACAATCATGATTTGCAGTTAAATTGTTATATTCGTTATCTGTAGCAATAATAACCATCATATTAGCAACACAATAATAACAGTTAAGTCATTGGTAAGTAATTGAGTTTCAGTATTGATATTTACTTCCGATTATTTCCTATTTTTGCTTTGTACTCTCCTTTAATGCAGTTTTAATGCAATCAAAATCTACACCAGGACTTCTAGCTTTGCTTAAGTGACATTGCTTTTCTCTTCTTTTGATTTCCCTACATCTGTATCTGTCTGTCATTTAAAACTGAATTAACTGATGGTTGAAAAAAAACAATGAGGTGCAGCAGTGTGCCTAGGAAAAGAATATAAGTTCGTCATAGTTCTTCAAAGTTCTTCAAAGAATATATAATATATTCAGAGAAATGGCTGGTGGGCAGACATTCATTTCCATGCAGCCAAGTAATTATATCAGATTCTGTAGATTTATCATTGCATGACAGTTTCTAAGGCTTCTAACTTACACATTATATGTGTTTTGAAACTAAACTGTATCATTAACATTATTGTGGTTTCAGTTCCATTTCTTGTAGATAAAGTGAACGGCTGCATTCCCAGGCCTTGACCACCTTTCACTGGTGAACTCTGACCTCTCTGAAAGGGCTCTACTGGACACTATGTTCCTCTCTGGGATTTGTACTTCCTCTTTGGCTATAACACAACTCTTATTCCTCACATCCTCACACACCTAGGACACACCTAATCCATACACATTCCAGTGCAACTAAACAATTGTGATACAGACACAGTAACCTCCAATGTGATGCTCACTGGATTTTGTGGACATCAATTCTAAAATCACTGTGAAATAATTTTGTGTTTAAAACATGTGTTTAGAAACATGCCTTGCATTGTAGAAATGTACCACTGATATTGCATGCCTTTTTCATTGTTTTTATCTGCAATATATATTAAACATATCTTTATTATTATGTTAATGACCTCACACAGAACAACTTGGAGATAAAAATAAACACATTACTAACAGATTTGGTTATTGGTTTCTCTGCATTTTCACATTGCTATACTTGTTGCTGGCTGACATTGTGGTACTGAGGTCATATAGATAGAGCGATCACATTATTCATCACAGAGTGAAATTCACAAAAACCTTTGACCGGGGAACCCAGGCTGCCATGGTGAGAATGCCAAATCCTAGCCTCTAGACCAGTGGTTCTCAACTGGTGTTCTGTGAGGCAAAGTGAAGTGTGCTGTGCAATTTTGAGGAACTCAGTGTATTTTTAAACGGGCTTATGAAATAGTATTTTTAAATACACCATTGCCATTGCTTCATAATTAGGTAGGTAGTCACTTATTTACAAGATTTACATTTTTTTTTTACCTACGTGGCCTTAAGTCATATTCTCACAAAAAAAAAATTTAGGTCCGGAAGAAGGATTATTATTGTAGCAACCAGAAAAATTTGGTCACGCTAATTGTTTGTCAATTCCACATTTTGAGCACAAAGGCTCATGGGACTGTTACTGTTTAAACTTAAATTGTGGTTATCTTTAGCTGCACCTATAATATTTGTTTTTTACTGTCTGAGTACATGTAGACTGTACAAAGACATTTGTTTCATTGTGCTGTTGATGGTTCATGTTCACCACAGGAGAGTCAGAGTAGCAGACTTTGTGCTTCTCGGTTTCTCTCTAACATTACAGTCTGTGAGGTTTCTTTTATTATTAACTATAAGACCAAGAGAAAAAAAGAGGCTGGTGAAGAAATGACTGTTTATAGCTGCTAAGTGAGAACAGGAACTAACTTTTTTCACCTACGTTCCGCAATGTTAAACTGATAAAATGTATGAATGTAATTTTTTTCAATTAATGACAAACAGTAACTGTTGGTAAATTGCTGTGATATGAAAGGTATAGAAACTGGGTGTGTTGAAAATAATCAATTAAATCAATTCATAATTTATTCCTTTCATACTGTATATACAATGTGTACATACATTAAGAAACTGGAGCTTTGCTGATGTGTTAATAAAGCCATTTCTTTCCCTTAAGGCTTTGATTTCATCCTAGACAGCCACAATGTTTCTAACCAGATTGTTTTCTGAGTCGTAAATAATAAAATGACTTCAAAATTTTGCACACTTACATATATGTCATGCTCTTGTGAATGGACACCTGTTACAGTGTTTGTGGCTTACAGTCTTTAACTTTGAATGAGCTGCAATTTTTCTGTGATCATTCAGTGATGTGTAATTCTGAGCTCCTAACTGCCATTACAAAACAGTAAATGAAGAAAATATATTTTTATTTAATTGTTCACAACCTCATTCCTTACTTTCAAAGCTCAGTAAATTCCTAAAGGGGAGGTTTGTTTTAATTTGATCAACTTGATCAAGAGAAGGTCACATGATCATAACATGTACACTGTTAGACAAGATTTGGTTAGAATATATAGTGCAATAGTCAACATATTGTGGACAACTAATTTTTATCACTATCTGTATTCTGTTCAGTGGATGTTTAGTATAAGAGCCCCATAGAGTGCAGGCTAATAAATAAATACAAAATTGTGATATAAACTTTGGCTAAAAGCTTGGGCTATGCCCATGATATAAAAATATAATATCAGTCCATGCCTTCTTGTGAGTCTAGACAGTGTGTGTTAATCAATCCCAGGTGTTGATGACAGTGACAGCATTAATCTCTGTGGTGCTGGAAAGCAGCTGTCTTGTTTTCCTGCCTGGTTTGGCATTGCTCATAGCAGTTCCAAAATCTCTTTACCAGAACATGCTCTTGGCTGAAGAGCGGCTGGTGGGTGAACTCCAAAGTTGGCAGGTTCACATCCAGCTGCCAAAGCTTTTTACAGTTTTCTGCTTCACCGACAGCCACAGGCTAAACAGAGGAAGAACTGAGTTTAGCATGACAGGATGGGAGGCTACAGCACACAAACATTAAAGTGGTGGTAACAGTGCCTACAGCATTGTAACCTATGGAGACTTAGTTTGTCATCAAAAAGTGAACGGTTTTGATTTAAACAGGGAACGGATAAATATGTGTGTTGGATGTAGGAAAAAAACATTAAAAAGACTACTTGTATTTGTGGAATAGCAAATTTTGGGGGTTTTATATACAACATTTAGCCAAAAACATGGTTTGCTAAGGTTGGTGTGGACAAACTCAATCAATCATGCAACCATTTAGAATTAAAGGAGACAATTTTACGAAAAGGAAGCATGAAGTGTCTTAGTAAGGTGTTGTGCCACCATGAGCCACCATAACAGATTCATCCTGAAACCTCTGGAACTGGAGAATGAACACCATTCTTACAAAAGATATTCCGCCAGTTGGTGCTTTGATCGTGTTGGAGAAAGCCGTCTAACACATTAGTCCAAAATCTCTCATAAGTGTTCAATTGGGTTGAGAGCCAGTGACTGTGAAGGCTATGTGATACTATGATTTACTTTATTTTCATTCTCATCAAACCGTTCAGTGAGCCATCATGTCCCGTGGACTGGAACAGTGTGATACAGGAAGAGATCACACCCATGTGGATAAAAGTGTTTAATCATAGGGTAGTTGATCAGTTAGAAGATTTTTTTTTTTAATTGGAGTCGCTCTTCCTTATAAGAAGACAAGTGGACCCAAATCATGGCACCACTTTGCCATGACTTTGAGCAGGATGAAGCAGTTACTGAAAATAACTGACTCAATATGATTCAAAACACAACCTGACAAAGATTTGCCAGTATGAGACATGAGACAATAAAACATATCTTCAGAATTGTTAACTTCTCTTCTAAAATCAGTTGGTTGGTTATTTTATAAGTCATTTTCCTTGTTATTTCAGGGTTATTATATCCAAACAGACCCCCATTATCTCATGGGACAGTGTTAAAATTACACTGTCTAAAAAACTTAAATGTATAAAATATAAATTAAAAAGAGTTCAACTCCAAATTTGAATTGATATCCAATGACAACTTAATAAGCATCTATAATCAGGAGTGTGTCTAGGGAAATGTACAAGCCTTTTGTTTACACAAAGGTGTTTCAGCCCTTCCTGTACTATAGGACTTCAAAGTTCATTCACACCTTCTGTGTTAACAACCACATCCTGCCATTTCTTCTCCATGAACAAAAAGAAACAAGAAACATAAAAACGTTTCTGTGAATTACTTAAAAATTCATTATAAACATAATTTATTTATTACAATGGCAATTAGCTGAGAACATCTGTGCATGCATTGTGCTAATTGCAAGCCATTCATTTAAGTCTACTTCTGAGTACAATAGTGGCATTACTTGTCCTTATAATGTTCTTCTCAGGTTCTTTAAATTCACAGTAGAAAACTCACACCCTTCTTCATCTGAATAGCTATATGTCCTCATAGGAAGAGTTAGGTTGCATTATGAAAAACTGTTCATCTCAGTATTGTGCAGATATACCACATAGACCTAAACCTTTAAACTGAAATTAATAGCATTTTTACAAAATAAGGTCAAGTGTCAAAGTCAAGAGTAGAAACTGGAGTAATTTCAATGAGGAAGGTATTTAAGCTCAATTCAAACCACCAATAAAACTGCATTGTCAGTGTCAATAAGAAAGAAATCAACATTTGTAACCTGTATAGTTTGGAACTGGAGAAGATTGAGCCTTACAAATTTCAAAGTGTAATGTACACTAATGAAGCAGAGTTTCTGTTACCACTCTGGAGTTGTTTATTCTCCTACAGCAGCCATGTCAAATGTTTTATTCCTCTTATACAACTGCAATTTCGCAATAAGTACAATTATTTAATTTATTAATGAATGACATTCCATTCTTCTTCTTTTTTTTTTTTTTTTTTACTGTTTATTGTCTGTCTGTCTGTCTGTCTAGCTATAGAAAGAAATATCCGTTAGCACCCTGTAAGAGAATACAAAAGATTATTTTCAAAAAATTTAATCAGTGATGTAAAAATTACACAATACAAAATTACTTTAGAGGTAGTAGATTTGCAATCTGAAATCAAACAGTAGTATTTTCCCTGCTCTGATACAATTAATTGCATTAATCTGGAAATGATTAAGTCCTGAATAAGCTGCAGGAATGGAGTTGTGAAGCTGTTATTCTAACATTTTACCCACTCTGAAAATCTGATTGGCTCTTTCTGAGCATCACAAAAATTACTATAACTAGGCAAACATTTAATTAAAACAGATGGAAAAATCTTTTTTTGGTGGATTAGGAGATCCAGGTTTAGACTGCAGATTAAAATCAGATATAGGTGATATAGTTCCCCAGAACATCTGGTTATATGGAAAAAAGAAACTTTTTCATTTAAAATATGTGATATATGAGTCAGATCTGACTGTTACCACAAAGGAAAGTGTAGGAACATAGACTATTGCAGTGGTTTTCAAAGTAGGTCAATGTCTGTGACAAACATTCATGTAGTCTGTGATTTTATTATTATATTTTGTATAATGACTGTAAGGTGTCAGATATTACTATAAAACATGATTAAACTGTAATAATTGCTATAATTATTATTTACTGTAGTTATTATAGATATAAGCCAGGCAGCACAGTGATGCAGTGAATATTGTTACTGCCTCACAGCTCCCTTGTCCACTGTTTAATCCAGAGCTCGGGTTACTGTCTTTGTGGAGTTTTTTTGTGTGTTCTCCATGTGTCCATGTGGGTTTCCTCAGGGTTCTCCTGTTTCCTGCCCTTCCCAAAAACATACCATTAAGTGAAATGGCTATACAAAATTGCCCCTAGGTGTGAATGACTGTATGAATATGTGTGCTCATGGTGTCCTGCAATGGACTGGCATCCCATCTGTGTATTCCTGCCTTGTGCAGATCCAATACAACTCTGACCAGGATGGCACAGTAGGTGAAAATGTATGAATGAATGATTGAGTTATAAGCCAAATTGACTAGACACTTGAAATTGAATCTAAAGCTTACTTAGTAATATACTGCCAGCTGGAAATCTAATCAGGGTTGCGGTGGAGCCTATTCCAGGAACACTTGGTGCAAGTCATGCCTAATATTTGAATAGTCATAAAATAACTAAATAACTAAATATTTGGTATGTGGCTGCCAAAAAAAAAAAAAGAAGCTCTGGACTATTAGGTGGGATTATTATTATTATTATTATTATTATTATTATTATTATTTATTATTTTTAATTATTATTAAAATGACATGAAATAGCGCAGTTACATCAAATGGTCTACATTTGCAAAACCTTACTTATTGCCATGATGAAAAATCCAACATTGCCTAATCAGGCTCTTCAAGCTGGTAGACCATGTTTGCATGCTGATCAATAAATGTTTTGTTTTCTTCTTGCCTTACTGTTATTTTCTTTAAAAAAAAAAAACTTATTTATGATGTAGTAGTAGTTGGGAAACAATTCCCTTTCTACCAGTTGGCAAGGATGAGTTACCATTTTCACCAGCTTGGCCTGCATTTGTCAACTGGTAGCTGTTCAGACTAAGCAAGGTGTAAAGAAAGGTGTTCATAGACTCTTTAATAAGTTCTTCAGGTATCTGAGTATTTGCTTCTGCTTAGCAGGCGAACTTTTAAATAGAAATGTGAAGTGCATATCAGAAAGTGTGAGAATTACATTAGACTATTGAAGAAAGGAATCCCATATCCTGTCAAGGAGGGTTTTTTTTGTCGAGCCGCGTGCTTCCTCAGACATCTGCGCTCTGATTGGTCATCCGAAAGCCATGTAACCAATCAGGTCGCAGCTACTGCGGAGGAAGGAATAAATACAAGATGGCTCCTCATATAAAATCAGCCTCCCGGCTTCTCTTTTGTGACCAACAAAATTACTTTTCTTTACTTATTCGCCTGAAATACCTTTTTGGGAGAAGTGCCGAGGGTTAAATTGATGTCTGTGGTGTTGAAGTGTGACTCGCTGTTTTTGTGTATAAGGAGATATTTGAGAAAAACCAGGGCGTCTCTTTTTATGCTAGTGTGAAGTGGCTGCACCATCGACACTGCTTTTTCGGATGGTGTGCGACGATATCGGGCCTTTTTCCATATAGCACGCGCTGGCTAAATACCTAGCTATCGCTATCGCTATCGCTACACCGGTCAGTTAGTGGATTGATTAGCTAATCCGCCCCTGAGCAATTAATGGTGACTGTCCGCTATTCAACACACCGCCAACGGACCATACTTACATTGGGGAAAGATACATCTAATTTTTCGCTATGGCTGTCTCGAGGTGAGTTCATTTTTGTTCTATTATTTAATTGTTTTTTTAGAACATGGTGTGAAAGAGCTCCAGCTAGGCTAACTCCTAGCTAGCTAGCAACGTAGCTCTCGTTCCCCTGTTAGCCGCGATGAAGTGCATACAGCAGGCAGACTAGAGCTAGCCTCTTAGCTTGGACTCTGACACAAGGCCACATTTTTATGGCCTTTTCAAAGTGGATTTAAAATCACGAGTCGTTGCTAAAGAAAATCAGTTTTTAACGAGGACGGTGTGTTGTTGTAAAATGAAGTTTTATTAAAAATAATAATAATAAAAACATGTCGCTGTCGATCTCTGGAGTGTTGTGCTGTGAAAGTTGATCGAGGCCTCGTTTTGTTGGAATATGATGCTAGTGATGTTTCCTGCACCGCTGATAAGGTCATCTTATGTTGACATGAATAAGTTAGATGATACTCTAATGATACAGCAGAAAGCTGTGAAAGTTGCAGTCGTGTATATGTGACTGGTAGTCTTGCCTTCTGTTATTTTGAAGGGACTATTAGCTACATCTTACCCACCTTATCGCAGGTGATTAGTCGACTAAACCTAATGCCAACTTATTAACGTGTGATCTGGAATAGGTGGTTTATTGTGTACGTGTTTGACTAAATGTGTGTTCAGGATGTGTGTAATCATGCCTGCATCTCTGCTGCCTGCCCAATTATGTGGCCAGATCCTGGTAAGTGTAGGCAGGGAAGCTGCATCATCTCGTCTATTTTTATACACCGTGATGGCACAGTGTATCTCAAACCCGCCACTTTCTAATGCATCTCAACATGAAGGTGACACAAATGGTCCCTAAGTGTCTGGGAGGTGTTCACTGTATCAGGGAGAGATGCTGAGAACACTTTTTGCTGTCATTGACCGGATGGAAATGCCAGTCTCCTATGAATGAGCATGGCTCAGTAGGAGGAATGAGTGTTTTTCCTTCCCAGATATGATTTTGCAAACATCCATACAACGTTTTCTACGAGTACCTTCTCATGGTTGTTTCTTGTCTCGCCGCAGCCCATTTTCTTGCACTTTACTACCTACCAAATTGCAGATTTGTTGCCAGGATACATTTAATGGTGTTTTTAGATCTAAAGCTCTGTTCTCTTGTGTATCTGGAAATGACAGAAATGTAAAGGTATTCATTTACCGACCTGGAAATGTACAGCAATTCGAAGGGAAAAACAGCAAAGGTGCCTCTTAGATTTTGATTTTCTGTTGTCGAAGATCTGAGACTCCAAGGACCCATATCTGTTGTCCTTAGGCGCTCCTTTATTTACTGCGCTCACCCTAATACATATTCATGTACATGACCTTTAAACATTAGCGAAATCACTGAGCATGGAGAACAAAACTGGAAAAACAGTCTTGACGAGATCTGGAAATGGCAGTAAACCTGTTAAATGCTTTTTCACATCATGCTTTATGTTGATCTGCTATTTTAGGGACATCCTCACCGCCAGTAATGGCTGAAATGACGACAAGTTTAGACATTTCTTACGCCAAAGTCAAAACATTTCAACCTCTGTCTGTCACCTTGCCACTCCGAGCCAGTTTTGTTTATCACTTCTGTATGAATAAACATCGGCCTCAGCGACTTGAGCTGCTCATTCTGTAATGTGCTCGTGCCCACCCAAGCCTTTTTCTTCGAGCTGTACTCTCTCCTGATAGGATGTCTAGCTTTTAACATTGCTGGTGTTTCCAGAGTTGATTGTAACATGCTCCACTTTTGATATGATGCACTTATCAAGAGTATAAAATGTGGTACATTACAGTTGTTTTTCTTTAGGCACAGTGCTTTATCGGAAAGAGATGTGTTCGTTTGAACGCAGGTGCACTGATGCAGTGAACTTGATGTGGTTATGGTAGCCCAGTTTTCACACACCACAAATATCAACTGTATTTGTGATTAAGCACCTGAAGCCATGCTGACGCTAACTAGTTGGTCAGGTGTTTATTTTATGCGCGTTCCGGCTGGCATGTAAAACAATTAGCAATGGATAGTGAGTTACCGTTAACTGCAGATCCAGAAAGCTGGTTTGGTCACCTGACACTGAAATAGGACCCGTGTCTGCATGTTAAATATCTAAATGCCACTTCGTTTTAACACAAAGTGTTTCATGAGATGCCTTCAGTCAGTCACTTTTTTCCCTGCATTTCAGGCTTGAGCGTCTGTTCATCTTGTTGGACACCGGCACAACTCCTGTGACGAGGAAAGCCGCCGCTCAACAGCTGGGAGATGTGGTCAAGCTCCATCCACATGAGCTAAATAATCTATTATCAAAGGTGTTCTTTCACTTCCCTGTTAACATCCTGTACATCCTCTAATGCAGCTATTGAGGGATGTTTTTTTTTTTTTTTTTTTTTTTTTTAAAGCCTTGTTTGTTTTACTTGCAAACTCGGTTTAATTTTTACTGTTATGCAGTTCATACATGGCCTTTAATCAATGTGGAACAGGATGGAAGTGCAAAAGGCTTATCACTAATCTGAAGGTTACCGTGATGTTTGCATTAGCTATTGTTACACAGGGCAGCTTGCTTATATAAAATGCACAGAAGTAGATGAGATGGCTTACATATGTAGGAACAATTCAATGTTGCATGACTTAAACACATGGTTGTATGGTTTAATATTTGTCTTTGCTTCTTTTTGTAAGGTTTTAATCTATTTAAGGAGTCCCAACTGGGACACGCGGATTGCGGCTGGTCAGGCAGTGGAGGCCATAGTGAAAAATATCCCCGAATGGAACCCAGCTCCCAAGCCTAAGGAAGGTAAACGCAGCCTCCTGTATTTCTGTGTGGGCTAGCAACTTCAAAGAGCAAAATTCACTGTACCCTATAAATCAGTGCTTTGTAGGTATGTTTGATCATAATCGATCCTGGGATGTAAATAGTAGCAACTCTTGGGAAAACTAGATTTGTATTAAATGTAGGCACAAAATCTGCTGAAAGGTTTATAGCGAGAGTTTATCTTTCCGAGCGTGAAACCATGAAAGCGCAGGGAGATTACTCAGCCTGAACTCCATGTACAGTTGTTCGTCAGCAATATTTGTCCGTATCTTGAATCGGAACTGAACATGTACACATTAGGTGTTAGGTACACAGAACATGTACACTTGTACACATGTCATTTAGGAAAGATTCAAGCTACATTTTCTTCAGACTAGTTAAGGAAGTGTATTAATTAGGAGGTGGGTGGTATTAAAACAGTATTTTAAAAAAAAATAAAAAATAAAAAAAAAAAACCAGGCAGCAGTATGAATTTGACACACACGCACTATAACTCATTTTAAAGGCAAGAAGTTAATTTCTAATGCCGCGAGTTGCCATGCTGATTTGACGTCAATCTGTAACCAGGGAAGGAACTCCAAGTTACCCCAAGGCATTTCATGTCACAAATTTACTTGGTCAAGAAAGAGGGGTTCACTCTGGTACCTTACCTAAAAAGTGCGTTCTGTACTGCTTAGAGTCCCATGCAGAAGACCTGTCTCCTGAGGACAGCGCTTCAGAAAGACTCAGCTTCTACAGGTTTGACGTTTCTCGTTTGCTCAGACATGGAGCATCGCTGCTGGGGTCTGCTGGTGCAGAGTTTGAAGTACAGGACGACAAGTCCGGTAGGTTATGCATAAGTGTGTACACGTGCAGCTTTTGTTTTGGTGTACACCATACCATGACTGCATTCTGAGATTGCCTGAACTTTTACTTATGTTTACTAGTGCATTTTGCTCAGAAAGAATGACTTGGCATGAACATTTTTTCCCTTCTTCCCTTTCCTGGGTGCGTTACAATGTACCTCAGTACAGCTCAGCAAACCAGATTGGGTTGTTTTGTATTTGACTGGAGTATGAAGTAAACAAAAGTGTTGTCTAGTATCTGACGTCAACAATGCAGATAATTTGTTTGCCATTTGACTGACTTGTCTTCATGCTCTGTGACGATGCAACAGATTTGCATTGCCAAAACATCAATTGTTTTTTCTTTTGTTTTTTGACCTTTAATATGTACTTACTCGAGTGCTTCCTATTTAATCAGCGTGTTCATTCATTGCCTTAGGGTTCAGCTTTTTTTTTAATTTTTTTTATTCATCTCGCCCTCGTTTTAAAACCTTAATTCCGCTTATTCCTTCTATTGCAATTGCTTAACAAGCATGGAATTGTTACCCACAGCAATTCCTAAGACTTTTCTGATTCGTAGTCTTGATTGTCTTGTTTCTGTCTCCTAAACAGCTGAGGTGGACCCCAAGGAACGTCTGGCCCGACAGAGGAAGCTTCTGCAAAAGAAGCTTGGTCTGGATATGGGTGCTGCTATAGGCATGGACACAGAGGAGCTGTTTAATGATGAAGACTTGGACTACACCTGTGCCTCCAATGTAAATAGATCGCAGACCGGCAAAGCAGTCGTGTTCCAGAGTTTCCGCAGCCATGCAGTAAGACTGAATTACTTCACACGTTTGAATGAACAAACAAAATTGCTTTATTAGATTATGTATGCACCTATGCATTAGTATCATCACTACAATTATTTGTACAACTTCCATGCTGTTGTAGATGATTACAACCTTCCCTTTTCACTTGTCTTCACCTGGATTATAGTGCCTTAGTTACTCTTGAGTGAGAGTGAGAGTGAGAGTCTAGGCTTTTGATTTCCTTTTCCTCTGTCCTCTAATGCAGGGGTGTTCAACTAAAATTTGTGACGCCTAGCATGGCTGAATGGCACCATCGGATAGCTTTTAAAGTTTGATCTTTAGCAATTAGTTTGTGGCTGTAAACAAGACCCATTGTTTTAAAGTGGTTCCTTTCTCAGTGAGGCTTTACGTTAGCACTTTTACGTTAGCCGCCACAGTCCCTGAACAGATAGCACACCTGTTTTGAACTTGACTAAACAAATAATTCTCCCTCCATACATCTTTAATTATTGTGTTCCTTGTCAAGCCACAGCAGAGAATCTGCTACAGAAGTTGTGAGGGGTTCTTAGTCACTGAACCACAGCCATATATTTCCTATTTGTGGATCAGTTCTGCAGTTATTTATTTAGGGAGGGGGAAAAAAAAACATGGACATGTAACACAAAAAAAAATCAATAGTGGAAAATCATTGAAAATGCAGCAAATAGGAAAAATACAAAATATGCTTTAAAAAAAAAAAGAGTAGCAAATGCATCAAATATTTATTTTAATTAATCTCATTGTTATACTGTAATGTATTACCTAATCAAGGAAAAAAAGAATTTGTGCTTGGCTGTGCTTTATTCACCGCTGTCGAGCCCTCATTCACCTCTTATTGGATTTCTGCTTGGCGGGGGGGGACGCTTTATCCACTTGGCTGTCATTTCTACATCATCTAGATTTTATACACAATGCTGCAACATTTTCACATTTACAGTCTCCGTGACTGTTTACATTGTCAGCAAATCTTCACTAACCATAGCTTAAGCTAGAGAGGTTACAAAAAAAAAATGTTAGAAACATGAGAACCCAACAGTACAACTTTATGGTTATGTAGCAGCATTCCCAATAGCATGGTGCCATTTAATGTGGTACATTGACTTCTTTTTAAAAAATTTTTTTTTTAAATTTAAGTATCTTTATCCTGGACACATTTTTATATGAACCTACACTTTTATTTAGAGCTGACTTGTTTTAAAACAATCCAGGTCACAGTCCCTGTCTGACATCACAGTCCTAACCAGAACATGCCCTCCTCAGTTGTACTAAGTGCAAAAAACCAGTAGGAGAACCTGCAGAACTGGGAGTAAAGCAAATAATTATCTGCTTAAGTGAAAGGCAGTTGGACTCGCAAATAATCCTTTTTGTGCGTTTTCGCGGCAGTCGAGCTGAACTCTAATGGTGCCTGTCGGTCTTTCTGCCTACAGTGACATCACGTGTATATACTCTTAACGTTGCAATAAAAGGAAAAAACTATTGAGTTTCTGTGAGAAGAGAAAATTACTGTACTGAACACTTGATTAATGTGTTTTGCAGGCGAGCTGATGTAAGTCATTGTGTCAAATGTTAAGCTTTTGTTCTGAGGATATTCATAGATCATTAAGTGTTTCATTCCATTATTGAAGTTTAAAGCTATTTTTAGAGTTCAGGCATTTGTGGTGTTCTGACCTAGCGTGGCTTTTGTTGTTTAGTGTGCCTAATGGCAGGGAGCTTGAATGTGGCTAGATTAGCACCACCACCTTGTATACAGACAAAGTGGTTACAGTTCCAGATTTGCATATCATAGAGTTGACTATTGTGCTTGGCGAAGGTCTGTGCTCGCCTAGTTCACTTCTAGTTTAAAAATACTCACCCTAAAATATGGATGGGTTGGAAGGTGCTAATATCCCATCTTTTAGGGCATTTTCACACCTATTGTTCGTTTGTTTAGTATGAATCATTTGATCAAATTGTAAATTCCTTACATTTTACCCCACGCTTGAACTAAATTGCATCATTATAAACCATGTGAACGTTCGCTCCATTTATTGGACAGATGTGTCCGTTGCGGGAGCAAGAAAATAAATACAGGAAGACGGTACTGTTTTCTGGATTATGCAAATTCACAAAGGCAGAGATGGCTTTTGTTTATAGTTATGGTAATTATCTGGGCTAATTACCAGGCTAATCTACACCAGCCGATCACCGAATACACTTCAAGAGCATATCTTCAAAATTCAGTAATGCTTCATACTTTACAAAAAAAGAAAAGAAAGGAGCTTATATTGAGCATGTGCAGCGACATGTTAACCCTCAGCATGTTAAACTGAAGACGTGTTTGGGAAGTGTGAGATGTTAAAGATGTTTATTCACTATTTGTTGGAATCTACCTGTAGGATAGTTGGCTGTTAAATTGGTGTTTGAGAGTAGTAAACGATATGAAATTATCCATCTTTAAACTCTTGGTTACTACATTCATATTCGCTATGGGAGCCGTTTAGCTCAAACCTAAGGAGTACAACCAATAGTATTATCAGATTGAGCTTGGATCACCACTCTAAAGTTCGTTTGGGACCGGACCGAGACCACCTCCTCATGAGAGTCTCTGTTCAGTTCTTTTGGACTGCACCCGGGTGCGATTACTGTTGTTGCACCTGCCAAAACAAACCGTGGCAGGGGAAAAACTAGAGTCCACTTTAACCGGACTGAAAAGCTCAGGTGTAAAAACCTTTAAATTCTCTGTACAGTGCATTAACAGTTGTTTTAGTCTGTCGTATCAGTTATTTGGGCTGGGTGCATTTATTAGCACCACTCGGTCCCGTCCGATAATCTTCTCCAGATGGATGCAGACATGATGGCCCCACCCTGCTTTTTCTCTCATGCAAGGTGGCGTGTTGCTTTCTAACATGGCTGTAATTTGTCAACAGTGGGGTTTCCATGTTCATTGTGAATAGATGCTATAATGACTAAAGTTAATCAGATCCTTTAGACATGTTCTATGGTGAAATTGCATGTTGGTAGCTAGTTAACATTCATCATACAACTAAGTCTAATTTAGTCAGTTGTTGGTGTAGGTTACAGCTACAACATATTTTTACGCTTGTGTACTGATCAAATAAGAGAAGAGATTCCCGTCAATATGAATACATTTTGACAATATTATCCTTGTCCAGTATGGATACCACAAAAAAAAAATACTATTATTACTACTATAATTTGCCCATAGGTGTGAATGTGAGTGTGAATGGTTGTTCGTCTGTCTGTGTTAGCCTTGTGATGGATGGTAATATGTTGAGGGTTCCTCTCACCTGGGGTCAGCTAGGATTGGCTCCAGAGTCCCCGCGACTCACAGTGGTTAAGTGGTAATAGATAATGTATGGATGTATAGCAGGTTGACCGTCATACCAGCCACTACTATTTTATAGTGTAGAGAACTTTGAGTTGTTGGGGTTCACTGGTGGGAAATAAAATGGATGCGTCTCTTCCACAGCCTATGCAGGCAGCAGACTTTATAGACTCTGAATTCCGGCCTGGCATGAGCAATCGTCAGAAGAACAAGGCTAAAAGGATGGCCAAGTTGGTGGCAAAACAGAGATCCAGAGATTTGGACCCCAATGAAAAAAGGTACTACCATCTTCAGTACACTGAAACGTTCCTTTGTACTTTTGTATTTGAATTCGCATTTAGAAATATTGATCAGGCATGTTTTCATTCTCAGCAACGACAGCTTCGAAGGAGAGCCGGAAGAGAAACGGCGGAAAACCACAAACGTAGTCATCGAGCAGCCGGCTGCTGAGAACAAAGTCTTAATTGATAACATTCCTGACAACTCCAGTTTGTTTGAGGAGGTGTGTAAACAAAAATGCTCCCTTCAGAAAGACGCTTCATGTACATGCATGTCCCACACCGTTACATTCGACAAACATACATACAGATGTGTGCAAGTGTTATAAGATACTCACATGACTTCTGGGATCCCAACTGTAATAATGCCCAGTGTATGCTATGGCAAAATATTATGGTTAGGTTGCCTGTTAATTGTCCTTGTTTTGGGCTTTCCACCCTTATCACAACACACTTGGCCTAGATCATGATTAAGTACTGATTAGTTGCATCAGGTGTGTTAACAGTAGGGAACAATTGCAGCATCAAAGATCTTTCTAAATTTTTCTTTTTATCTCTGTACAAAAGACTCAAGAGTGGCCCCTAGAGAGTTTCTGTGAAGAGCTTTGTAATGATCTGTTTAATCCATCCTGGGAGGTACTGTAATTACTTTCTCAATCCTTAACAAGATTTTTTTTTTACTTTTAATGCTATATGATAATTGCTTAACTGCAGGTTACAAGCATGTTGAACTGCATGTATGTTTTAGGTGTTTGTTAGTTTTTTTCTGCGATATGTTTATTAGTTAACAGAATAACTTGAAACTAGACTATTAAAATGCTGTTTTGTGGACTACAGGTGCGGCATGGTGCTGGTACAGGCCTGAGAGAGGTGCTGAAGTGTCATGGTGCAGGAGGAGGGAAGATGGTGGGCAGCACGTCAGAACAGGTAAAGATGAACAACTCTTACTGTTCTTTTTGCCTGTTTATGCATTAAAAGGACCATCTTGATAAATTCAAACTAATCATTTGCTAACCAGCATTTCATCTTCATTTTGTATGCTTTGTGGATTTAAAAAAAAAAACCAAAAAAACAATACAGCTGCTCAGGTTTATCGCATGGTAGATGAACATGCTTAATCCCGCATTGAAAGATTTATATTGACGTAAGTTGACACGGTCAGAGTTGTGTCCCGTGCATGAAAATTTTTATAAATTCTTTCATGTGACCCATAATATTAAAAGCATAAAGCGGTCCAAACGCGATCAGTTTTGCAACAAGTAGCTTAATTTTATAATCCTGATGGCAGCAGGTGTCTCTTATAGTTATAAACTGTCTGCTAATCCAAATATTGTCAGATAAAAGCAGAGTTTATTTATTTCTTAATCTGAAATGTGAATAGTTCGCCTTCATTATGAGTTGGTGTGCCTGAATTTTAACTTTTTTTTTTTTTTTAATTAAATGTACTTTTTTTTTTTTTTTTCTTCATTTTTTCTTTTTAATATATATATTTATTTATTTATTTATTTTGGGGGATGTTCTCAGTTAGTGCAACAGCATCAAGACTGGTTGGAGGACTTGGTCATCAGGCTTCTGTGTGTCTTTGCTCTGGACCGCTTTGGAGACTTTGTGTCTGATGAGGTAAGACACTGTTTCCATGACCTTCTCGACTAGTTTTTATCCCCACTTCAACTGTTTTGTTGTAGCATGCTCTTCTGTGCATTATGTTAATGTTCTGTTAGGTTGTTGCACCAGTCAGAGAGACTTGTGCACAGACACTGGGTGTGGCCTTGAGACACATGACTGAAGGCGGTGTTACCATGACCGTGGATGTTCTGTTGAAGCTGCTTACAGAGGATCAGTGGGAGGTTCGGCATGGAGGACTATTGGGTATTAAATATGCCCTCGCTGTCAGACAGGTGAGAAAAGCATCTCCGTTGACTTACCTGTGTGTAGCTTTGTGAGCGTCCTTTTAACATTATGTTGAACATTTTGCATAAAACTGTACAGAAAATTGCACTTTTTTAACATGAAATTTTAACCTGAACATGTCAATGCATGTTTGTCGTCACAGGATCTTATTTCACAACTACTTCCTCGAGTACTTCCTGCTGTCACCGAGGGGCTCCAGGATCTGGATGATGATGTGCGTGCAGTAGCAGCTGCTGCTCTTATCCCTGTAGTGGAGGGACTGGTGCAGCTACAGCCTGCTAAGGTAAGATCGTAAATGCCTTCACACGGTAATAATACTCCATTGCGTATTAATGCTTGCACTGTTCTCGGTGTATTGTCCAGGCTAGCAAATAACTGGTTCCTTCCATCTTCATGTCTCTCATTTGGTGTAGTATAGTATTAAATACTGTATACTAGTAAGACTAGTACTTTAGTCACTTAGCCATTTTTGTATTAAAGTGCTTTTGTTTGAATGTTGTAGGTTCCTTTCATAGTGAACACGCTGTGGGATGCTCTGCTGGAGCTTGATGACCTCACAGCTTCTACAAACAGCATCATGACTTTACTTTCGTCCCTGCTCACATACCCTCAGGTCCTTCAGTGCAGGTATGCTTCTAAGTCTGCAAGCCCTGTTTATCGGTTACATTTGTATTATAACTGGACAAATATCAGTATAGACGTTCTGACGTATTGTATTAGCTACACTGAGTAATGTGTGTGTTTGGCAAAATTTTTAATATTTGGGCATTTCTAGGAATTTTGACAATTTTGTTGGATTTAAAGCAGATATGATTTTATAACGGTCCTTTCCTGTTCTGCCTAACCAATTCCTCCTCATCTGCAGTATGCAGCAGTCACTGACCATTTTGGTTCCTCGCGTGTGGCCATTTCTTAGACACACCATCGCTTCTGTTCGACGTGCTGCCTTGGAGACCCTTTTCACACTGCTGTCCAAGGCTGATCAGGTAAGATATTAAGTGGAACATGTATAATGCAGCTGCGAAGAGACTGCTAACTATTTTAAGGTGGGAATTAAACTGTGCAATTCAGTAATGGAGTTAAGATTTAGAAGTTTTCTGTACTTGGCCACCCTGATTGTGTTGCTTCTGAGCTATCTGCAAATAAAATATGGCAGATACTCTCTTGCAGTCAACTTGTTTTTCCAGTTTTCTGTTCTGTAATTGACGTTGTTTGTAGTGTTAATGCATAATTTGATTACTTTCTCCAGAGCTGTGCCATGTGGCTGAACCCAATTCTCCAGGACATGTTAAGGCACATATTTCAGTCCTGCATTCTTGAGAGCAACCAGGAGATACTTGATCTCATCCAGAAGGTATGTAAAACAGTTGCCACACCCACACTTGTTTTTGATAGTGTTTTATTCTTGAATATGAACTAAATTAATACATTGCTTTATGTCAAGGTGTGGGCTGAGCTATTACGGCAGGCCCCTCAGCAGTACGTGGTAGCAGCAAGCTGTCCATGTATGGGTGCCTGGATCTGTTTGATGATGCAAGCACCTCACATTCCCATTGAAATCAATATGTTATTGGAAGTCAAGGCTCGATCCAAAGTGAGTGCAAGGCTCGTCTGACTCTATTACATCTTGTAATGACACCTAACCAGCATCAGATGCATCACCTGGGCCATGAACTGCCCCATCAGGGATATTGAATGAACGGAAAACAAAAGTAATACTAGAACAATTTAATGTAACATCTTAAAACAAAATAAGCTGCATTAAAATGAGAAATACAGCCATTGCCAGTGTGGCTCTAATTGTACACTCACCGTCCACGTTATTAAGGACCCCTGCACATTCGTGCAGTTATCCAATCAGCCTGTCATCCGGCAGCTTCAGTTAATGTTCAAATGTCTGAATGAAGAAAAATGATCTCTGTGACCTTGATCATGGAATGATGGTTTGTGCCAGAAGGGCTTATTTTTTATTTTTTATTTTTGAGTATTTCATAAACTGTGGCTCTCCTGCGATTTTCAGACAGAGCTTGCACTGAAAAATGAAAAAAAAAACATTGCGTGAGTGACAGTTGTGTGAGTGGAAACACCTTGTTGATGAGAACAGTCAGAGTGAAATGGCCAGATTGGATTGAGCTGCCATAAAGGGTATAGTAGCTCAAATCACGCTTTGCAACCATGGTGAGCAGAAAAGCATCTCGGCATGCACAAAGCATTGAACTTTGAGGTGGATGGGCTGCAGCAGCAGTAGACCACATTGGTTTCCATGCCTGTCAGATAAGAAGAGGAATCTGAGGCTGTCATGGGTGCAGGATCTTCGAAACTGGTCGGTTGAGTTAGGAAAAAATCTCTTGATTATTTTTCCAGTCTTCAGCTGGCCAGTTTCAGTGAGTGATGCCATAAGTGGAACTTGATATGGTCTTCTGCTGTTGTAGGCCTTCCACCTCAAGTTTTATGTATTCGGAGCTGCTTTTCTTCTCACCATCTGTGTAAAGAGTGAGTGCGATCCTAGAATTTGAGCCGCCAAGACGTCTAATCTGGACGTCACTTCACTTATCACTTATGCCATGATTTTTATTTATTTTATTTTTTTTAAACTTCGCATGTGTGTGCTTGTGTGCGTCTTCCAGGAGATGAGACGTTTCTGAAATACTCGAACCAGTTTATCTGGTACAAATAACCATGCTGTGATAACTCTGGTTACACTTTTCTTCATTCTGATGTGTCATGAACATTATCTGAAGCTCTTGACTTGTATCCGCATGAATCTTTTTGTTTGTTTGTTTGTTTTGGGGTATTGCTCTGCTGCCACATGATTGGCTGTTTGGATAACTGCATAGTGACCTAGATGACTGACAGGAAGAGTGAAGGGGAATGTGCTGAGGGGAATGTTCTGAATTGCACTTGCACATAAATGTGCATGCCTGGTTTCTTTTAATGAGTCACTACAGAACATGCATATAGGGCATCATTAAAACAATTTTTTTTGGTAAAGGAGCTTTCTTAATAAATATATTCCTACATTTTATGGAATACTATGAAAGAGCTCATGAATACACCATTTTATTCTTTCATTTACACCGAAAACATGCATGCTATTAATGGCGTGCGCAGTTATTGATGCACAATATTCAGAAAATAGCTGTCAGTTTGTCTACTAGAACTGGGGAATAAAAACTAATAAAATGAATACTGGCAAATAGTGCTAAACTAACTAAAATGAATTTGAATTACAAATGAAACTGGAAAAAATAAAACAAAAATAATGACCATTGGTCACTCATTTACACCTTGCATACTCTCTTGCGTCATCGGTAGCATTTCAGTGTATGCTTTTAAAGCCATGCTTGACAAAAGGATCTCTGGTCTGTGAGTGGAGCTGATTGTGTGTACTGATCTGTGTATTAAGGAGAAGGCGAGTGGGAAGTCTCGGCAGGGTGGACAACCGGTAAAGGAGACCGTGCAAGAGTACATCGGGGGAGCCGACACGGTCACTGATGACCCAGCCTCAAGAGACTACGTAGTTACCCGTGCCCGGCTCATGGCTGCCAAGTGTGTGCTTTAACTTTCCTTTTTTCCCCTCAATGATTTTAGTCGATCTCTAGTTTCTGGATGTATTTAAAAGGTTGGTAATTCTTGCCTCATTGTAGCAGTACTATGTTGTTCCAGGCTGCTGGGGACATTGTGCGGCTGTATCTGTGACCCACGATTAAACAGCTTGACTCAAGAGATTCGTCCAGCGGAGTCCTTGGCTCAGCTTCTCCTTTTCCACCTCAACTCTAAGTCGGCCCTGCAGCGCATTGCTGTATCCATAGTGCTGTGTGAGTGGGCATCCTTACAGAAGGTAAGCAGGAAAGTGGATCTGGTCTGTACCAAGTGGCTCTCGTTGACTGCTAATTACTTTAATTTACTGCGTCTTCTATAAGGTTGGACATTTAAGAAAACTTGTCTGTATCTGGATGTCATTTCACTATAGAGATGCTTAAAGCTGTTGGTTTAATTGCTAGCATTTAATTTGATAAAATAAGATTAATGAACTGCCAAGTTCTTATTCTCTTTGCTATTTACAGTCCCCAGGCAATAGAGTATTGATTATCCAAATACGTGGGAAGGGTATGAAGAATTATCAGCCTTTTTATTTCTATCTCTCTGTAATTTCATGACCGAACGGCAGCAGATATTGAATAGAATTGGTTGCCATGAAATCTTATCTTTCACTGTTCAGTCTGGTGAAATGGTTTGATAAAACAAGTAAACATGCAAAATTAGCCTCAAGTGCACTTGAGCACTTGCATTTAGCACTTAATGTCTCCAGAACTACACTAGCTAGAGGCATCAAACTTAATTGTATAAAAGCTGTATAGATACATAAAGATGTATAGTGCATGTCACTTAAGTGTCTTTCAGACCTATATAATATTCAGGTCTCAATTGCAGAATTACTTGCTAAGACACACTTCCAAAAATGATTTCAACTTAGTCTATACTCCCTGGGCTACTCATAAACATAATAGGAGCGCTCTTGGGATACAAGTCATGAATGGTGTCATGAAATCTGTACTTCATACAATTTTACCCCTTTTCATGTGCCCATGAAGGTTTGATTCCTCTAGCTAGTCTAGTTCTGAAGAGATCAAGCTCTAAATTTAATAAAAATGCACTCGAAGCCGACATTTTAAATATTCTTAACTCGGAAACCATTAGAGCTACGAAACTGTAATTTCACTTGTTTACTTTATCAAACCCTTTCAACAGACTGACAAGTGAAAATAGCTGCAACACCCATCTGCTGTCCTTACATGAAATTACCCTTAAGGTAGACATTCTAGCCACTAGTTTCCATCACAATTCGTATATCTTTTGAGAGTATAAACGGTAAACACAAGATTGCCTTCAAGGTGTGTTTGACCCATTTTTCTCCATTTCTCTGTAGGAGTGCGAGGTGGTGTCCAGTGTGGTCCAGCCGCGTCTGTTGGCCATTCTGTCTGAACATTTGTATTATGATGAAATCGCCATCCCCTTCACACGCATGCAGAATGAATGCAAGCAGCTCATCGCACTCCTTGCTGATGCTCATATTGACGTGAGGGAGAAAATCAACTGCAGTGTCTTCACAATTGATCAGGCCAATGAGCTGGTTAGTGCCTGTGTGAAAGCTAGTGGCGCAGTATCATCTGTGCAAACCTGGTCACGTTTACAATTAACCAACTGTTAATTAATCTGAATGAGCTTAATTTCCGTCAATATGTAAATTTAGTTTCATCAGATAAATATTTTTATCAGCGCAACACAGTGATGCATTGGTTAGCACTGCTGCCTCACAACAAGAAGGTTCTGGGTTTCAGTGCAGCCTTTCTGCGCTGGTTTCCTCCCACAGTGCAAAACATACAGGTTCGGTCATGTAGCTACTCTAAATTGCCCATAGATGTGAATGAATATGAATGGTTGTTTTTCTCCGTTAGCCCTGTGATGGATTGATGTCCTGCCCAGGGTGTACTCCACCACTCGCCCAAAGTCAGCTGGGATTGGGTCATGCTCCCTTGCACCCTTGAAGGATAAGCAATATAGATAATTGATGGAATATTTTTAAACCATCATTATATTTAATTTATCACAGTATTTGCTGAATGCTTAACAGTGTCATAACTGGGGCTGAAACCAATATTGACTTTGGTGTACTGCTACCGCAGTCTGTCATTTGAATGTGGGCATAAGTAACAGGCTGTTTATACGTGGTAAATCTAATTCCCATTACTGATATTTTGTTGCTGGGGGCTCCAGGTTCTGTTAACTGAAATCTTAGCAACCATCATTGCATGCCTAGCAACAGAAAGCCTGTGCACTTGGATGCTGTCATCATCCTTCTCTTTTTAGGTTAATGTTTGTTGTGTACCGGGAAATGGACAGTGAAATTGTGCAGAGAGAAATGTTGCATATCTGATATAGAACACTAATGACTTTTTATTTATTTATTTATTTCCATTTCTGCTTCCTTCTTTTCTTTTCATCAGGTGACTAGCGTCTTCTCTGAGGCCACAGCTTCTTTGAACCTGAAGTCTCGACAGCTACAATCCTTGGACAGTAAGCGGCAGCAGGCGTGCTCTACCGTGACTGAGACCAGTGCTGAGTGGCAGCAGATGCATCTACGTGTGCATACTTTTGCAGCCTGTGCTGTGATCGGCTTGAGAGCGCTGCCTGACAAGCTCAACCCACTGGTGCGCCCTCTCATGGAGGCCGTTAAGAAGGAGGAGAACACGCTAGTGCAGGGATATGCTGCCTCCAGCATAGCCCGCCTGCTCCAGCTTTGCACAGGCCGCACACCCTGCCCCAATTCAAAGATCATTAAAAACCTGTGCAGCTCGGTGTGTGTGGACCCTATGCTCACTCCCCATGCAGAATGCCCTGTTCCACCCCACACACTTCCAACACAGGATGGCTGCAATGGTGAGAACACTTATGTCCTGGAAAAATTGTCTCTATTTTAACATTACTTTAGTACTTCTGTCTTTAAACTGTTAGGCCAAGAATGGTATTTAATAATAATAATAATAATAATAGGAAGAAAATTCCAAATAAAAACAATACCTTTCCAGCACTATGAGCTTGGACCCTTGAATATTATAACTTCGATAATGGTGGGTTGTGATTTCCGCTGTTGTATATAAATTTAAAAATTCACTTTATTGTTATGCTTCACGGACCCCACTTTGAAAGCCGTGGCAAGTAAGACGCAATAATTTGAGTTTAGTTTCTTATTGTGCTCTCCTGTAGCCAACGTGTCCGAGAAAGATGGTATGCACCACATGGTGAATAAAACAAAAGGCATCATCACTCTTTACCGACATCAGAGGGCAGCTTTTGCCATCACCAGCAAGAGAGGCCCTGCCCCCAGACTGCCAAAAACCTCATCCAATGACCTTCCCCCAGGCAGCTCCATCGCCACAGAAACCGATGAGGTAAGGAATAGTTAACTTCTGTGCACTAATTATTATGACAAACTGATTACTGTAATTTGTGCTGATTAATTTGTAGGTTATATGGCTTTAATAAGAATCTTGGTTATGTTCTCAGAGTAAGAAGCCAGTTCTCATCCAAAGGAGAGGTGCAGAGTTCTCACTGATGACCATTGCTAGGCACTTTGGGCCTGGTCTCATCAAGGATTTGCCCTGTCTCTGGGAGGCTATGATTGGCCCACTGAAGGCTCTGGTGGACACACTGGGTTGTGGTAAGCACCCTTATAGGCTGTGTATGTGATCAGTTGTAATGTCTTAACCTTCACATACCTTAGCTTTGAATTAACCTGTCCTAACCAGCTCAAATGTTTACAAAATATTCTTCAAACATACTATATTGTAGATTCAAGGCAGCTCTTGGAGAAGGGTGACTTGGTAGCTCAGGAGCTGGTCAACTCTCTCCAGGTGTTGGAGGTCACTACAGGAGCCATGGCTCAGGAGCTCATATCTCTGGTAGGCGAATATGCACTTCCACACTCACAAACCTGTTTGCACTAGATTTAGTAAAATAAATCTCTACACTATCATTTGGCTAAAAACAAACTATCAACTATTGCTCTTCTAGTTGTTGGAGCAGCTGCCTCTGCTGTGTGCCTGTCTCCATCACCCATACACGGCTGTGCGTCACATGGCCGCTCGCTGTGTTGGCGTGTTCAGTAAGATTGCCACTATGGAAACCATGAGCTGCTTCCTGGAGCAAGTGCTGCCATGGTTAGGGGCAATTGATAACTGCACCAAACAGGAAGGAGCCATCGAGGCACTGGCCTGTATCCTTGACACAAAGATGCAAGTGTAATATGTATTTGTGTATATAAATTGCATATGATTAGGATATTTGGATGATTTTGAAGAACTATTCAGATTATTTACAGATTACTCCTGCTTTATGTAAGACGGAAGCAATGAGTGGATGATGTGCTTCTTCCTAAGGCCATATAAGTGTTGTTCCTTCACTGTAGCTCTCAGGTGTGATGGAGCAGCTGGATGTGGACATTGTACCCTACATTGTGCTGTTGGTGGTGCCTGTGCTAGGCCGCATGAGTGATCCTAGTGACAGTGTGCGCTTCATGGCCACACAGTGTTTCGCCACTCTCATACGCCTGCTGCCTCTGGAGGTACTTACTCCTCATTCCATAGCCCATTTACCAATCTGAGGGAAGGGAAGATTTTGCTAAGTGAATCAGAGCTAAGTTTGGCTTGATTGCTATTTGGTTACGTTTCTCACGTCATAATTAAACAGCAGAAAAAAATCAAAGGGTTTCAACAAACTTGTAAACCGCTTTCCTTAATTGGTCAGGATTAGAGGTTCCAAAAAAGGAAAAAAATGTTTTTAAACTGTATTATATTCACCAAAAAAATATCAAGGAATGGACAACGCAAAGCTGGTGCTAAATAAATGATGAGAGAATTACACAAGTAACTACTTTTATACATTTTGTGCCTCACCTCCAGAATTTGTCTTCTCATTTTCTTTATCAGTTAAAATCTACAAAACAGTGCAACAGTTCAGTCCTTTGCCACAGCTTACACCTTGCAGGTCAGTTTAGCAGCTCGTATCTACAAAAACACATTGGCAACCGAAGATGCAAGGCATGTTTGGTTCACTTCCTGCAATCAAAGCACACGAGTTCATCTGGAACTGGAACGAGACCAGTTAAGATCAGCTAGGACCAGTGGTTTTGGTTTGTTTTTGAAGTGAACCACACCAATGAGGGGAAACGTATGGAGTAAATGCTGCGTATGTGAAAACACCCTAAGCCCGGTCAAGTTGGAGACACACAATAAGTATCACTAAAGGAAGATATTCTGGGCTTATATCGTTTGGCATTGAAATGGCCAATTAATTTTTTCCAGAACTTGAAAGTTTTATTGTGTTTTACTCATACTGCACCTGCACCATGGCATTCCTGAAGTATGCTGCTGCTCCTCCTCATGTATGAAAATAATGCCTGGATCTGGCATTTGTTTTATAAGCATCATTAACTGTGCCACAAAGTACATGAATTTATGCCTAGTACATCTGAATCATTCATATTGTTAACCAAATCCACACTTGCATGTTGGGAACGGGGTGTGGTAACACTAATCCTTGTGCAAATGAACAAAGGGTAGTACCAGTACAGTTCATGTAGGTAATGAATAGATCTATTTATATAAAAAAAAAAAAAAAATGTGCAAATTTTTCTTATTGATGGTATCCTTTGAAGGCTGGCATTCCCAACCCACCTACCATGTCCGATGATCTAATTCGCCAGAAGGCCAGAGAACGTCACTTTCTGGAACAGCTATTGGATAGCAGGAAGCTGGAGAATTACACGATCCCTGTCCCTATTAAAGCAGAACTCAGGAAATATCAGCAGGTAGGCGGTTTCATGAACATGCCCTTTACATTGTAAAGGTGTTTGTTTAAACATATAAATATTCAACATGGTGATTTTGAATTAAAGCGTGTCATGACTTCTTGTTTCTAATCCAGAACCTTATTATGCTCAAATTTGTTGATTAGATTGGGTTTGTTGATAATGTAGCGTCTGCTGCATTCATTTGCATAGCGACTGTGTTGAAATCTCTCCCCTGCAATGTTGCTCCAGCTGAGTGCTGGATGAAATATAGCCTCTCTGCTCTTTCTGCACTTCAGTTAAACCAGTGGCTACTCGGCACTTTATCCCCTCGTCATCCTCACTGTCAATATTACAAATGGCTTTTGCCTTTAAATTAAAGAGTGCCACAGGATGTGTTGATGACAAATTACATTTATACCAAACAAATTGTAAGCTGGAAAATAGTGGCTGTCTCACTTTCCTTTTCCCACTAGACTGAAACCAAATACAAAGTGAAAAATCTGCCTGTGGAATTAGATGCGCTTTGTTCTTTTCCTCTTATAAAATGTAAATTTAACCAAAAGTGGCGGAACAATAGAACATTGTTGGCTAAGACGTTTGCCTCCCAAATGACTGAAGCTCAGACCCCTTACATGTCGTAGTGTCTGAATTTTATAGCAGTCCTGCAAGTTTGACCTTAAATTTTTTCCTCAATGTAATTTAAATTAAAAGTAAAAAAAAAAAAAAAGTTAAGCTGTATGGTGTGGCTATGAAGATTTTTAAAAATTGTGGTGTGTTCTCTTTGCATTAGGATGGAGTGAACTGGTTGTCCTTCTTGAATAAGTACAAGCTGCATGGAATCCTGTGTGATGACATGGGTTTGGGTAAAACCCTTCAATCCATCTGCATTCTCGCTGGAGACCACTACCTCAGGTACTCTGCACCGATTTCAGTACAAGCCATTATGTACTAAGGCTGTCCTTTTATAGAATATAAATCAATTGTTTTATAAATAATTAAAATTCAAGCTTTTGTTTTTTAAAGATTTCTTTCTTTTAATCTGATTACGTGAACTTGAGCAGCTGTGTTAATGTAGTGCTTTGTGTTGCACAGATGAAAATTGTGTTCTTAAGCAAATAAACTCCAGAGAAGGCCAGGCTTTAATATTTCAGATTATTAATTTATTCATTTATTTACCTTCATAAGTTTTTTTAATCCCACTTCCTCTGAAGCTGTCTGGTGTGGGGTGGTTTTTATGGTTGTGTGCAGGGCACAGGAGTATGCCAGGACCAAGGCTGCAGACTGTTGTCCTCTGCCCTCTATAGTTGTGTGCCCACCTACTCTGACAGGCCACTGGGTGGACGAGGTGGGCAAGTTCTGCACTAAGGAGTACCTGAACCCTCTGCACTATACAGGTCCTCCTACGGAGAGAGCACGGTACGGTTCCTCACCATCCACTGCAGTTCTGACAGGGTTGCTGTTTTGAGCCTTGATTAGCCATTCTTACAACAGAGGAGCACTAAATTGGGGTTTATCTGACTCAGCTTTCTCACTGTTTCTGGTCCAGATTACAGCATCAAGTGAAAAAGCACAACCTTGTGGTCGCGTCATACGATGTTGTGCGAAATGACATCGACTTTTTCAGGTAAATATTTCTGCTTACTGTATGCATTTCAAATAATCTGCTTTCCTGTTGTTTATCCAGTGACTTTTTTTTTTTTTTTTCACCCTGACAGGAATATTAAATTTAATTACTGTATCCTTGATGAGGGTCACGTTATTAAAAATGGGAAGACGAAACTATCCAAGGCTATCAAGCAACTGTCTGCGAACTACAGAGTTATTCTCTCAGGAACTCCCATTCAGGTGAGTCTAGAGCTCCTAAACTACTTCGTGTGCAGGCTCTACAGCAGGGAGCACAATCCAGGGGTTTCTTTTAGGAGTCAAGAATACGTTTATATTTAGGTTCGTTTTTACCCATGTTTTTAATTGAAGTTTATACTGGAGATATATGAAATATATATTTACTATATAAAATGCAATCCATATCTAAAATCCTTGCTGCATTTTTAATTAATCCTTGCATATTAATCCTGAATCATCTTAAAATCATGTGCATCTGAACAAGCACATGAACTTAATTTAAAGAACACCTTCAAATATCCATACATGGTGAGACACCAGTAGTATAAATGGCACCTTAAATTCTTAACTTCTTTTAACATGATGATATTTTATTAAATCGCAAGTGAAGTGCAACACCAATGTAGGCGGAATTTTTTTTTCCCTGCATTAACATGCCGTGACGCCTCTGCTTTGAGGAACCATCAATATATTTCATCAAAAGAACGTGGAATGTTTTAAAAAGTACTTTCTAACCTTTCCTTTGTCTTCTGCAAAGATCCCATTTGATTTACAGTTGGTACTGTTGTAAGAGCTGCTGTTGTAGAAAATCAATGCCTTCTCACCGAACGAATTTAAGAACTTACTTTTCAGTTTAGGATACTGTGACCTTTCCAGAACCTAATATAAAAAAATGTTAATTTAAAGGGTTTTCTTAGGCTGCTGCAAATGTGTAAGAGCCCTGCCATTGAGTATGTGCTAGTGTAATGGTGCATGAGCACAAAACTGCTAGAATGTATTAGAATGTTTTCATGCCCGTTTTAGGTCCTCTGCTTGCGACTTTTAATGTTCAAACAAATCCGGTGAGTTTAAGATTAATTCTGAGTGTGCTGACATTTTTCACATGTGGCACTTGGGTTTAATGGACGTTTTATGTAGGATGAAAACGACAATGGATTTTTATTGACCTTTTGGACATTTTCTCTGTTACTTCTATGGATTTTAAGGAAGGTTTCCTGGACAAGTGTTGAAAATAGAAGGGAAGCAAAAGTCTTACACCCTTCCTCATCCTGTCTCCTCTCTAGAATAATGTCCTGGAGCTGTGGTCTCTCTTTGACTTCCTGATGCCAGGCTTTCTGGGTACGGAGCGCCAGTTTGCCGCCCGTTATGGGAAGCCCATCCTTGCTAGCCGAGACGCCAAGAGCTCGTCGCGGGAGCAGGAAGCAGGTAGGGCTCTTCAGTTTCCTTGTTTGTAATTGTCGCTTAAGAATCTTCTTTTGTACAAGACCCTATTTTTTAGGATTGCTCTTATATAGATTTGGGCTGTGTTTAGGTGATCAATGTCTTTGGTAATTATTTAACTGTGGTAAGTGGTAGTCTTTTGGGGTGTTTTCACACTTTGCTTGAATGATTCTCTCTCCCAAACAAATCGATCCTGACTATCATCATTGCATGGATATTTTTGCACAGACAAATCACCGATCGATTGGGCAGTTTTGAATGTTGATTTTGAGTGCTCAGTTGGTTTGCAAAGTGGGTACATTTCCCTATTGTTCTGCTGTAAAATGTTATCAATAAATCAATAATTCTTTAAATAAGTGTGAAGCCAGTTCCGTTTGAAAGGCTTCAGTGGCCCATGGACCTGATTGGACATACTGCTAAGTGTGAAAACGGTGTTGTGTGTAGTAGCATATTGTGACCGAGCGTGTCTCTTAGGGGTTTTGGCTATGGAGGCTCTGCATCGGCAGGTGCTACCCTTTCTCCTGCGGAGGATGAAGGAGGATGTCCTCCAAGATCTGCCACCCAAGATTATACAAGACTACTACTGCAACCTGAGTCCCCTGCAGGTACCGTCATCTGCATGTACACTAATATTCATGTACTTTTTCAGCATAGAGTAAAACCGATCTGTTGTCCAATGCAAAACTGCAGTTCACTAACACATCTTTCACATATGAATCCATTACAATGTATGACCAAGTGTTTGACTGGAATTTTAAGAAATGTATACGTTATTGTCAACATAATGCAATTTTTAATTTTCTATTTCTCTCATTTTCTTTGTCTCTCCCTTGTGTGCGCGTGCAGGTTCAGTTGTATGAGGACTTTGCCAAGTCTCGGGCAAAGGTGAACGTGGATGATGTCCTCTCTACAGCAGCTCAAGAGGATGAGGACAAACCCAAGTTGAAGGCCACTGGACACGTGTTCCAGGTGAGACGGCAGTGGCGGTCACCATGACAAAAAAGTAGTTTAGCTCTTTAAGACTACATGCCATGTATAAATCATTCCAGTTAAATGTATATAGCATTCACATGATTTGATCAAAAAACTTAGTGATTGCTAGTCAGTTATGTACAACAGCAACATGATGATTAGTTTGCCCAATTTTATTCCACCGTGTTAACACCATGTCATTAGATTGTACGTTAGATATAGCTACTGATTTGACCAGTTTTGCTCAAATTGTAATAAGTGTAATATTTATTTTGTCCCAGTTTTAGCATTAACATTGTGCATATTGTGTAGGCACTGCAGTACCTGAGGAAGCTGTGTAACCACCCAGCACTGGTCCTGACACCTCAGCATCCTGAGCACAAGCGCATTAGTGAGCAGCTCACTTCCCAGAATTCTAGCCTTCGAGACATCCAGCATGCACCAAAACTCTCTGCACTTAAACAGGTAGATGCACTGAGATCCTTCTTTTCAGTCTATTTAATGGTGGAATACTCTGCCAAAATCCTGAAAGAGAAGGCTATGTGTAAAACATGCTTGTGTGTTCTGCTGGAAATGGTTAAAACAGCTATTGTTCTTCCACGTCATATCACCACTGAATGCAGGACTTGCAGAAACCAGACATAAGCAAGTAGTAAAGTTGCAAGTGGAAACCCAGGACATATGTAGATTCCACAGACAAATTGTTGGTCATGATGTCTGAAGTTAATTGGACTTTGCATTTTACCGAGTTGCATTGTAACTTTGTATTTTGCCTAAAGCCGAGATACTTGATTGGTGTGTCACTCATCACTGACATCAGAATTCCAGCACTTGCATTGCGTTTTAACATGCCATCTCATCATCTAGTTGCTGTTGGACTGTGGTCTGGGCTCATCTGGCTCCTCGGATGTCGGTACAGAGGCTGTGGTGGCTCAGCACCGTGTGTTGATCTTCTGCCAGCTGAAGAGCATGTTGGACATGGTGGAGCATGATCTGCTGAAGCCTCAGCTGCCAACAGTTACTTATCTGCGTCTGGACGGCAGTGTGCCCGCAGGCCTGCGCCATTCCATTGTCTCCAGGTGATAAATACAAGCTCATACTTACCCACATACACGTATGTGTCTTTCTAGTCCAGGAGAATTTGGCTAGATTTAACATTTATTAGGTTGGTGAGAATCCATGTAAATTTACCATGTTCATCATGTCTTTATGCAGGAATAATTTATTTAATCCTGTCATAGTTGGGCCAAATCCCAGATGGCTTCATATTCAATATGTTCTCACCACATGGGGTAAAACCTAACAGCACTGTTAAACCAACTGTGCATTGTATGCCCAATAAAATGCCATCTGTGATTCAGTAACAGAAAGATGGATTCTCATAAATGCCGTTATAAATTGTTAATGTTGGAAATGAATTATTTTTCATTTATAATCAGAATGTACGGTGGAAGGAAAAGGTTGGCATTAAAGTCTATTGATGGCCCATTTTGTACATAAAGTAGCCCAAGGGAAATTCAGCAGGTTTTTTTTATTATTTTTTTTATTATTATTATTAGACATACAAGGTGACAAAATGTAGAACAAGGGCTCTTGAAACATTCATATGCGTGTTGTATATGCAGAAATCATTGTAGTGGAAAATAAACTCTGGTTCTGGCCAAAACTCTCTCACCTTTTGCTTTTACCTTTTTGTCCTGTAGGTTCAACAATGACCCATCGATAGATGTGCTGCTTCTGACCACGCATGTGGGTGGTCTGGGCTTGAACCTCACAGGAGCTGATACCGTGGTGTTCGTAGAACATGACTGGAACCCAATGAGAGATCTACAGGCTATGGACCGTGCTCACAGAATAGGACAGGTGCGTGTCCTACAATTGTGTGTGTGTGTGTGTGTGGTACTATTATTTATAATAGTGACTGGCTTTGCTTTTGGATAGAAAACATAAAGCCTGGGCCTTTCTGGGTTTCAGAAACGTGTGGTGAACGTGTATCGTTTGATCACTCGTGGCACGTTGGAGGAGAAGATCATGGGTCTGCAGAAGTTTAAGATGAGCATAGCTAACACGGTGATCAGCCAGGAGAACGCCAGTCTCCAGAGCATGGGCACAGAGCAGCTATTGAACCTTTTCACCTTGGACAAGGTACGTGTGCCTCATGTCCTATTTATTCTGTTTTAACAATGCCACTGTATCAACCGGGTGAAAATATCTTCACATAACCTCATGAATTTGTTAATTAAGGGTTACCTTTTTCTAACCAGAGTTCGGGTGTCTGTGTGCCCAAAGCTGTCCTGCTCATGTCCGTGTGGGCACAAATGAGGCCTCTCATGCTTCATACAGTAGGAATTTGTGAGGGGTTGCGTCTGTGGGAGATGTAGGGACCATTTAACATTGGTGCTTATGTCTGTGCACAATAGTCTTACGTTTTATACGCCTTCCCGTATGTACATACAGATGGATGACGTCACAAACAGGCATGGATCCCTGGGACTAGGCAGCACAGGCTGTATGTTTAATAAGGCTTTGATAATGCAGAAGTACATATTTGAAGGGGGAGAAATTGATTTGTTTTTGGGTGTCACATTTTCTGTCTAAGTATTAAAATGATAGGAAATTTAATTTAATATTACAATAAATAGTAAATTTTTAAAGTTGAATTCAAAATTTTTAATTGAAACATGCACATGCCATGCATTCTTTCATATTGACCCACACATGGAGCCCATAGACTAGCTGATTGTTCAGTTGGCAAACTGTAAGCTTTGCTTTTACATAAATTCACATAATGGAAATGTGTGTATTCTGTCTAATACGTAACTTCTGTTTGTAGGACGATAAAGCTGAGAAGAGCGACATGGTATCCTCCTCCTCGGGGAAATCCAGTATGAAGTCTGTACTGGACGGCCTGGGGGAGTTGTGGGACCAGCAACAGTACGAAGCAGAGTACGACCTGGATAATTTCATGCTCTCACTGCATTAACCCAGCACACCCTACTCGCACAGCCTCTCCACCAAATGTTCTCTTGACCACTTTGTTACAGACAATAATGTGGGTCATCTTGACCCCCAAAGAAGTGAAAAATCTTCTGGAGAAAACGTATGGCCATGGTTCCTTAAATTATTGGTCAATTATGTCAGCCAAGACTTCACCCTCCTGTTAAAACTCTCGCACTCCTCATGTATACTCTCCTACCCCACGCCGCCAAGCTGAGGAGGAACGCACTGGGATTAACTCCTTCCCCCAGACTTGGTCCACTGATTTTTACTCTCACACGTGCTGTGGGATCTCCCTTGTAACATTGATCATAAACAGCATCATCGACTAGTCCTCCTGCACTTATACAGTCTTAAAGCTTACCTTGAAAGTTAAATGACCTATCAGTATTGGATCTTAATAGGCATATGAGCCAATATACAAAACATAGGATTTTGTATATATTGTTTATTTTTGTAGACTGGACAGCCATCGTAACCAAAAAGGCTTCTGGAGCCTTGTATCTAGAACACCAGGGGACACTAGACATTTAGCCAGAAGAAGAAATTTAACTGGAATGAAAAATGCTAATCTTCCTTTCCACTAGGGGGTGATGGTCTTTTTCTATGAAGCCTGTCAGTCCCTTACACACCTGCAGCCCAGATCAGAACATGACCCACAGCCTACCACACACTCGCACCCAGAGAAAATGTGAAATGTCTGGCATGTGCAAGGGCACGGTGCTGACTGGAATTGTAGGTGCTGTTCACCTGGCAGATATAGGATGCTCATGGAACATTGTTGGATAGTTTTAAAAAGGAAAAAAAGAAAACCTGGACTTGTAAATATTTCTGTAATTTGCCGCCTTTGATTAAGCCAGTAGAATTTTAATAAATTCTAATGAGCTTTCTTTGATGCCTGTGTGTTCTTTTAAAAAAAAAAAAAAAAAATTCTATTTCTCCTTCCTTGGTAGTTCAGTGTGGCATGTGTAGAATATATCAACCTTGATGCATTATTTGAATTTTTGTGCGTTTGGTTCAATTCTGATAACAGGACGGAGTGCTTCCTTGTAACTGATGCAATACTGACATCCTCTCGCTAACATTTGCCGACACATCATGCGAAATCCAGGCATGATGGCTGCATGCTATTAGGCCAGCTGCACTATGGTCTTTTCCACCATACTGAAGGTTTTTGTAACACACAATTTCATTGTTTTGTTCCCCGATCCACTTGGTTATCACTTGCCTTATGGTTCCTGCTCCGTCGCTGACGCTGCTTCGTCAGTGCTCCAAAAGGCATTGTTCGTCACCGAAGAGAAGTTGCTCCTGGAGGATGCTTTGGTTCCATTCCTTATTCATGGTTGTGTTCTTGGGCAAAATTGAGTGAGCCACTCCCTTGTTTCTTAACACCAGGCCATCCTCCAAAAGTCTTTGCCTCACTGTGCATGCAGATCCACTCACACCTGCCTGCTGCCATTCCTGAGCAAGCTCCGCACTGGTGGTGCCCCGATCCCGCAGCTGAATCAACTTTAGGAGACGGTCCTGGCGCTTACAGGACTTTCTTGGGTGCCCTGAAGCCTTCATCACAACTGAACATCTCTCCTTGAGGTTTTTATTGATCCGATAAATAGTTGATTAAGGTGCAGTCTAAGCAGCAGCAATATCCTACCCTTTTTGTGCAAAGCAGTGATGACTGCACGTGTTTCCTTGCAGGTACCCATGGTTAACCGAGGAAGAACAATGATTTCAAGCACCACCCTCCTTTTAAAGCATCCAGTCTGCTAGTCTAACTCCATCAGCATGAGCGAGTGATCTCCAGCCTTGTCCTCATCAACACTCACCTGTGTTAACAAGAGAATCACTGAAATGTCAGCCGGTCCTTTTGTGACTGAAATGAAGTGGAAATAATTTTTTTGGGATTAAGTTCATTTTCATGGCAAAGAGGGACTTTGCAATTAATTGCAATTCATCTGATCACTCTTCAGAACGTTCTGAATATATGCAAATTGCCACCATACCAACTAAGGCAGCAGATTTTGTGAAAATTAATATTTGTATCCTTCTCAAAACCTTTGGCCACGGCTGTACGTTCTACTGCATAGAAAAATCCGCAACAGACTCGAACAATTATGTATTGAAGGGCTTCTGTTTTTCATGTTTTACTTGCGGTTTAGTGTAATCACATTGCTAGTCATTTCTGTTAGGACGCAGCTGCATACTTTTAAACAAAATCCAGTATGTTGGCTCTAGTTTCAGAAATGACATGTTTCACTTACCTTCTCTAATCAGCACCAATATTTCAATCAACATTTACATGCACTTAAAGTAATCCAATTAAGGGGTCAAGCATGGTAAATAGTGTCATCATTAATAACACTACTGTTCCATGCCCTTCATGTACATAACGTCATACTTTTTATCCGTTTATAGTTACACTTATAACATTGTGAATAAGTTCAGATCATTATATAGCAGCTATGAATGAATAGTTTAAGTTTGCGTTGACATTTAATCTTATTATCGGGTTGAAACACAACCTTTAATGTCTTTCATTTTTAATTTAACGTGCATACCATTCTTTGAGTGAAATAAGCACTGGATATGTTTTTAAAGTACACTATATGGCCAAAAGTTTGTGCACCCCGATTATCTCATCCATATGTGGTTCATACCCAAACTTTGGCAACAAAGTTGGAAGCACAATTGTTTTTGTAGGCTGTAGCAATACAATTTCCCCAAAACTGGAACTAAGAGGCTTTAATGGTTCAGCATGACATGCCCTGTGCACAAAGTGAACTCCACGAGACAGGCTGTAGAACTCCTATAGTCTGCACAGAGCTCTGACCTCAACACATTTGGAGCACTGACTGTAGCCCGGACTTCCTCACCTGACACCAGTTGGGAATTAGGTACCGATTCAGCATTTCAGGGCAACATTAATCCACTTTTATATCCAACTGCAGTTTAATGAAACACTTGAATGCTCAATTTTGTGATTGGGATTCTTGTTATATTTGCATTCAACTGCAAATGTCAAAATCGTCTCCTAAACAGTATATGTACAAACTACATATACAATAGTGCACTTTTAGGTAGCTCTGTAATTTGAGAGAGACAGAGAGAGACAGAGAGAGACAGAGAGAGACAGAGAGAGACAGAGAGAGACAGAGAGAGACAGAGAGAGACTCACTCACTCTGTTTAGATCATCTCCTTTTACCAGTGCTGCTGGCTGCTCACACTATAACCCTACAAATGCTGACAGATGTATCCCTAGAGACACATTTAATGCTCCACACACCATATTGCACTTAAGGAAGAAAAGTCTTTTGGTCCAGCTGGAGATGCAGTGATGAGGGTTAAGTAGCTCCGTCTGAGGATTCTCCATACCCGAGCGCCTGGAAGACCTTTAACCTTTTCATGAGTGAGGCTTTTCTTTTGGTTTTTAGAAAGCCAGACGTTGTTGTTAACCATTTTAAATGCACAGTGAGAACTGAAGAGGTTAATGAGTGGTTAGTGTGTGGTTCAGTCTGCTCCGAGTTCCATTAATTATGCAGGCACCAACGTTAATTTTGTAAAATATTTACAAGATGCATATAATTATTAGAGATTGTGGTGTAGACGGTACGTTCATGCAACAAAGAGTTACAGGAAAACACTGAGGCCATGCAAAAGACGACCACACTTCGCAGCATCATACGACTATGTTTAATAAGATCTGCTTATTAGTACAGAAAAGGGGGAAATAATGAAGGTGGGAACTACAAACTTGAAGCAAGTTGTAAGCAATAGCAGCATTGCCCTCCATGTTTTTTTTCCTTTTTTTTTTTTTAAATCACAGTTTAACTACAACATTAGACAAGCACAGGTCCAAGTGAACAATCTGAAAACCTTGTCATAATCGAACCTGTCATTAGTTATAAATTAAAACATAACTTAGAAAAAGAAATCAATCCTTCATGTATATAGTTATATCTGTTTTTTTTTTTGTTTTTTTTTTTTCACACAACATGATTGAGTGGGCTGCAGATCCAGCCACGGAGAATGAGCATGAAGCACAGGTGGATAAATAACTACCCAAATCTAGTACAGGAAATATAGAGAACATCTACAGTGTGTGAGAAACAGTCACCAGGCTTCACTTTCTCTTCTCCTCGTTCCTCAGCAGCTGTTTAGTGACATTATTATATCTGAAGGTCCTTTTAGAGCAAGGGGGTACAAAATGAGTGCAGTGAGCTAATGATGAAATGATAAACATTCGCCTCTGAGAGAAAAATCAACATTCCAGGAGGACGACACAAGGTGGTTAGTATGCAAGCCTGGGATTAGTAAAAGACCAAAACGATTGGGTGGAAAACAGCAAGCTAGAGAGGACATTCATTCTTGTTTTCACCTTGGTGCAGAAGAGATGACCACAACACCAGAGCTGGAGCATTTACCTCAGAAATGATGAGGGGGGTTTCTTTAAGCTCTTTACTTTATTCCTAATAACTGATCAAACATTAGTTTAACTTGGAAAAACTAGAGAAAGTGGTGGATCAGTTGCGGATGGTGCGTTTACCAACTTTCAGTCACTTACTATTCATACACAGCTAGAATGACAAATGAGGATATGAAAATGAAAAATATGTTGCAAATATTTATCCAACTTGGGTTAGAATGTCAGGGTCAGAGCGCAGGGTCGCATACAGCACGCTGAAGGGCCAAGAGGGTTAAGAGGCTTGCGCAAGACCTCTACAACCTTCCTACCACTAATGCCTGGGTCACACGATGTGATTTATACACTGCTGATATGTGGAAAATATAAGAGGTGCCAGAAATGACAGACTGCACCAATGATTGAACCCATGCTAGATTTTTACCAGGAAATAACCACTCCCATTTTTAGATGATCAATGATCCCAACTCTCAGAACTGCAGTTTCTCAAATAAATATGACTTGATGGATGACTTGACAGTGTAACTCAGCTGTCAGTCCTTCATGCAATCCTTCATGTGTTGCTCAACATTACCGGATGATGTCAGGTGAGTCATAAATATAGCATGTTTCATAGTTATGATTACACAACAGCACTGCTGAATGTGAAGTCAGAATGTGTTGGTTCCTCTTATCTTGGCATGACAAAAAAAAATGCTAGCATTGGGAGAATGAGCTCGAATCCCAACAATGCCACAGCTATGAGAGGTCGAGAGTCAAGAAATAGAAATTGACTGGGTTCTCCTGGTGGGAGGGATTTTAATACCCGGACTTTGTCTCCCCTGTCAATCACAGTGGCGCTAGCCAATCGTGGGCATCTGTGAGCTCATGCATGTGGAACAGAGCAGAGATCAGGTTGCTCTGAGGGTTACGCTGCCCTGTGACGCAGCACGCCAGCAGTTGGCTGGGTTCTTATTAGCTGGTGGATGGGAATTGGCAAGACCATATTTGGGAAGAAAATGGAGAAGAATTTCGGCCCGATTATCCTCGAGTGTGACCCAGGCATAGCAGAGAACCTTAACCACTGCCGTCTATATACACCACTCACCAGTCATATAAAACATCATCTACAGAGTGAGTCAACGCTCTCAGCAAGGTGTTGTGACTCTCTTCAGCCGCAGCATTTTGCTTTAATCTCAGAACATCGTGGGCTTTTCAGTGGCAGTGACTGGAGCGGGAGGAGTTAAAGCACTCTGTAGCTCCCACTGGATCACAACATTCACCTCACATTTCTGCCATTTCGTTTTATTGCCCATTCAGTTGATACATTACCAATCATTTTCCATTACCAAGCATCAATTCCTAGTTTTGAATTTGCTTTCCCCCCTTACTTGAGATCAAGGTCACTCTAATGTAAGCAACATCAGCAAGTTAACACAAAGCTTCGAATTTCAAAAATCTAGACACTTTAGTAACATTACAAAGGTTCTCAGCTTCATAAAATAAAATGAACCAAAAAAAGAAAAATAAGTTTGTTTTTTTTAAAGAATTAGCATAATAAAATTAATTTATTCCAAGTAAAAATACAAAATAATATTAACGACATTGACCAGGTATGAAAGTCTCCCCCAGAAATAGCCAATATTAATGGTTGAGAAATAAGTCTGTAAAGAAATATGAAATAAAAAAAGAAAAAAAATATGTAAATGTTTTAATTCCTTTCTCATTTTTTTTTTGCAAAAAATCTCTAAAAATAATGAAAAAATTTCTCAGTATAAAGGCTACATTACCACTGGAAGGTACTAGCATGTAGAGTAGGTAAATACACAGTAGAAAATGATTTTAGTGAATCACAATGCTTGCAATGAAAATAAATCTGCAATAAAGATTTATGCCTCTTTTTCTTTTCATTTTTTTTCTTTTTTACAAACAGTACAAACAGTATTGCACATTACAACAAAGAATCGAGGTTATAGCCTTAAAAAAAATGGGACTAATTCAAGTCTTAGGTGAATAGAAGGCCACCATGCTGCTGATGCACCTTGGGGGCTTTCGATCAAGTTACAGCTGAAACTGTTCGGATCTTTGTGTGTGTGTGTGTTTTCATTTAAAAAAAAAAAAAAAAAAAAAAAAATTCTTTCCTTTTTCTCCATTTAATCAAGAACCCTCGAAGATCAGTTTAGCTTAAATTATGTCAGGTTAACAAAGTAGGGCAATTTGCTTTTACAAAACAAAATGGGCTACGCTTAAGAAACATAAAAAAGCTTTTCCTTTAAAAAAAAATTAAAATAATCACAAAAAAAAAAAAATTTAGTTTCACTGGTCAGTAAATGACTGATTACAAACATACAAAACCAAGGGAAGTATCATCAGTTGACTTTTTAAGCACCTAATGGATGTCGACTCCATGGGTTTTTTTTTTTGTTTGTTGTTTTTTTTTTTTTTTTGCTTTGTTTTTTTTTTGTTGTTTTTTTTCTGGAGTAGGATTTTGTATGAACTCTTTTTTTTTTTTTTTTTTTTTAACACTGTGGCGTGTGGGTGGCAAATCGCTCTCTCCGTTTACGCCGTGTTAAGGTCGTCCCTCTACTTCAGCTGACTCTTACTCTAATAAAGTTATAAAGCTCTAGCTCCTTCAGTTGCTTTTTTTAATCATTTTTTCTCAAAAAAATAAAATTAAACATAAAAGCAAATAAACATGACAAAAATAAAATTAACCATCTGTTAAATCATTTTCTTGCAAATTTTAAATTAATATATATTTTATATTTGAATAAACTTACTTAGAAAATATTGATTTCTCTCCTATTATATTTCAAAATTGAGGTATTGCAAAAGATCACGTCAGTCAGAAAGCACACAATTTCTATTTCTCTCTCTCGCTCGCTCTCTTTCTCCATCGCTCTCTCTCTCTCTCAACAAAAAAATAGCTGACTGATAGCTAACTATCTAGATACAAAGAGTAGTGCATAACAAATGTCTATTAGAGAAAAGGAACAGATCTAGAAAACCCTTCTGGGTTGGGAAGGAAATATCACAAACCCCCCAGAATTCACATCCATAAGGATCCTCATTGCTATTCATGATTAGTTTTCTGTTTTTTTTCCCCCCCATCAGTAAAAAAAGTAGCTCTTGTTTTACGTCTTTTTTTTTTCTTTTTTTTCCAAAAGCGAACAAAGTGTTCCATCCTAAAGGTGACGGTTTAGGATTAAAAACCCGAGCCACAGTTGCTGCGGCCTTTTCCGGTGTGACGACGCCACTACGGGAAAACTGGATGGGACGATTTACGGATCGTGGTCGTCAAACACCGAGCTCGGGACTGTCGCGGGTTCGTAAACCCCTTCTCACTCTTAAACGCATCACATCAGCAGCCAATACTTGTGTCCTCCTAAACTCCCACTCGTCCTCTCTCCATACCGTAGTCTTAAAAAAATATCCACCATCGTTATTAGCAGGTTGGTTCTATTCTTCAAGCTTTGCAGGAAAATCTGTGTATATATAGATATATAGATATATAAATGCAGCGAGCACACAATGTTCTGGTGATGTTAATCCAATGTGCTGCAGTCACACTGTCTGAACTCTTAATGTGGGTCTTTCAGTGAAAAACACACACGCGTCACTGCAGTATTTTCTTTTTTGTCTACTAATCACTTCACTAGTCAGGCAGAAGCGACGAGGCCTGACGTGGTGTTAGTTCTAGTGAATGGTGTTGGTAGCTTGTAGGGAAGGGGGTAGTTTCTGTGTGAGTGAGAACTATCAAAAGTGTGTGTGTGTCAGTGTCTACGGAATAGAGGGACAGGGATGCCTATGTAATATTGTGTGTGTGTGTGTGTATACACTGGTTATGAAGATTTCACAGGACTTGTTAGACATCAAGAACAGTTAAAGCGAATCACAGTTCTAGGCATATACTCAAACCTAACTACATACTGTATAAAAAATTGCACAATTATATTAACAATCAATGAAAAAGAAAATGTTCTTCACCTACTAGACAAGAGTTTGTTTGAAGGCTTATCCTACATCTAGGCCTTTTAAATCAGAATTGCGGCTTAGTCGTCTGCTCACGCTTTTAGCTTTTGACATGATATGATCAGCGAGACAGAAAACGAGCCATCCAGTGAGATGGGCTTTCCGCTCGCAGCATCTCCGGTCCACTTTCCTGCTCCGTGTCCTCGTCTATCATGTGCAAAGTGGGCCGAGATGAATAATAGACTCGATACTGAAAATTCTATTGCATGCTGCGACCTGATTTGGATAAACATGCAGTTCAGGGGCGAATGCTGACCGCATCGAGGCCAACGCTCGCTCTCATGCCGGCCTGTTCACCTCCCAACCAGGCGCCTTAACCGACTCTCATCCACTCCCCAGCCTGAATAAAGTACTATGGTATACATCTATATACCATGGATTTAGCAGCAAAAGCTATTGCAGCATTACATGTACATAACACTAAAAAATAATATTATTCAAAAAATAAAGGCCTAAAAATTATACGCGAAGGAAACTAAATCTGATTGTACACATGAGGTATTAACTGAACTATTTTCAAAATGGAGAGCAAATAGGTGTAATCTAATTTCAGATTCATTTATGATCCCCCCCTTTACCCTTACTAAAGGTTGCCAGATATATGATTTTCACCTTTGGTAATTCTGTTCCCTCACATTTTCTACTCAGGGCAATGATATAGGTTTTCTGAGAAACAAGTGCATGCTCTGTTTAAAAAAAAAAAAATTCAATTAAATAAAAAAAAATAAAATAAAAATAAAAAGGAATTATCTATGCATATATATAGATTAAAAAAACAAAAATATAATTTTTTTTTTAAATATATATATAGATATGTGTGTGTTGTGTGTGTGTGTGTGTGTGTGTGTTGGGTGTGTACATAGTCTCACTCTTGTCTAATGTCCTATTGGGAAACACGGACTAAATCAGGAGGAAATTGAAGTAAACTTGAAAAGAAGAACAGTATTGTCATGACCTAGCTAACATCAAGTGTGTACATGTGTGCCAAAGTGCAAATTTCTGAGCAGAAAGACTCAAAATTCTTATTCGACTGAATGTTCATTAGCAGAGAGTATGGGAGACAAAAAGATATTAAGAGCTGTGATTATTTAAAAAAACAAAAAACAAGAAGGGATAAAAGAAGACCCATGTTTTCTTCAGTTGTAGTCGTGGTGATGGTGGTGATGGTGGTTAGTCGGTTGGTTGGTTGGAGGGGATGATGGGAGTGAAGAAGTGAGGTGGGGAGGATGAGTGACTCCTCCATCAGCTCCAGCGGAAGGAGACGTGGCGTGGTCGGTCTCCTCCCTCCTTCACCAGAGGTTTGTGGAACTCGCGGCCGGCGCGCGAGTGGATGCTAGCCCAGCAGTACTCACAGTAGTACTGCAGGCACGTGACGTTGGCACAGAAGAACGGGGCGAACTTGCCTCCACAGCGCGCGCCCTGGCACTCGTCACACATCTGATCGTCCAGCACGTACGGCTTCACCTCCACCTGCAGCCAGACATGGGAGCGACGGTGAGACTTGCCTAGCCAGCAAATTCATGGAAAGTCAAGCTGACTTAAATGTTGGAATTGGAGTACAGATGACAAACAAGACAGAATCTTTGGCATTTTAGTAATTATTATAATAACACACACACACAAACACACACACAGGGTCACCTACA
>JAQQZR010000038.1:6716377-6754478 GCA_030068235.1 Notoglanidium macrostoma
GTAGTAATCCATATTATGTCAACAAGCGCTCAACTAAGTAAAGAGAAACAACAGTCCATCATTACTTTAAGACATGACGTGTCTTTTAAATAAGAAAAATAAAGATAAAAAACATTGAATTAGAAGGTGTGTCCAAACTTTTCTAAAAAATTTTTTACATTTGAAAAGTATTTGTCAGTAAATATGTCGGTACAGAAAGCAACATAAAGAAGCAAGTGTGACAGTCTCCAGAAGAACTGTGGCAGATTCTCCAGGGCAGCGACACGTTCATATTACCAGGCTGAAGTGACTCAAATCTGATTTTTGCCTTAATGCGACACATATCTGATCTTTTCAGGGCTCTGTGGGCGGACAGTTCCAATCGTTTCTAATCAGACTTGAGCCACTTTCATACATGGTCCTAATTTCGATACGTATAGATGTGTCATCAATCAGCATGGTCTTCTATTGAGATGTGCTACTGAGAAGCTGCATGTTAGGTTTAAAGTTAAGATTTCAGGGTTAACGTTAAGCTTCAAGTCTTAGGGTTATGCTTACGGTTAGGTTAAGGGCTATGGCGAAGACTTTATGAATTTATTCTCTGCTATCGGTAGCACTTACTGACGCTACAGTAGCATTCTTTGTCAAGGTAGCACAAAACAAGCTACAGAGAGCTACAGCTGACAAACTGTTTGCCATCCTCAAGAGCAAAACGCGATGTATACATTAGCTACTAGTGTGTCCATAGTATCAGTTTTAATACTAAGGGTCATCTCACAAATATGTTTTTTTTTTTTTTATTGCTGGTGATACAGATGACTCATGCAAAAACATGAGCATACGTGCCATTACGGAGGACAGATGTTTTTACATCAGGGTTTGATACCGGTCACTTGTAATTATGAATGTGAACCGTCAACATAGAGCACAGATAGACCTGAGCAAAAAATCTGAACTGAACAGTGAACTGAACATAGCCCAAGATGATCAGTAAAACTTACCAGCTCATTTCCTTATAAAACTGCACAAGCTGTAGCTGGGACTACTATTTAAGAAAAAAAAGCAAATGGTCATCACACCAAATATTGATTTTGATTAATTTCTGTTTACTGCATGTTGTATTTATTATAATTTTTTAAGTAGAAAGATTTTATTTCATTATTTTTACTTTCCAGCATTTCTGACTTTTGAACAACACTGTGTGTGTGTGTGTGTGTGTGTGTGTTCAAACATGATATATGATGATATCAAACAAGGTTTTTCTATTACAATTCGTCACTAGAATGACAGATGAAAATAACCGGCAAACACCTGACAGACATAAAAATAACTCCCCTATCTACGTCCCTGGCAGCGAGCGCCAGCCTTTTCTCTGGAGAACACAAATTCCTTCTACAACCTCTGTTATCACACGCCTGCTAGCCGACCATTACTGAACACTACAATCATTGTAGTTGCAATAAAGCCTGCAGCACTGAACAGCCACTGTTGTATCAAATGCAAACTGACTCTGAATGTAATGTTACTTATTGTTTCAACATGACTGAAGTTAAGTCCAGTGTAAGCAGGTCCAAGCAGCATTACCTCACAGTAATGGCGCGAAGGTCAGGGAGAAACCGAGTCGTCGGATTTTCCAGTAAATCTCCAATAAATTGAGTGCATCTGTTATTGCTCCGTTTGGTCCAAGATGCCATCAGATCTACCGGTTTATCACTAGGTCATTATGAAGATGATCTTAAACCCTGCTGAACGGCTGAGGAGGAGTTAATCACTCCAGGCCAACAGCTCAAGTGATGAAGGGTAAGTCTAAAACTAACCAGACATTAGCTATTTTATTGGGGTTTAAAACCAGAGCTCGGATGGTCGATTAATTTTCTGGAGCAGCATGGCCCCTTAGTAGTTCTAGCTGCAAGGTTTACATTAAACCGCTAGTTCCAATACGTTATCATTTCTATAGTAAGAACTGATATGGTGAGTGTTTATTTAACACTGATGAAAGAGCTTTCTTCCTTGATTCAATAGCGGGGGGGGGGGGGTAGCATCCAACTGTTTACAGCTGCTACGATGTAAGTGATAACAGGAATTAACTTGTTTCATGGGTGTTCCACAACATTAAATGTAACTATAAACTATAAACTTGGGTCGGGTAGCGAACGTGGTACTTTACAGGGTACTGACTGAATTATGAGAACGGATTCACATTAAATTAATCAGTGCCAAGTTTCTGAGAGTCACACTACACATAAACAAAGACTAATAAATGGATTCAAAAATGGATTGTGGTTAAAGTAATTCTTATAATTGTTGATGTTTGGAGACGTTTAAAGTCTCGGTTGTAAGCTCTCTCAGTCTCTGTACCATTTTCCTTTTTCTCTGTAAGATGACAAGCTTCGTGTGAATGTGTGTGTGTGTGTGTGTGTGTACACACGGGAGAGAGAAAGCAAGCCAGGCTGGACGTTTCGCACATGCACAGTCAACGTGCAGAAGCCTACATGGACCGTAGGCATGACGAAATGTGTGTCATGCGCACCATGCACGCATCACGTCCGTGGAAGTAAGTTTCGGCCTTAAAGTATATGTGAGAGAAAGAGAGAGAGTCGGACCATGTGACGTCACCCCGGCAACGTGTCGAAGCCCAACACACAGTCAGGACAGCGTGCTCACTCTAATGCCCTGGTGACAGACTATGACAGGCTGGAGGTTTTAGGGAGGGTTTTGGGATGGCAGGAGAAATAACAAAATGTTGTAATTGAGAAGTTTGGACTTACTATTTGTTATTACAAATATATTATTATTTGTTAAAGTACTGAAAAAATTACCCTTGGTAACCCAAATTCCAGGTTCCGGTTCCAGTATCGTTTCAAATGTGAATGTTGCCCAACAGATTAAACAGTTTTTAAATCTACTACACTAAAGTGGATTACACTGATTGCGAAATTCCTCTGTCATATACTTTAATTAAAACACAAGTTGGGAGATGAAGAGGACCACAGCAAGACTCCCTTCATCGGTTCTTTTTTTTTTCTTCCTGATTTTGCCCTGTTGCTACACACCCACATTTTAAACTCCCCCCCCAACAAGGAACCATGGATGCGAGTATAACCATTAATTCAGGATGCAAAACTTGAGATAATAGATTCAGACAAAGCGCAAATCAGGCACTGTTTTTCCATCAGTGTTTCAGTAGACATTCAGTTCTTGGTGTACACATAACTTACATTCCCAAAACCTCCCTGAAATAGATCTGGGTATGTCCTGAACACTGATGTGTCAGTGATATTTCCTCTTCAGGGTCTGGGACTATACTAATCTTGAATTTCCTCTTCCTTTCTTGCTATTTGATCAGCTTACAACAGACACGAATACCAAGCTTTTTCCTTCTGCACTATGCCCAGTCAGGAATAGCGACGTTCACAAAAATATTCCTGGCTGTGGAAATCACAGTTAATGTGCAACCTCTGAGGACCAAATGCTAACGCCCCGGTTTGCTAGCTGTGTAGGAAAACACACTTGTCCATTAGAAAGGGCATGTAGATATATATATATATATATATAGAAAGTGAGATCTCTTTACACATCGTGGACTTGAACCAAATGAGACGTTGGCGGTATTGCAAGCGGGCAGACCAAACAAACCTGCTGAGTCGCGAGATGTCATGCCTGTAATGGAGGGGTGGCATGTTAAATGTGACCTGAACTACAGAGATGGTGTCAGACACTGACTAAACACTCCCATTAACTTAAAAACCATGAATTATTAGAGTGCACATGTGCTCGACTCCAGCCATGCAGCAATCTAGCTAATACAGGAAAACGATAAACATTAGTTAGTATGCGCTGCACAAAATCAATCCGCACTGAAGCACACCTAATCAAGTCACTAGCTCACCAAAGAAAAAACAGAAGTCACTTAAATGCCAAGCGGAAAGGTATGAAATGCCAAACCTGGCAATAGCATGCCACAGTATGACTAACCGAGCTAATGGAACGGAGCAACTGACTCTCCAGATTTTCCAACTCATCTCGAAAGTGCAGCTGTTATTCCTCAGTTTTGTGCCAGTGAGCAAAGGGCCGTTCTTCTTTCTTACATCTGGGCCGTAATGATGTTCTTAAATCTTGCTGAAAGGCTCAGGCTGATTCATGTAATTCACTCAAGACCCAGTGTTACACTCTATTTGTATGATGAGGGGAAAAGTCTAGAAATGAACTGAACTCTGGTTCCATTTTTCTGTTTTATATAATGAAGATAGTACAGCGTTCCAGTATATGAAGAAACTGTGCCAACACCACTATAATTACATATCTGGGAGGGGATCATATTTGAAAGTTAACAATTAGATACCTAATGAAAATATATTGATACGCTGATTTCTGTAAATTCTGAAATTTTTTTGGAACTACGCGATAGAGATTTCTATAAATCACATTCATGATCCAATTCCACGTTTTACCACAGCACTGGTGAATTCTTGAATTAGAAGGTTTCTTTAAACCACAGAGCAGTTGACAACTGAAATTCAATTGGTCAGAAGGTATTCCTTCATTTTGTATAACAGCATGGCTTGGAAAGTAGTTCATGAATGATGTATCATTAATATCAAGATTTTAAAATCTTTAAGACAGAGGAGTTTCATGTTTCTGGTTTCTTGGTAAAATGACAAGCTTCGTCTTTTTTTTTTTTTTTTTTTTTTTTTTTTTTTTTTTTTTTTTTAAGAGAGCGAGAGAGCGAGCGAGAGCGAGAGAGAGAGAGAATGAGGAAAAAAAAGAGAGATACTGTAGAGGGGATGACTGCTTATATCGTGACTGGAACACAAGTGCAAAGAGGAACAAACTTGTTTTTCAGACATTCCACAACATTAAATCTAACTATAAATCGTTAAAACATTTCACATAAATGATACAAGATAAACTTGGCAAATCGCTGCAGTATAAGCAGAATAACACAATCTAGACCGTACTGTTACACGAAAATAATGCATTTCGTGGTAGCAGCACTCCACTTGTGCGTTGCGCCACAACACATCCCCGCGGAATGCATTATTTTTGTATGGTCTATCATGCATTACAGCATCTCTGACTGTAGCTGTAACATAAAAGAGATTCATATTATTGTGCTTATAATCTAAGCATAAATGGATAAAGAAAGCATGTTGTTATTTAAAAAAAAAATCATATTGATATGATGAAGCTTTCTGTTAGGAGATCTATGAAAAGATTCTGCACTAAGGAATGGTCAGTACGTTTTTTTTAACATTCTCAATAAAGTGACAAGCTGAAGGGAGTTTTGGGGTCTTATTAATATAAATTACAGGTGAGAAACTTAACTTGTCTCATGGATGTACCAGATCATTCCATGGAACAATGAATGGTTAAAAAGAGTGACTAATTAATGAAGGAAATAGTCTCCATTTGTATTCTGTTACCAATACAATACAAGAGCGCGAACACATTTCCGGACATGCCGTTATAAGAAAATATTCCACTTCATGGTGATAATGGTATGGAGTTTTTTCCTTATAACAAAACAGCCTGTTACTCCATAAGTGTAAATGCTGTTGTTGAATTTTTCTTATTAATTATAAAAAACAAAAAACTGCAGATCTCTGGAAATGTATGGATAAACACTGTTCTTCCAAAACATGTTCCATCAATTTGTGTTTTGATGGTGGTGGAGAGGGCTGCCTAGGTTCATTTTAAAACACACACACACACACACACAAAACAGTGACTTTCCCTGAGGGTCAGGACAAACTGAACCAAACGCTCACGTATGCCGGTCAAAGCTGAAAGTCAAACGAGTCCAGATTTTTCACAAAAGCTTCTTTTCTAGAGCCGAGCCAAAGAGTTTTAGGGACGCATAGTTGTCCTTCCAATGGCATTTTCACCTGAACACACCCTGCAGAGTTAGACAGCTGTGCTTGTAAATCATCCCACCCAGTGTCTTTTACTTTCTTTTTCAGTGGTCGGCTTGGCTCCGAGAATATGCTAAAGATAAGCAATGTGGTCGATTAGCACTTGCAAAAAAACTTCCAAATCCATCATATTGAGGGTCAAGATAATTGAGAAAAACGATAACTGACAGATTTATTACATACATGGGACATCACTGAGCTCCTGCAGCACTTCTGCTTATCACTGAAGTATTTCTTAGACACCTCCCTATTCTGATTTAGCACCACATTGGGGAAAAACTAATCATAACCATTTGGAAGGCTTGGCTCTAGATGCGCCTCAACTTTGCAAGGTCAAACGTCAGCCTGCACTACAAAATTGAACTGAAAGGTAAAGACGTGCTGAAGCAATGAAAATTCATCTTGACAAGTATATGTTAATGAACCTGTATGACTGGAAAATACATTCCATTCAGTGTTTCTAGGTAATGTGTTTGCAAGTCGCACTTTGGCTGAGGTCAACAACTGACTGGGAAAATTCTCTGCTCAGAACATAACGAATTTCATAAAGGATTCAACAAGTCAGTGCTTATTTTCAAGCACCGAGTAAGAAAACTGTGCCAGTTAAACATTTTAGCCCTGGGGGTAGGAGGTGGATCATGTGAGAGGCTGGCATGTGAGAGAAAAATTGTGAGAGTGCGTGTACGTGCGTGTATGTGTGAAAGTGCAAATGTGTTGTCATTGCGTGTGAAAGCACAAGGCCGTGCTCATGTAAACACATGAGCCTCTGCACAAGGCATCTTTGTGTTCGGTAGCAGAATCTTTCGACTGTTTGTGGCAGCAGTAAGACTTTAAGCCTAACCTCGCTGGGGGTTGACCATTACCGCAAGCATGTTGTGTAAAAAAATTTTTTTAAAAAGGCCATGTTTGTTCAGGAATACCCTCTTCAGCCCTCCTCCTCCTCCTCCTGGTCAGCCCACTCTGCAATTCAGAACATCAAATCCCTGCACATTCCATTTCAATCAGATTAATGTGCATTTAGGAACGAGAGCTTCATCGCAAGATGGCGTGAGAACTAACCTACCCTTCTCCAACTCATAACCAAAATGAAGGAGAAATAAATCATTTAATGAAACGGGCTGAATGTGTCACGCAGCACCACACCAATTCACTCCCATATTAATCACCATGGCCTTTATTTGTCCTTTGCATTTCGCATCTGATGCCCCATTTAAGACTTTGAGCTGTTAAGAACTGTAATAGTTTTAGAAATTTTAGGTTTTTGTTTGATTGTTTTAAGGGTTTTGACTTTGTTAGGCACCTACTGTAGCGAACACGAGTTAACCTGACAGGATTTCTGAGAGGTCTTATTTATAAAACGCTTCTAATATTAACGACAGTGTTCTCCATCGAGCTAATCGGACAGAGGACTTGGGTCACAAGTATAAAACAATTGTCACTGTCCTCTAACTTTCACAAGCTAGCCAACATGAGCTAACCTGACAGGATTTCTGAAATAAATTCTTTATACAATGCTTCTAATATTAAATGACACTGTTCTCCATCTAGCAAATCAGAGCTAATCTGACAGAAAAATGTAGGTAACAATCATAAAATATTGGTCATTCTGCTGCTAATTTTGACCAGCTAGCTAACATGAGCTACCCTGATGTTTCTGAGAGGATATAAAGTCTCATTTACAAAATGCTCCTAATATCAATAATAAATGTTAACCCTCTAGCAAACCTGAGCTAGTCTGACAGGATTTTTAAGCAACGGTCAAACAATGTTTATAATCTTACTTTTAATGTTAGTGTTAGCATGTTTTCTAAAAGCATTTATAAAGTATGCAAACACTGGCCACCTGACAGGAAGCTATTTTTAAGTCACATTAAAAAAAAAAAAAAAAAAAAAGAAAAAAAAGTTCTTAAGCTTCACTGAAAACGCTAGATAATATGAGCGAACCTTAAAGGATTCCATCAGAATTGTTTATTATAACGCTAGCAAAATGGCTAATATTTGTCTGTAGAAAAGCTATGAGTGCAGTCATAAAGCTAAGGTGATACATGGGTTAATAAACACACCCACCGGTCTGCACACAGATCCTTCTTGACTTAGGGTGTGAATGGGTATTCAAATAACCAAGAAGCGAACATGTGAATACTGAAATTGTATTTGGAAATTCGTTATGTGCTTTATCCAAATAAGGAGAAAATATATCCATATAAAAAAATAAAGAAAATCCACAGCTGGCACAAATATGATGCGGACAACAGCGCTATCATGGTGTGCATGTTAGAGATGTGCATTGGAATTAAAAAGAAGACTCTGGAACATCATTGTGTGCGCGTGTGGACATAAAAGCAGGTACCAGAGTTCTGCAGATTAAAGCCCATTTTACACCAGAAGCGTCACTGAACGCACGTCACATCTCAACTACTCCGCAATGCAGTCCATTTTACACCGGTTACTACTCTAGTGTGGAGAATTCGCCTCTCCAGTTATAGCGTTTGAATTTTAACCGATGCCAGAGCACTGCTGTAGAGCTGCAGGCTGACATTAAGTCAACAAAAAAAATTCTGCTGTGTGTTTAAAATTTCTGTTCATTATTTCTCCGTATTATGTCTGTCAAACACAACCCCATGAACAGCCACAGACAAACTACAGTTTGTCTACAGAAAAAGATGTTTAATTTTGTTGTTACATCATATTGGCCTTACAAAATTGAAATTTAGTAGCCACAAGACATTTTGTCCAAACACTCAAGCTATTTACCTCTGAGAATTTTGACCCTAAGCCTTGCCCATGACCTTTGCCTCTCATGGCCTTTTCACACTGCTTAACTAAACACAACCTGTTCACTAATAACCAGCAAGTGGCGAATACTTTCAGTGACACTCGATTAGCATGGAGTGGTGGTGCTAATGGGAAGTCCAAGGAGTTTCCCTTGCAGGGAAATTACAACTCTGTAAATATGTGGGTTTTTTTTTTAATGTGCACAAAGACTAAGCAAGGAGATGAATTTCAATTTCATTGCAATTGTATTGTACTTTTAAGCATAGACATTGTCCCAAAGAGCTTCACAGTGACCTGCATGTAGAGTCCTAATGAGAAAGCCAGAGGCGACAGTGGCAAGGAAAAACTCCCTGAGAAAACATGAAGAAGAAACCATTAGAATAACCAGATTCAAAATGGAACTTGTCCTTTTCTGGGTGACGTTCGATAGCGAGATTGTAAATCACGGTATGGTATAAATCACAGTACAGAGTCATGTAGAGAAACTGAAAATAATACCAAGTGTGTTGAAATGATGTTCAATAGGAGTATATTGTGAACTGAGAAAAGCACAGCACACTCTACGATTACAGCAGCAGATGTAAGGTACATGTTTACGGTATCCAGGTGAGATTATCCAATGAAGAAAGGTATTGGACATAAGCTGTTTTTGGGAAGTAAAAATCTTTAGGGTATCCATGTGGCACCATCCACAGCAAAAAAAAAAAAGAGTGATCGGAATAAGCAACGTGAAATCTATGGACAGCCTGACAGACATTAAAGTCCCAGTCTTGTTCTCAGGGTGACATCGTGATCGTTTACATACAACAAATTAAATGCCTTTTAGGCTTTTATACCTGGTGCCTGCTGATATTTAGGAAATTGGTCAAATACGTTAGCAGAGATGATGTTTCTTTACTACTATAAATGGTATCGTTTGGAAATGGGAGCAAAACGGTAAAGTTGAAACGTTAATCTATCCACTGGTGATTTAGTAACTTTAACGCTAATCTTCTGCAACAGCTCCACTGGGAATGGAAAACATTGCATTAACATTTTGTGACTAGTCGTGACGTTGCTGGCGGTGACGTAAACGATGATGCTAGCAGACAGAAGACTTGTAAATGATGACGAAAATGATGATGCAAATGATGCAAGGACAGAATCCTTTGCACTTTCTTGGTTCTCAGTAACATGGCAAGATGCGTTGCGGATTTTTTTTGTCTCATTCTTCAAGAGCGAGAGAAAGGGAGGCCGTTATGGGAGCAACGATAACTAACTTGATGTTCCACAATATCAAATGTAACAATAAATGGATAAAAAGAGATGATGTTTCTTTACTACTATAATGGTATCGTTTGGAAATGGGAGCAAAACGGTAAAGATGAAACGTTAATCTATGCACTGGTGATTTAGTAACATTAACGCTAATCTTTTGCAACAGCTCCACTGAGAATGGAAAACATTGCATTAACATTTTGTGACTAGTCGTGACGTTGCTGGCGGTGACGTAAATGATGATGCAGTGATATGCAACAGAATGTCCATATGGCTTTTTCCCCGAGCGCCAGCATTTTCTTTTTTTCCCCTAATTGTTCCTAATGACGAGATGGGGCATGCAGCTGCCTATAAAAAAAAAAAAGTGCTGCACCCAGCGGCTGGTGTCGTCACTGTCGCTCCTTTTCAGGCAACCGTTCATATGGCAGATAGTGGCGATATGTTGTTAAGATATTGACATAAGAGACAAAACTGCCATGCTGCATGGGAGCTCTTCATGATGAAGCACTGGGATGAAGTGCTCCTCAGCACCCTACCAGTGCTCTTCCGCCTGAAAAAAAGCTAGATGAACACCTGCCTTAAACCTAAATAACTAGCTACGATCTCAGCTTGGGGTTTGAAAAGGAAAATCCTGTGTTGTTTTTACCCGATTCATTAAGGGGTTTCTTATGTGAAAGTTGACAGACTCAACTGGTTGCCTTTGTCATGCCCATGAATCTAAAATAATTGCGACGCCATAGGGCTTAGATAGGGAAGACTATTTTACAGCAATTAAACGGTCTTGATTGCACTAGCAGTGTTACAATCCAAACATTGCTCATCACTTACACAATTTCTAATGATTCACCTCATTTGAACCAGTGGAAAGATCAAAAGAAATAGTTCAACACTGAAAGCTATAGCTGTCCTGCTGCAGAATCTCAGAAGCTACTACCATGCTTAGCTCCCGCATAGCTGATGGTTCAATTTCTTTAGAATAATCCCATGTTCTTTGGAATCAGTCAATCTCCCTCCTCCTAAACCAAACAGTAAAACCAGTCACAAACAATCAGAAGGACTGGAAAAACAGCTCCATAAAACAGAAAGGAAAATAGTGCACCAACTGCCTCAGTGGAAATACCAACATAAGGTAATGTGACGGGTCACCACAAGCCACCAGAACGGCTTCAATGCACCTTGGCATCGTTTTTACAAGTTTCTGGAACTGGACTGAAGAATGAACACCACTCTTTCAAAAGATAGTGCCTCAGTTGGTGCTTTGATGGTGGTGGACGGCATTGCCCAAAACGTCACTCCAAAATCAACTGGGTCGAGACCTGGTCAGTGTGAAAGCCATTGAATAGGATTTACATCATTGTCCTCCTCAAATGCTCTGGGGATGTAGGAACGGTCATCCCGGAAGAGACCATCAGAAATGCATCATCGTCACAGGATAAAGTGATCAGTCAGAAGAACTAGGGTTTGATTTGGAGTAATTGTTCCTTCTAAGAGGACAAGTGGATCCAAACTGTACTAGTGAAATACCCCATACAGCATACAGTGGGGTCCAAAGGTCTGAGAAAACCAGTGAGAATGCTTCTATATTGCATTCTTGTCTAAACAGTTTTCATTACAAACGATATTATTGAAGCATCTTGAGTGAAAAGTAGAATCTTTGAGATATTTACATGAATTTCAATGAAATCCGTCTAGTAAGTCTCCTTTTTTTTTTTTTTTTTGCTTTAATGACCGTATGCACTCAAGCTGGCATGGACCGAAAGTTCGTAAAAAAAACCCAATATGACCATTTTAGATCAAATTCACTGGAGTATCATCTGTACACATCAGGCATGAGGAAAATCGGACCTTTTGTCAAAAGCAGTTAACATGGTCAATAGGACACATTTGCTTACATGTAAATGCAGACCCAGAAAAAGTGCAGAATCTTTAAAGTTAAATATTCAAGATATTCAATATTTCTCTGCTTGGTTTTAAATATTTTTAAATTCTTAAACCTTCGGATTATTTCCAATTTTGAACGGGAAAAAAAATTATCCCAGATTTCCAGTGTGGTCTCAGATTTTTGGAAATAAAAGTTCCACGTTTATCTGATACGCTGAACTAGGCACTGATAATCTGTTAACTCGGTGTATGTACGCGCACAGCGTGCAGCGGCGAGTCGAAACCGAACAGGGGTGACGTGACTTGCAGCTGAAGAGCGAGTTCTTGACGACAAACATTTTCCTGACAAACATTTTGCTTAAAATCTGCTTCATCAAGCGCTCTCAGTGAGCCAAGACAGCGGCACCAAGAACATCACGAGGCTCATGAATGCCCATGTTGTTTCACACAGTGCTCTTCAAACGTGTGAAAGCAGCTTGCTCGAGATTTTGGCTTCACGCTCAACAGTTTTGCCTTTTTATTTGCATGAAAGGCAGACTAAAAAGTCTCCTCTCTCACCAAGTGCTAATTCACAGCCGCACTTCGAATCATACTTCCGAGTTATTCTGGATGCTTTAATGTGGGGACTGTAAAATATCAGTGTTTATACCACTGTGCTGGTGATCATTTTCTATAACAGCACAGATCCGACACGTGTATCTGCTGAAAATCAAATGATAGGTTTATATTAATATGCTGGTTCTTATATGTTATCATTCCTAAAGTGACATTTCATTCACAGAGACTTGTAATATGGTGCATGATCTACAAAATCGAAGGCTAATAGCCTGATAAATAGAAAGAAGCGCTGTTATTTAACAAAAAAAAACCATGTAATTCCTGTAAGATGGAATTTATTTAACATTTTTGTTGAAGGCATGTCCGTTACAGTCGGGGTTTTTTTTTTTTCCCGCAACGGGAGAATCTTCAGGACAGAAGACTTTGCACTTTCTTGGTTCTCAGTAACATGGCAAGATACGTTGTGGCTTTTTTTTGGTCTTATTCTTCAGGGAGGCCGTTATGGGAGAACGGTAACTGACTTGAAGTTCCACAATATCAAATGTAACAATAAATGGATAAAAAGTATGATTCTTTCATTAGTAAATAAAAATAAAAAAAAAGTAATCTGATCGATCGAGCAGTGTCCGAAGACTGCTTAGATTTAGTATAGCGGCACTGGGATGTTCCACTGTCTGCGTCACTCCACTCATTTGTGTTCGCCACGTACAATCCCACTTCCTAGTTGGAAAGAGTTACTACAGTAGGGTCAGGGACATCATCAGTGGTCAGAGAAAAAGAAGAAGGGCCGCCACTTTCACCAGAAGCACCTTTAATGGGAATGTAGAAATAAATATGAGCTAGCATGCTAGCCAACGAGATAATAAAAGTGAGTGTGGCTTCTTCAGGATCTATTTCCGCTAGTGGAGCAAAAATAAACAAAACATTTGGCCATATTGTGGCTGAAATGTCACTTACTCTATATCAATTTCTTGCTTACAGAACTGTTGTATAAAAGCAATATTGAACGTGCAATCATGCTGTTATACTGAATATCAGCTCAGCCTCCTACTGCGATCAGTCATGCTGATATTCAGTATAACCACACACTTGCTTGTGCAATACTGCTGAAAATCAGGGTAGTAACAATAACTCCGCACCGACTCAGGCCATTCTGTCATTGATTATTTCTATAAACTATAAAAACACGCCCAACTGTTTTATTCCTTTGCACTAATAATTTCCCTTACAAGCTGCACTGAATTCCAAGTCTCACGGTCTCAGCCTGGTTAAAACAGACACATCAATCCATGAACTCTAGTACTATTGACGCGGACAGACTTTATTTCGTTTGTGCCGCCACATGTCACGAGACCAATAATCAGCTCAAATCAACGAACACAGTCAGAGATTTTGTGCTTTGCGAGGAAAAAAAAAAAATAATAAAAGAAAAAAAAAAAAAAAAAGGGGGTACCTTACCTTGAGCAAAGGTACCGGATGAAATGAACAAAACAACAATTGTGACGGGTGGACACATACAAGCTGAACATATAGAAATCTTTCTACAGCTGATTTTGCAGGTAAGGTCATGGTTCATTTACAAAATAAAAAAGAAATAAAAAAGTCATATTATATAATGTGAAACAAAACCATATCAATCTGAGATGATCTGCCTGAAGCTTTAAAAAGAAGCAAAGTAAGCATGGATGTGTGAATATTCCTAACCTGCAAAATGATTCCTCCATACAATATCAGCGATAGTCATTGGTGGGCCCCCGACAGGGTGGTGTTTACCTTTGTCGTGGTCAGTCCTTATCATATCCATTAAGGAATTCTCCAAAGTTTGCAAGCTAAATGGATCAAAGGGCCGATTCCGGTCCTGAAAGACAGAAAAGGGAGATGATTAAACGTCAGAAAGTAAAAGCAAGAGTTCAGTGTTACGATCTGATTTTAACTTTCCTGCTGTCAATCACATCAACTCATTCATTCTCAAACAGCTCAACATTAGTACTCGTCAGTCATGTTTCTCTTCTGTTATTACTGAAAAAGCGGCGGAATAATAATAGAGGAGACAAGATATCTGAAGCACAGAAGACCAAATCTGAAGGAACCATATGCATTTACAAGAGGGAACATGAAGGGAAGGGAGTTAAGAGCGACGTAAATCCAAGGCAATGAGATCAAGAACAAGCACCCGACTGTCAGAACTAGCAAAAGTGCTGACATTTAAGCTGTAAACTCCCAAAAACAAATATTCCTTCTAGGAAATATGTGACACTGATGCTTGGTCATGACATGTCTGAGCAGATAAACATCCCAGTATTGGTGCCAAAGACTAGACACCTAACCCACATCATATCCAAATGTATGGGTAAAGCAACAGACAAATGTAGTTAAATCAGCCAAGACATGTTTTGCACTGGACCTATGACCTTAAGTGAGATTTAAAAGTTTCTGTTTTAACACTGTGCAAACCACACGTCTAAAATCTTCACCTCACACTCTAGCCCATTAGCTAACATGTGTACGTGCCTCATTAAACTGCACACGAAGTCCATGTTTTAATTTAAAAATTAAATACACAAACTCAACCGTGAACTATATCATCACCCGAGTCCCTCCTAATTAATAATTCAACCTCGTACTTGGTTCTGATGCTAGCGCGCATTGCTAAACCACCCACTGAGAAAGAAATCAAGATGGTGGCTAGTTTGTATCTGAGCTTTTCGTTTTATGCATAAGACACAGGCATTATGCAAATTTCATTTTGTTCTGAAGAGAAATCCATGGACATGCATCACTGGAGGAACAAGAACTGTTTGTCAGAATATATTCAGGGCAGTTTTCCCTCAAGGCATGTGTCTCTTTGAACATGCTACCTGCAAGGCATTGTTAGCATGAAACTAGAAATAAGTGATAAACATTGTATTAATGATTTATCATAGCGTATTCATCGAATCTAGTTTATACAACTTCTTTGGGCACGATCAGAATCGAGAATTCATAAGCGCTGTGGTAAAATTTATATCAATCGCAAGAACTGATACAAATGTAACAATTGCATAGAACACCTCAATTGAAGACAGAAATCATTGGAGGCTCTCTCACAGCTAAAATGTCACAGTTTGCTCTGAAATGAAAAAGCCTTTTTCTGCCTCAACTTATACGGAGTTGGTTTCAGTACGTGTGCTTAGAAAGGTAAGCAGGAATCAGGGTCAAATTTGGGTTTGATTAAACTGCAATTACGGCTGCATGTTATACAATCCAAAGCAGGACCGCTCGCTCTCTCTATATACAAAAATGGTGGCTTGGCCAGTGTGAAGCAATTTTGTCACTCACATCTGTATGCAGTGCAACCAAGTCTGCAGAGGTACGGTATAAACATGACTAGTTAATCATGCCAGAAAAGACGTTTGAACGTGAAATGTAATGGCAGGCACTGGCTATAGAAGGTGTGTGTCGGACTGCGTACCCACACACTACAGCTGATATAAGCTTAATGCTTTTGTGGCATACATGCCATTTTTCCATGCACATTTAGGCGGCAGGTTAAATATTTCAATATTACTCAAATAATGCCTTGAAAAATTCAAAAAGTAATTGTTTGAAATGGCCATGCCCATCATTGATACTAAATGTTAGATCATCCTCAACTGCAGGAGCTAAATCTTAACCTGAGTACAATAGTGGAGAGAAAGTGTGTGTGTGTGTGTGTGTGTGCACGAGAGAGCGAGAGAGAGAGAGAGAGAGAGAGATGGCCAAAGCCTCTCCTGCCCAGCAACCTAGTTTGCTCACCACCACAGCCTTTTGTCATGTAGCTGACAGAGCCATTCAAAAAGTGTTATTTCCCCTCTCTGAGCCCAGATAGGAATCTGCTCACTTTGTACTAATCATGAACGTTCAAAATGCTGAGCTTCTCACTTCAGTCAGGCGCTACAACACACACACACACACACACACGTGCACGCGCGCACACATCCTGCCAGCACATGCTGCAGACAGCCACGGTGACAGGAAACCCTGATTACTAACTGATCACGTTCTCTTGGCCTGTTATTGACTAGAATTTCCTTAAACATTTGCAGGCCAGGATTTCCAGTCATCTTAACACTCATGTAAGCAATAAAATGATACACGACCCATGTGAGATAATCCCGGGCAGTAATCATTTCAGACTATGACGGGGGGGGAAAAAAAAAAAAAAAAAAAAAAAGGACATGAAAAGGGAGCTTCAATTCACATGTCTTTTTAATAACAAAGCATTCACACACCTTGAGAATTTGCATCTCAAAACAGAGACATGCTGCTGGGAGTTCCAGCACATTTACATAGCCATCCTGCCTGGTTTGACTGCAGAAGATCAGACAAGCACCCAAATGCAAAATTCCAGTATATGTCGAGGTGAGCGTGTGACGGGGGGGTCGCGACTGATGCCGTAACAACGGTAAATCCCACTATTTCATTTAAAGCTGATGTGATAGCCAAGTTTATTAATCAGCATTTCGTAAAACTCAGCCTCGCTTACACCACAGCGCTGTTAAATTTTTGAATCTGATTGTCCAGAAGCTACAGATAAATTTTCAGGCCTGACATCGACTGCAAGGCTTTATTAATAAATTCATTTTAATGTAGTACTGTGTCTATAGCAACAGCCTGTATGGTGCGTAATCCACATAAATCTATAAGACTAATGATTAACAGATACAAAATCTGCTCTTATTTAACAAAAAAAAAAAAAAAACAACATATCTGATAGCCGTGCTTTGTAACAGTCAGTAAGTTTCAGATGATATGACGAGCCGTGTTTTTGTCTTATTAACTTAAAGAAAAAAGTGAGGCTGGGAACAACTGTTTATAGCTGTTGTAAAATAAGTGATAACAGGACTGGTTTCAAGGACCATTAATTGCAACTATAAACTGCTGTGGAATTAGAGTAAATAAAACTTTTTTGGATGTGCTATACTGGAACTCATCAACTAATCATCAATTAACCAACCGGCTTTGCGTTAACCCACCCATCCACCAATGAATATTTTCCTGTAACAACACGCTCCATCATGTTTCATTCCTCACGTAACCATTTGACATTAATAGAGCAAGTGATAGCATTCAGAGAAAATTGAAAACTGCACCTGTTAACTGGGATTGTCTTTTGATAAGCAGTGACTGGGTATGTATTAAACTACGACACACTGAAAATCCACCTTAACCAGGGATACGGATTACTATATAAGGAAGGAGCATTCAATATTGATTATTCAGTTCAGTTTACTTTATTTGTACAGCGCGTTTAACAACGGTCATTGTTATTCACAAAGTAGCTTAAAGGAAATTTATAAATGCATCCCTAATGAGCATGCCAGAGGCCCTGGTGGCAAGGAAAAACTCCCTGAGACGACATGAGGAAGAAACCTTGACAGGAACCGGACTCAAAAGGGAACGCATCCTCATCTGGGTGACACCAGAAAGTACGATTGCAAATAACTCGCGTCTATAACGGGGTGCTAAATGGTCAAAAAGTGTAATTGTGAAGCCATAAAATTCACTCTAGTTTTAACATGAATCTTCAAGTAAGCAGACAGAACCATGTTTACTGTTCGGTAATGTGCTAACAGTAAACACTTAATGTGTAAGGTAAAAACACTTCCTGTTTACAAATTTGAATGTTCTTTATTTAGCTAATAAGGCAGCTAGTTGTAATATTATGCGACTACAGAGCCGCAGAGCCGTACTGTTACGTGGAAATTCCGTTTAATCTGCTAGTTCAGGGAATTGGTGGAGGACGCAGTTCCACGAAAGTGACATCCATAAGGCTCGGTGGTTGTCTGTTGGAGGATCTGGCCCAGTAGCTGGGTTGTGATTCTAACTGCTCTCCAGCCCTCCTTCCCATTTTCCTCTGTTTTTAGCCTCATATCATCACAGCAGCCTGCTGGACCGTTCCCTTTGACCTTGCGTTGCCTTCATAATGCCATGTCCATTGCTATAAACAGTTTACTATTAACTCTGACTCAGACACGAGAAAATGTGAGGTTCACTAATGACAATTACTTTATTAAAAGATAGCTCTGAAAAAGATTTCAAGCCAAGAATAGCCATTCTATTTAAACAGGAGACCAGACCTGTTTTTTAAGACCGTACCTTCGGGGGGAGGGGGAGAAAGTGTCACTATACAGGTTTAATGCATTACCAAAGCATGATATGAATCCACTGCTCCTATTAAAGTAATTTTCCATTAGAAACAATCAAATTTGAATAAACTGTTTAAGATGTTTTAGGAAACTATTAAATCTCTACATAGGATTAAAAATGCCATGATCTAGAAATATGCATGTCCATATATGGATGCAAAGTTTGCCCATTCACCATGCTATCGCTAATTGAGCTCATATGTAACACTCCCTGAATCTCTGGGGGTTTTTTTAAGAACTGAAAATGCATATATATTTGGCCCGTGTGAATTTCACAGCCTTGCTGACCATTTTGACCCAAATCTCAAATCGATATAACCCGAATCAACCACCCACGAAAACGTAATCATTTCTGAATTCAAGTGTAATTTAATGGGAATAATCTTAAGAAGCTTAAATAGCACAATTTTGTGAGTGAGGAAATAAACATGTTAATGTTCATTAAAACTAAAAGGCACTTCTGCATTATGTTTTGGTGGAAGACTGCGCACAGCCAGGCGTTGCCCTATGCACCAAGATGGAATCTTGCTAAGAGCTGTGCCCTGGTATAAGTGCTACTGTTTCATCCAACACAGGCTGTCCTTTCACTGTACGTGCAAGACGATCTTACAGCATGATGAGGCAAGAAAAGGAAAGATACAGTTTAACTTTATCAGGTGTATCTTTTCCTGAGAAGTGCAACTTAAATAGTCTTGCTTTCTTAATATGATTCTGCCTGTCTGTTTATGCCCGAAACAACCAAACCCTGCATCACTGGCAAAGAAGGCACAGGTCACACAAGTTGTCACTGGAGACACAAGGCAGAACCTGTCACTTGGTGAATAACCACCTACGTGACTCATCAGTTTCCTATCTGCCGCAGTGCTGACCTTTTCCACTGGTGTAAAAGTGCTTCTACACTGGGACTAATCCATATACGGGAGAAATACGCAATACAGCACTAACATATGATCAGAAGGTTTAAATAGGGGTCTGAAAAAAAAGATAGTTTACAGTCTTCAGATATGCACTCATTGGGAGGAAAAAAAAACAACAACCACCTCTGGGAACATTTTCTGAGCTGTGTAATTTACTGTCAACTTTTCAGTACACAGTATAACCCCCAAAATGTCTTTACAAACAACCACACAGTTGAAAAGTTGTTTTCACGCTGAAAGAGCGAAACATTTTGTTGAACACGCCACAAACTAGAAATGGGGATTTATCTATATTTAACTTTATTCGAGAATAACAGGGACAGGCAGATGAGTGAGGCCCAATGTTTCCATTCATGACAGCAGCGACAAACAGCTCTGACATGCCAGGGGGCGGGGTCTACAGGCCCCGCCCAACATACATCATCCACCAATCAAATTCACGTGTTGGTCCCTTTAAACGCCCCCGAGTGAGCTGGCACAAATGCCTGATGGAAATTAACCATTTACACTCACCCGGTACAGGCTGGATTTTTTTATTCAATAAAGCTTTGCACAAAAAATAAATATAGGCTAGAGTAAGTTAGCAAGAGTGTAACGGGGTTAAAAGAAGGCTATAGACGGCGGCATTTGGGGAAACGATTTGCCAGGGTGACGTTCATTCAAATTCATGTTGAAAAAGGTGCAAATATGTAGCACTGCAGGGCTAGGCTGAATTCAGGTCGTTGTCACGAAAGCGTCAGGCCTTAGAGACGCAGTGGCGAACGGTAATGATATGCGTGGAAGAGAGAGAGAGAGAGAGAGAGAGAGAGAGAGAGATTTATTTGACCTTCGTGTAAAGGTTAGCCAGTTGTTAGCCGTGCCGTCGTTTTGGACATCGCTCTGAAGGTCATACTCTAGCCTATATAACACTCATTTCCTTATCAGCACGATAGGAACGATCACATATTACACGTATAAACTAATAAAGAAACATTCTTCAAGTGTTGTCAAACCTGAAACATCAGGATGAAACCAAACGCCAAGAATAAACCCCACGTCAGCGTATTATAAGCTCCAGCCTGGACCCCACATCATTCTGTAGTATTTATAGGCTATCCTGTCCAGTAGACCTTAACGTTAGACATTAGCCTACCTGCTGACAAATCCACTGAAAAGCAGCAACATTAGTGAACAATGCAGGTTACCATACATACAAAACAGGGAGAATATGTGGTTCGAACATATTAACACAACAGAGCAACGACAGCCAGTATACTACCAATGACGAAAAAAGAACTCACCTGAAAAGGTAACATATTGTTGCCGTTGTCCGTCCTGAAAGCGTTGTCCTCCAGCCAGGGTTTTGGGGCAAGCGGGGCGGCTCTTGGGAACTTCGGCGGGGCAATGACATTAGTCGGGTAGGGCTTCTTCATCGGAGAGATGGGGTTAAGAGCCGAAGGCAGGCCGACTCCTACACCTACACCGACGGCTCTCCGCGGGTCCCGGCCGGCCGGTAGCCCGCTCCAGGGGTTGGAGCCGGAGCTCCACACGGCGCTGTGCTGAGCGTTCCACGCCGACGACGAGGAGGACGAGGACGGCGAGGCCTTGCTGTTCACCACGGCCTGATGGCTGTACGCGTTCCGCTGTGGAAAAGCAGCCTGGTTGGGGCTGACCGGAGATCTCCTCTGCTGCTGCTGCTGCTGCTGCTGTACTTGCTGCTGTACTTGCTGCTGTTGTGACTGTGCCAAGCCGATCTGCGGCGAAAATCCGCCTCCGAAAACCGGGTTGACGTGGTGCGGGAAGTTCTGGAAAAGCATGGTGCCGTTCACCGAGGGGATTCCTTGGAAAAAACTATCGTCCACCGCGTTCGCCGTTCCCGATGACCAAGTGCTGGCGAACGACGGCGACAAGGAGTTGCCGCTGGTCTCCGGGAAGCCCAGACCCGGCAGGATCGGCGACTCCATTGCCACTTTCTCTTTGCTGCTTTGGACAGAAGGCGCTTGGCTGCTTCCGCTCGACGGGCTGCTGTCTTCAGAGATCGCCGGCTCGGACGGTGAGGGAGTCGGCGTGGAAGGAGGATCGACGCTCGATGGGTCTTGCTGCTGCTGGTGGTGGTGGTGGAGCTGAGCTTTGCTTTTGTCCATCAGTAAATCATCCTGCATGGTTTGCTGAGCTGCAAGGGGGAGAAACAGAGACGAGTTATTATTGAGGATATCGTACACCACATTCGTCGGACTGCTACGGTGCTTGGGCGATGAAAACGACGCGAGAGGGAGACTGCTATAGCTGCCGCTACTGCTGAGGAGAGCCGACTGTAAGGCGAACCCGTAATCACCCATTTAGCACAAATTGGCGTTGTTACAGCGCAAACTGTATATCCTTAACCAGCCTCAACACACACGCAGACACACAGGTACTGCTCCAAACGTGAATAAAGGAGAAAAGAACTTTGAAGGCACCGATATTCACCGATTTTTTTCGCCACGTCTCTTTTCCCCTCTCACCGGAACTCCAGACTGCAATGTGAAAGTGATTCTTGTTCCTGTTTTTTTGCCCGTAACTCCGCCCCCTTCTTATAAATTTGCATACGTCAATAAATAGAGCCGCGTCCTTCAGCAAGGTTAAAGGAGACGTGCAACATTGTATTCCTGTATCATATACGGCAAATGGTACTACTGGTACAACTGTATACATGGTATTTAAAAGGTACAACTGTATATTATCCTAATAAATAGTATTGTATAGGCTAAGATAGTATGAATTTTGGTAGCCTACATAGCTTATAGCGTTATCTTAAGACTGAAGCATGGTCACGCTTAAAATGACTGTATAATACACCTTCATAGGTGCCCTCAATAAATCATTTCAAATATTAACCGTTTCCCTGGACTGTGCTTTTGTTGCAGAACAAAAAATCTGGTTACATAACTTAAAACATCAAAAATAAACTAGTCATTCTGCATGGCTGTCTGTAAAGACTGGAACCAATGAGAGTAAAACTATGCATAGCTAATTAATTTCATATTTATTATTTACAACATACAGCATACTCTACACGTTCAGTCTTACAAAGCCTTATGCATTTTCCCCAGCCTCTGTACCAGTACTTTGTGGATTATGTTCAGTATATTCCCATAAGTTCCTGGCTTTTCAATCACCTTGTATTTAAAAAGCAAAGATGACTTGTTTTTGGTTTATTTCAATGCAGAGAGATGGACTTGAGTTACCCTGTATGCTTGTTTATTGCAAGATCCGACACTGGCCAACACATTTCTTGTGTAATGTAGTGTAAAAGAGTTGGTATTATTTTAATACTGGTCTCAGGATCTACTGAACTGTACCCTTTAAAGCTTTAAATATACATTATATGTACCTTACTATGTAAAAGATACATACTAAATGTACAAAGGTGTATGCTTATGGGTACACCTCAGTGAGGAGGATATGTGCAGTTTAGTACCTTTTTTCTAAGAGAAAATAATGAAGGGTTTAAATGTGCCTCATTTGATAGGCCTACTGCTGCAGCAGATGGCTGACCAAAATAACCTGAAGCAGCAGTAGGCTAAGCCAAAATAGAAAGTACCCTATCGATTATTAAGTGATATTAATGTGTAGATTAAAATACGACTGTAAAAGATCTTCAAGTAGGCCAAGTGTGCTATGCGACAATTTTAGATCTAACCCCAGAGACGCAAGCTGCACCTCTCAGAGCACGGTGGACTTTAAATATTAAAAAGCAAAGGTTGCTTTTTAACTTCATGAAATGATTTCTTTCCATGTAATATAAGTCGCAGCCGCATTTAATTCTCGAATTCACGTTGCTGCATAAGAACCGCCCATTCAAGGTCAACAGAGTGATCAATACAACTGGCAGTGGGCAAACACACACACTCACACACTACAACGCGCGCGCACTCTTTCTGAGCTACAAAAGTGCATGGCCTATGCGTCAAAGCTTCTACATCTCCATATGTTTCACGAGACTCGCATATACTGTGGAGGCAGACGGAAGGGGAAAGAGTCATGCATCCAGCTTCACTAATCCTCCCCTGCACCCACAGCAAGCCACAAACATATGCTACAAATAGGCTACAAGCATGCTTTTTTTATTGCGCTTGTAAACTGCACGAAACAGACTTTACCTTGTCGTTCACCTTTTTTTGGATTCTGTAAATAAGGCTATATCTGTTTGCCTCGTCTGGGTATGGATAATGACAAGCCTGCTACCTTTCTACAGCGAGGTCGAGTCAGCAGTTGCCTCAACAGCTGATTGACTGCGGCGCATGGACGGCGCACAGGAGGCTTACGGGAAATGTAGTCGTCCCTAGACCCTAACTGAACCAGAAGAGTAAACATAGTAATACAGAGACTTAAAATAGTATTGAAGAATGAATAATGAGTTTTGAATGCCGTATTATCGCCATCATGCATACAGTTTTAGCATTTTTTGAAAACAGCTACATGACATGCCATTCAGTGTATCCAGTCAAATCTAGACAGTACCCTGTTGAGTTTACTAATGGATCAAACATTTCCTCACCATTGACCTAAACATTGCAGATTCCTGAAAAACCCGAGACATGGAAATTTCAAAATTATGACTCACTTTCAAGACATTCTATGGATATTAACCACACAAAAGCTTATTACAAACATGATCAAGCAGATTATTGACTATTTAAGATGACAGTTGACTGTGATATTTTTGAATTCCCATATCCCTGCTCTTGAATTTAACCCATAAACGATGAATGTGCATATGTAAATCTATAGATCACTTAAATTGCGAATCATGCCACAAAAACAGCGAGTTTCTTACCGCAATATGAAGTGTTCTGTAGCCATATGTGGATCTTCATGCTTCCTCTCTTTCTCAAGTAGCCTCCAGCTCGGGCCCGCCTGCTTTCTCTGTGTTAAAAGATAAACCAAACTTGTTGTTTTAGCTACATGTGTAGAGAAGTGTATGAATTCAGACTACATATCCCAGAAAACTCAGTGCGTCCGGCTTCTCGCTCATGCCGTGTTATGATTTGTTTGCGCGTGCGCAGTCAGGCGCTGTAAATGGAGTCAAGCGGTCGGACTGACGCGCTAACGCCTAGAGCATATGAAGTATTAGTGGTGTGGTGTGGTGTGGTGTGAGAAGGCTATCCGTGAGCATAAGCGTAGTGTTAGTGTGAGTTGTTAGGTTGTTATGTGATAGCTTAACCTAGTGTTGTGTGTGTGAGTGTGTGTGTGTGTGTGTGTTCTATCGCAGCTAGTTGGCTAGCATAGCTGCTACAGCGCAGCGAGGTGGGTTCAGGCTTGTGAAGGCCTGGTTTTAGCTTAGCGTAGCTTATCTTAGCTTCCGCACATTACCAACAGTTTGTAAAAACTGGCGATTCCTGTGTGGTTTTGAAGGCATGGCAGACGAGACCGCAGTTGCAATGCAGCAAATGTTGGACAGGTATGTGAATTAACTATGTCATGTAGATTATTAGGGGGAAAAAAATACTAGTTAACGTTCACCTGGCTGGTTAGCTAAGCTAGCATGTTTCCGGCAACATCAGAATTAGCTGCAGTAGTGTTCTTTTAAATTACATACCTTCACAGGTTATTTATAAGGCTAATAATCAGTTTAACTGCTGCACTTAGTTTTGTTAAGACAAATATAATTAAAATGGTTATACATTGATCTTTTTTTCTATACATTTTCATTTAATCTTTGGCTTATTAACTGGACTGCATTTAACGGGTACGCAGTCAGTGCTACAGTTGAGTGCAAAAGTTTGTACTCCCTTCAGACAAAATGGGAGGTAAGTTTATTTGAACCAAAAACTTTAGTGGGCAAGATTTTACGACGTTCATTATGGCAAATAATGTAAATTGCATAACAGGACGTGCTATTTGTTAGAATGAACCCCTGTAACAGAATAAATAAATAATTTGAGCTCTAAACGTCTTGGTTAAAATAATTGTTTATTTTGTTGAAAGGGTGTGCAAACTTTTGCATTCAGTTGTACGTTTTGTCTGTACAAGGTTTTGCGTAATAGGTAATAAAATTGGTAAACGGTGTATGTCGGCGATGGCAATAATGGAAACTGTCTATCTCAGTTCAAAAGTTTGTATCCAAATTTTCTGGATGTTCTGAGCAAGTTTCATTCCTTTGGCTCTTCCTCAGAGTAATATCTGGGACTCTAGTTTTCTTCATATATATGTGTTAACTTTGTGTGCTGTCATCCTGAAATCATCAAGGTCATGGGAAAACCTTGACCTCTTGGTTTTTTCCGTTCTGGACCCGTACTGAATGCCAACTGTTGTTATTCATCGAGAGCCATATTTAATACATGTCTAAATTTTTGGCTAAAAAGAGCAATTATACTGACAATGAGTTTTTCTAATATGTTCTCAGCTCATTTTATCTGATGAGTATGAATGATAATTTTATTAAACCACCAGATATGTTGAGATTACAGATCCAACGTCAAGGTCATTTTAAATTGAGTGCAACAATTACGTACAAGTGAAAAATAAAAAGCAGATGTTTACTAAATGGAAACCAGTAGGATGTTGCGCACAAGCTGTACATGTCTCCTTTTCTCACGTACACGTCATCAGGATTCCATCTGATTTGTTTAGTACATAACTGAAGAAAGTGAAATGCACAGGTTAGGGATATTAAAATAAATGTTACAGGCGTTCTTCTATAAGCAAACACAAGGCCTGGGTTATGTGACTCTATGTTGCTGAGTAGTGAAAAGAACCCATGGTTTAAAATGTTATACTGTTACCAGACATGATCTGTATTGTCATGGTCTTCCTTCTTGCACAAAGCTTTAAAATGTTTATGGCTAATCCAAAATCTTTATACGCATATAAATATAAAAGCGTGATGTGTAGGATTAGTCTCCACCTCTGACGTGAAGGACACGTTTCTGCTTTTCCACAAGTAAAGGAAAAACAAAGCAACAAGTTTTATGTATTACTTATGAACAATGTGAACATGCATCTTGTATTGGTATGGATTGAGAGAGACACTTTTTAAAGAGTTTCTGTACAAAATGTTGACCCGGGCATTACTTAAAGAAACGTTTAACAGCATCAGTAAGATCTGGAAAGTGTCCATGAGCAAATGTAGGTTCTTGTGCGTTTCCTTGCATGTCGCTCTCTTGCAGCTCTCCTCCAGGGCACTCTGCTGCTTATATAACCGCTCTTCTAGAAAACTCCTGTCCCTGTTTTGCCTTAAGGTCCACCTGTTCCTCTATTTTTAAATTGCTTTTTTATGGACTAGGCCAGTCTGTTTGTAGTCTTCAGGGACACGTTTCTTCTTCCTGCAGTTTTTGGGCTATGAAAAAGTATTTGTCACACAACAGGAGATAAAATGTGTTGTATATGGAGCACACAAATATTTATCGGGTTGCGTTTTTACTGTTTGTCGAGTTTGTACGGCGTAGACACGGCTTACTGAATTCGGACACAGTTTAATGTTCTAGGCAAAGGTCACCTCTACAGGCACCTACATGCATCAGTCAAACAAGCGCACCTCAACAACACTACCTGCTGTTGATCTAGGCTGTAGGGCAGTCCAGGCACTGCATGGGTGTGCCCTAGGAAGTGTTTATTAATCTTATTACACAAAAAACAACATTTATGTTCATCAATTTATGAATGACGCATTGTTTTGTTTTTTTAACCCTTTATTGTTGCATTTAATATTTAGCAATTTAGTTCCTGTTACCACTTTATAGCAGTTGTAAACAGTCGTTCCCTCACGAGCTTCTCTTTTTCTTAAGGGTCTTGTTTAAGGAGCCGCCACTGTCAGCTTGGCAATGTTGGCATTTGAACTCTCAACCTTCTGATCAGTAGCCCTTTACTACTGGCCTGATCGGCCCGTCAACTTGACGTGAAATGATGCTGCTTTTCGTCGACTAGGTAAAATAAAAAGCAAAGAAAATGCCTCCTCAACTTGGATTTCCTACTTGGAAACTCAGGTGATCTCGTCAACCCCGAGTTGAGCCGTTAATGTAAAGTCAGCATGGCCGCTTATAGCATGAACAGTAAACGTATAAATGAGTTATGTTGTGTGTGTATACAGACATTTGCTTTATATCAGCATATATTGCTTTATATCCACATCGCTGAACATTTTTGTCATGGACTGGAACACTGCCTCCACCCCAGGCCTCCTTGCCTGCCGTCAGTGCACAAACTCACTAATGTTGTTCTGTCTGAACGAGCAAGTCCTCATCACCACGCTGTGACTACACCTGGGATGGAATGTTGAACAGGCACATATGGGTATGATGAGCAGGTGTACACATACTTTTGGTCATCTAGTGTACGTCACTCATTACATTTAGGTGGCTAGATTGTAGCTAAAAAAAAAAATAAAAGAAAAGAAAAGACATTGAGAAATCAAGGGGTTTGATCACTTGGACACACGGAGGTCAAGAATGACATAATTCTATGATCCAGCTTCCCACTTCTGAGGATAATCCATACCCAAACCACACCTTAACCAAGCCGAACCATAATCCTGCAGCGTTTCAAGCTCTGGAAGATAAGTAATGGCTTTCCCCCTAATTTAATCATGGCCAATTCCTCGCCGTTCTGATTCCAGACAGCTCTTCCCTATCTCAGGACCGCTACCAACCAGGGAGGGCGAAGGTGAAGGCTTCCAGCCGACGTAACACACACCGCTATCAGCCCACCTCTGCATGCATGAGCTCACAGACATAATTGTCTAGTGTCCACTGCCAGGATAGAGAGAGTACGCCACGCCGCCTTGCTCGAGAGCACAGGCGCATTTTGCTGTCTCGAGCTTCTGGCCACGGATGGCTGTGGCATCGCCGGGATCCAAACTTGCGATATCCAGGTGATGGAGCAGACGCTTTTCTGTTGTGCCACGTTGGAGGTCCATAATGATGTCTGCTTGCACATACAGTATAGCTCTATAGGTTGTAGCTCTATAATCCTTCAGAAGTAAGGCTAGCAGCGCAGCAAGTTAAATCTCACTCACTGAACAGTACAACTAGGCTATTGCTGTAAAAGTGAGAGGGTTGTCCATTTTTAGCTGCTTATTAGTTCAAGCATGTTTAAGTATAGACCTGATAAGTATAGAAGTTAGAACATTAACAATGGTGCATCTTTAGTCCAGATAAACCTGCCTCGTAATCAGTGCCATTAAGGTATGAAATATTAATATAAAGTGCATCTCTTATGGGTTTCAGATTAGTTTGCATATTTAAACTTGAAATGGAGTCAGAAGTGGATGAGTGTGAGCACGGTATGTCATACGCCAGCATGAGCATTTAAACATTTCAGTTCTGAGAATGAACGTCTGGCACGTACCCTGTTTCTGAAGGTGCGAATGGTGACAACCATTTCATTATAAGTGAACAGATTAAAATGCACCACCACCTTACCTCCCCTAAGCTAACAGCCCCCCTACAGCTACATCATTACCCAACACACTGCCGTCTTGTTTGTCATCTTGGGTTGTTTAAATATAGCAGGCTTTTGGCGACGGCTGTGACTCCGGTCATGTTGCAGCAACGAGATATTGATTTGCTGTGCATCTTCTCAGCCAGTTGTGCTGCAAGGCTCCTCTGTGTCCTGACCTTGTCTCTCTTTTTTTTTGGTTGTTGTTTTGTTTTTGGGTTTTTTCCACCTCCATTTCCACTGAGAATCCCATTTGCCACACACTCCATGCTCACATCTGTGCTCTGTAAAGCAAACTAAGTAGCTGAACTGGGGACTGGACAGAATGCACAAGCAGCCAAGTTTGCTGTTCCACTTGGTTTGTGCTGCTGCAGTGTTTAATTTGTCTGTAGCACATGGGTCTCTCTCTCGTTTTAATCATTTGAGATTTGTGCTGCCTCACATCTGCATTTGAAAGAAACCAAATCCATGAAATTAGTTTAGTGGTGATTGGAAGAGAATATGTACATTTTCTTCTGTCTCGATTTTTGTTTTACCACCATGGTGTACTTTGGATAATCATTTGTGTCAAATGACTATCTAGCCCCTGTTTCTCACCTTGACTTACTTGCACAAAATTTTATTGTTCCATATTGCGTCAGAGAGCGATTGCCTTCTTACACATACGCCGTATTCCAGATCAGACACGTCACACCAGCACTAGGCACGCCAGAAGTGCTAATGTGCCAGACAAGAGCTGGCAGCCAATCAGGAGACAGAGAGTCTCTAGTATAATACTATAATTAAACAAACAGACTACAAAGTACTTAAATAAAATCGCTCTGTGTGACGACATCCGCCAACTGCTATAAATGTAAACAGGGCAGTAAGGGTTAGGTGAAGGGATTAAGGGCCAAGTTTTGGCTTCTCTCGTGGTGAACAGCTAAGGCATTTGTTTGATCTGGTTTTGAGTGAGAAGCTAATAAATAATAGTTATCTGATTTAGCCTTGTTTTGGCATTTGTATCATTAGCCAGTTGTAAGGCTGTTTTGGCGAGAGAGCTCATGATAGCCAGCTATTATTGGTTGTGTTTGTGTATTTTTGCTTGTTAAAGTAGGCAAGCGCAAGCTCGATAAGATTTCTGCGTTTGCCTTGAACAGATATGTATATATTTATGCTCTGATGTTTTGGGTTCTCAGACTTGTGAGCCTGCACCAGCAAACACTGCTTCCTCTCATTTTTTTTTTTATCATCTTGTCTTACTTCTTTGTCGTCCTTCTGTTACTTCCTTCCGGGTTCACGCCGCCACTTGTAAGAACGTGGAAGGCGCTCTCTAGAGGTTTGTCCCTTCTGGGCTACTGTATTGGCACAACATGGCAGCCCCGTAGAGGTGGACCAGCTCCGTATGTAGATAAGAACTCATTCTAAGCTTATGATGATGCAGCAAGTATGTTATGGAATATATATATACTCCATTTCTGCTAATAGATACCCTAAAAAGTCTGCACAGTAAATCCTTAAATAACAGCATTGGCTATTCCTCTGCCCCAGCTCCAGTACAGTTCTAGCTGCTCTGCCCCGTTGCTAACCCCTGCCACGCGCAGCAACAAACAGTGTGGTGCTGTATGTCATAGGCAATGAGTGAGAGGTTAATGTGAGATGGACTCTATCAGCTTAGGGCAGAAGGCTGAGAAGAGCTTTTATCAAGGCCTGCCACCCCCAGCTGCTTTCCTCCGCAATGCAGTCTTTCACTTTCGGGAAAGTGAGAGGCACGCTCGAATCCTCTCTGACCTTTCATAGCCGCTCTCCTCACTTACTGTCTTTCATTTTCTTTTATTTAGAAAGCTGTTGGCTTTTATTGTAGTTTCGCTTTCTGCCCTCACACCCTCTTTAGCATACCAATATTGAATTTTGTTTGCAGATACACGACAAAAGACTTTCTCTCTAAGCAGCATGGTTCCATTTCTAGAAAATAAACCGTGGACATGTTTTAAAAAGAAGTAGATCAGGGTTTTGCTTAAATGGAAATTGCACCATGTGCTGTTTAAATATTAAAGACATTTTTAGTTCAATAGTTTCTTCAGTAGTCGAGTTTTTCTTCATCTTCAGGGATTTTTCAGTAATCATTTTGGAGAACTAACCTGGAACAAGAATCATGTTTTCTGTATTGTGCCAAGACTGCTCCACATGATATATATTAAGCAGTTCATCAAGTCCTAGCCTCTGCTTTCAGCCTCTGAAAAGCATACAGGATATAAGAAAAAGAACAGGATGTTATTCATGGCCAGGTGTGTCAGTGACAGCCCTCAGAAACCAGTCAGTTTCATCCTGCTTTAAATAAGAATCAAACACAAGAAGAAGGGAGAGCAAGTATAGTTAGAGAACCCACCAAAAAGAGCAGGAACAGTTAGAGAACCCACCAAAAAGAGCAGGAACAGTTGGAGAACCCACCAAAAAGAGCAGGAACAGTTAGAGAACCCACCAAAAAGAGCAGGAACAGTTAGAGGATCCACCAAAAAGAGCAGGAACAGTTAGAGAACCCACCAAAAAGAGCAGGAACAGTTAGAGAACCCACCAAAAAGAGCAGGAACAGTTAGAGGACCCACCAAAAAGAGCAGGAACAGTTAGAGGACCCCAAAGCACTTTATATTGTTTAAAATGAAGCCTGATTTCATTTAGCGTCTGGGTATTCATGTCCAGCTACGTTGATTGAAAGTGAATAATATTGGCTGAACGGAGTTAATGTCAGAGCACCATTAAATAATTTGTATAAAACTCTCATTTGCACGGGTCATACATTTTTGACCGGCTGACAAATAAACCCTCGTTAACGCAAACGCTCATTTTGTAAATGATTAGGATTTATTTTGGGTTGAACTGTGCACCATAAGCCAGTGAGTTAACCTCCATTAATCTTGTGTATTTATTGAGATGGATCACTTTTTATGGGAAGGAAATCATCAAGTAGGAGCTGATTGAAGCCTTTTCTCCTTCACACAGCATGTTGCAAATTCTTTTGACAGACCAATTTGCGTTCCTTTTGGCTTTGCAGGTGGAACGTGATCTGTGGTGGGTCTTGTGACATTCCCATGGGGTCGTGTGTGTGAGGGTTGTGGGGGTTAGACTGTTCAGGAGAACACAGCTGTCTCTCCAAGTCAAATGTAGCCAAATACCCAAGTTCAGATTTACTTATGCGACTGCTCATGAACCCCCCAACCACCAATAACTGCAACAGTTCTACTAGCTGCACCAGGTGTGGATCTGCAAGACTTACAAGGGCAGTTTGTACACACCCAAGAATAGTGCTATTGACACACAGGGAAAATGCAAAATAAAGACTCATATTTTTGTTTGGAATATCCCATCGTCCTACTGTAGCCCCTAACTATCTCCAATTGAGAATGGTATTGCCTCTGGCTTTGGTCGATACCATCAAGGAATGGAAAGAAGGTGGCCAGACATGCATAATGTGGGTTGTGTACATATTGTGTCACAGCAGCAAACAACGCAAGCTAGTTACAATTCGACTGTCGCTAGAATTAGCGGATAAAATTTAATTACCCATTAACATGGTCAGTAATGCCGGCAAAACTAAAGACAGGGCTGTACATAACTCTAATGAGTTGTTAGCTATAACTGGATGCATTATAAAATGTAAATAAAATTCTTTGACCTGCATGTGGTCTGTGGTGAACAGCAGTGAATACTTATTGAGTTCTTGTATAGCAAGAATTCCCTGATAAACTGATAAATCTCCCTGATAAACAACAGTTTCATAATTTAAGCCCCCATTCATGTTTTGCATGGCTTTATCTGTTTGCTAAGATGAATATGAGAGCTGTTTTGTTGCCCTGTTCTGAAGTCAGACAGCAGGTGGTTCATGCAAGATAGAAAACGGGCTTAAAGGAAGCACATTATGAAATACAACACAATGTATTTTTGTTGATTTTAAAGCAGACACCACATTTCCCAACAGGCTTTTCAATCCTCCAACTTGATATCGATCACGATGGCAGGAATCTGTTTCTGATTCCTACATTGTCCCAAACCTAGTTTGCCTTTGGGCTAAATACCCTTCAGCAGACATCTCCATGACGAGAGCGGTGTCTGTGTTCATCTGATGGCTGTTCATTTCAGTTCATTTGGCTGTGGATATAAGTAGCAATTTATTTTGGACCAAGAAGCAAAAAGAACGTATAATTTTATTATCGTCATTCATCTGTGTGAGCTGATCAGTCAGAAGGCTATAACTGAATGTTGTGGCCATTTAGATGGACAAAGAAGAATAGATCGGAGATGAATTAAAGAAAAAACAAAGTTGTTCTACGGCGTCGGGGCATTTTTCTGCCTTAACTTAGGTCTAACTTGTGGCTTTAGGACAAAGATATTCAGCTATGGGGTGCGGAGGGGTGAAGGCCATGCCTCAAATGGAAATGATGCTCACGATGTACCATTTTTAAAAAAAATTAATAAATAAAAAAAAAACACTAAAAGAATTAATCATACCAATCTAATGGTTTAAAAAAGCCCAGAAAATGAGCCTTTATACTATTTCAGGTGTAAATACATTTACGGCATTTGGCAGACGCCCTCAACTTCCATAAGTGCTTTGAAGTCTCGATCAGTAAATATACTCTGATACTGACTCACTAGGACCTGGGCTAAGAATACCATCATGCCAAAACACTATGGCAAGTCATACAGAAAGGGCTTTTTTTGGTTGTTTTGTTGTTTTTTTTAAGGTGAACAATGAATAAATAAATTGCTAGTCCAAGTACTTCTGTAGGTCTTTGGTCGTCGTTTGAAGACACCCGGTGACTCAGCTGTTCGGACATCTATGGGAAGTTCATTCCACCACCTAGGTGCCAAAGCAGAAGAGTTTAGATGCCTGTCTTCCACATTATTTATTAGTTATTAGAACACTAATAACCAGCTACGCGGTCGGGAACTGCTTGCAGGTAGTGCCAATCTCGAATACTCAGGATTTTTATGTGTTTCCGTAGTAATTCATAGTAAACAGAAAAACATGCACTTTCGATGTAATTCTTTTACAAATCAAAGTGTTTGAGCACATCCGAGTGCAGGAGAGCAAAAGAAAGCATTTTTAATCACTTTATAAAGATCATTGCCATTAACATTATTGTAAAGTGTTAGATTTAGCACTTTATTGTAAGCATATTTTACCTTCTTTTTTTTTTCTTTTTTTTTTTTTAGGTCAAATTTGGGCTATTTTTAACCATTTTGGCTAAAAGTTTTCAGTGGAATCTCTAATAAAACTAACTATAGTTAACAGATGGTTAATGTATAATGGTCCACTACTAAAGGGAGTATTGCTTCTCATTATGAATAATTGAATGCGCTCTAGTGATGAACTGTAGAACAGTTGTTTAGTTTTCCATTGAGAATTAGATCCTGCTTTAAAGAAGGAAGCAGCTTTACAGTACAGTGACCATAGAAACCATTCTGATGTCCGTTATATTGAGTAATAGTAAGTGATTAGAAATGGAAATGGGTTTGTTTGCTGTGATGTCAGTTGGACCCTGTTTACACTTGGTGTTAAAATGTATCTTGGGTGATCATGATCACAGCCGGGCAGCGCTACATACAGCGTTAGTGCAGGACAACCTCCAAGACGCATTCGCTCAAACCACATGCCTTCTGTAGTGTAAACGCTAATGCATCCTCAACATGGACGTAACTGGAAAATACGCCATTAATGCTGGACGCGGAGGTTGTTTGGTAACAGCGCGACACGCTAGAAAAAAATGGAGAGACGCACTGATGTACATGGTTGGAGCGCAAGAAAATAATAAAGGTATGTTGCAGGTTTAACGTTTTAATATAATTTTGCACAGGGACCTTTGACCTTCTAGCGGAAGTGATGTAGGAACGAAGAATAAACACGGGTGTAAACGGCGACTTGTCTTGGCCGTCCATTTGTGACCTGAATGCTCAAGATACATTTTAAAACCAAGTGTAAACAGAGCCTTAGGGTTATGAAGCACCATTGTCTAACGTCCACCAGGTTCCCACAGTCATGTGACTGGTTGTAAGAGAGCAGCCTTTGTTGAGGTGACTTGAATCCCTCTTCAAGACCTACATCTAAATGGACTTGTACAAAAAAAAATGCTAAACATCAGTGGCGTACATAATGACACGTCTGGTGCTTCCTGGATGCATGATTTCTTTTTGCTTCTGCAGGGTGTTTATTCACATGATGAAATGTGGTAAGAATTGAATGTGGACGTTCACACCCGACAGATGGCTGAAGGTATTCAGGTTGCTGTCCTCCCTTTTTTTTTTTTTTTTTGTTTGTTTGTTTCATTGTTTCTCAAGTTCTTCAAATATGCAAAACGCGTTGAGAAGTTTACAAAGCCGGCTGTATAGTTGCCCAGGTCAAGTTCAGAGCTGGCTTCAGATATAACTGCTTGTGGATTGAGTTTGTCCCCTGAGGGGCATGTCGGAGAGAGCAAGAGATTCAGGGAAGCCCTTTTGATTAGGTTCTTTAGAGACGCAGGATTGGAATAAGAAGTGGTTTTATTTATAGGTTGTGAGTTCAAATCCCACGACTGACAAAGAGCCACTGTTGCGCTCCAGGGAAGGCACCAAAAAGCTCAACTGCTCAGCTCTGTGGACATCCTCAGATTTAAACCATGATTGAAAGTTGAAACTACACTCTCAAAATGTTTTGAGGTAGCCTTATAAATCATATACAGATGCGTTCTTATTGCTTACGGTTATTTGTCCTAGAGACTCATCAGATGCGGCTCCTCTGGTTGCGTAGTGTAACTTGGCCGCAGTCGGACAAAGAAAAAGGTGAGCGGGATCATTTTTCTGGCCTGCAGATGCTATCTAATAGACCCTTAGGGCTATATCCTGCACACACTGAAATGTTAATGGTAATCTAGAGGTCTGGGACCTTAATTTTGAATGCCAGAGTGCGATTGCTCTTCTCAGTAACAATGCTGATTGTAATGAGGTTTAGTGTCACAATAGAAAGTTGAATTGTTCTCCAGCAGGAACCTCCTCCCCCAAACGCGCACCGACACGTACGCACTCACACACACACACACACACACACACACACACACACACACACACACAGTCAGAAGGTACAGTTCTTATTTTAGGGGCTGTGGTTCTCAGTTCTTGCCACCTGATCCGAGACTCGAGAATGGGTATTTATAAATGGCACAGATTTCCTGGCCGGAGTTAAAATAAAGGTGGCAAAGGAAAACATGACTAATCGTGTGTTGAATTAAAAAAAAAGCAAATCATTTACGCAACTCTTAAAATGTCTTCATGCTTTGGGATAAAAATTATAGACACCATACGGCTCCTCTGTTGTCGATGGCCACTCTCTACGCCGCATGACGCACCTGAAGGCGTGATCCAGAAGATGGTTAACGTTATTCCGTTATGAACCCCTGTTCCCTCATCTGATTCAATATGATAATGTGATAACATGCTGTAATACACACACACCGTTTTCCGCCTACGGGGGAACGAAGTGCCGGAAGTAGGTTAAAGCCAAAGCTCTCGAGCTTTCGCTGTCATCCAGGAGTAACCAGATCCACTCATAAAGGCCTAGAGTTCAACATAGCTTGGTGTTTTTCTTCAAAGGCTCTCGCTGAACCTGCTAATTACCTGCTGAGTCGAATCAAGTGTCTTTAAGCAGGGAAATCACCCAACGCTACTGAAAGCTCGCTTGCTACACAGTTTGAGCGAGGCAGTCTCAGTGGAGGATAAACCTGAATAGGCGCTCTGGAAAGTTGAAGTTAAAACAGGGATCAAATGCTTTAGTACTATAAAAGAGTACTTTGACAGAAGCACCACGCTTTTTTTCAGAGGCGCAGCTCTGAGGGAAAGTCCTGCCACTGTTTTTATATCCGTTTTAAAATGGGTCGTCATGGATTACGTGTTAAAATGTATTTTATCATGCTTGTTGCAGTTGTTCGTATCTGATCGGTTCAGGACAAATCTCTTTCAGTCGAGTCATCTATCCGTCCGGCTGTTATCTATACGGTTTAAATGTCCGAGTGATTCAGCTGGTTTGGGGTGAGAGGTGGGATACACCCTGGGCAGGTCGCCAGTCTGCCGCAGGGCTAACGCAGAGACGAACAACCACTCACACTCACGGTCACGCCTACGGCCAATTTAGAGTAGTCGGTTGACTTGATCTGCATGTCTTTGGGCTGTGGGAGGAAACCGGTGTTGTGTTCATGGAAAAGTGTGTCATTTGCCATCTTTGCTAACTCTAGCGGGGTTGACGCTAGATCTGGAAGGTGAACACGGACATGCGAAGTGATGGCAAATAAGCGGCGTCCCAGTGTGGGTTTACTAAATATCAGCACACTCGAAATGCCGCTTGCCCGCTCAAATCAGGGATCAGAACTAACTGTCGTGCGTGGCATGCAAAAGTAATGACTTGCGGAATTTCTGTAGAACTTTTACAGAGTTTTTACAGTAAAAAAGGGCCATACCCCATTTTAAAGCCTGGATTTGTCAAAAACTATCGCAGAAACCATTCATGCACACTGTTTAGTGGGAATAGTGTCATTGTTTCAAGAAAGTATGTAGCAAATCCGATTCAGGAGCATCTTTAAAATCTGATTTCAGGTGGATTTTCCCATGTACACAACCTCTTAATTCATGCACTTGTGTGTGACGGAATGATATTTTAATCATATCTAATAAACCTGAACATTTTCTAGTATAGTACAAATTTCAAGGCAACTCTTTATCATTACTTTGAACACCGGAGAACATAAACTTTCTCTTCTCCTTCCACCACTTTCCTTTTCATTGTAAGTCTGTTGTAACAGATGCAGGTCTTGGGTAGAACAGCGTGTGCTGATCTGCTGCAGTAAAGCCAGGCTCAGATCAGACTTGACACTAGGCTTGTGTTGAGATGGGTAAAGGCTCAGCTTTCAGGCCTATATTGATATGAGGAGAAGTTCGAGATTTAGCAGATTGTACTTCGCAGGCTGTAATTTGTACCGAATGGAAACCGGACGACGGCTCACGTATCTGTCCTGCTGCGTGACATTCTACCGAGATGAAGAAGTTCCCACAGTTATTAAAGTAGTAATTTCTGATTTAGCACAGTGACCCTGGCTTTAAGGGTAATAAGATGAGGAATGGGCTGAAGAGCAGTCTCACTTTTGGGTGTGGAATTTTATATATACAGGTCCTTCTCAATAAATTAGCATATTGTGATAAAGTTCATTATTTTCTGTAATGTATTGATAAACATTAGACTTTCATATATTTTAGATTC
>JAQQZR010000038.1:6756316-6785396 GCA_030068235.1 Notoglanidium macrostoma
ACAGGCTTTGTGACATGTTCCAACTACACACAATATTGCCTCAGTATTGCACTGTGCGGTATTAAATTATGCTAGGCTGTGCTGTTACAACCAACTTTTAAGTTTATTACTTGTCACTCTGTACAAGATTATCCCCAAAAAAACCTTAATAAAATGTCTTGATCAGATTCTATGATGAAGATCTTCTAATGATTAAAGAAAATGATTGCGTTCGGCTTGCATCATCGATCTTCATCGTCTGCACACAGAAAATCTTGAATAAAAAAAAGAAAGTATTTTTTTTTTTTTTTTTTTTGCAGTGAGGAAATTTTTCCCGTCCATTGGCATGTTTTGTTTACGTTTCGCCCTTCCACGGTTGTCGTTGTAGCTGTCCCATGAGTTTTACATAATCCTGTGTTATGTTGGTGGCTTTTAGATGAGCATCACGACAGCAGTCTGAATTTTTCCATCCATCCCTCCGTTATCTATACCACTTTATCCGTTTGGGTCGCGGGGAAGCTGGAGCCAATCCCAGCATCAGGCGAGAGGCGGGGTACACCCTGGCATGGTCGTCAGTCCACCACAGGGCCAACACAGACGAACAACCACACACACTCGCATTCACACCTATGGGCAGTTTAGGGTAGCCAGTTGACCTAATTTGCATGTCTTTGGACTGTGGGAGAAAACCGGAGCACCCGGAGGAAACCCACGTCTTGAATTTTTAATTATGAAAAAGCAGACCCTGCCAGGACTTGCAATGGTTCTCAGTTGGCCACCCACGAGCATGCTACATGTCGCACGACCAAAGAATTTTATTATTGTATTGCATTGTATTTTTGTCCGTGACTGCAAAATTGGGACAAAAATCATATCATGTAAGACCAGCTTAACACAGTCGTGGAGTTTTTCAGCATGAGAAACTGGCATGTTCTTCACTGGTCAGCTCTTTTTCCGAACATGAACCTAACCACACTGTTAACCCTCAAACCTGAAGGGCCGCGAGGAAATCCCGGAAAGGAACAGGAACAGAAAATGACATTTTCCTAACAAAGCGTTACCAAGGAAGGATTTTTATTGGTCCGGTTTGAGGTTGCCTGGACCATACCCTTTTCAAAAAGGGGTGGAGTATGTGGTATTCGAAATCCTAAAGCGTACGTTTTCAACCTTGGCGGAGACTGAGAACGGGTTCACAGGAACGTATTTCCAGGCGTTATTTATAATAAAGTTCTGTACATGTAAACTCATTGTTTTTAAATTTCATTAGTCATCATTGGGTTTGAAGCTTCCCTTAAGCCCATTGTACACCAGACATTAGTGGTGCCATGTCCAACATGCTGTCGTGATGGTCATGGGTGTGAAATGGGCTTTACATTATGAACATGTAGCATGAAATGCAATATGGGAAATGGTAACCCAAGAGAATTTTGAGTCCCCAAAATTGGGTCAGTAGGCAAAAAAAGTTGAGAACCGCTGCCTCAGCGAGTTTTGAAATGGAGGTCTTTTCTCTGTATGTTGTCTGTGTTACGTGGTGTCGGCGTGTCGTCAGACAGAGGCTTGCGTTTCGCAGAGTGGATTGCGTTTCTGCTCTTCTCCATCAGCGGCCGTCGTGAAGGAGACGGTTACAGGAACAGAAGTAAGGGCAACGTGAATCTTTCCTATGTTTCTCACGCTCTACTTGCTAAAAGTTCAGTTAAACCTGATGTTTTGTTTGTTCATTTGGAGAGCAGTTTGTCGGGAAGGATTTTCTGCCGTTAACCCCAGTCCATTACGGTTAGGATGAGTAATTACATGTGGATCCCAGGGGACATGAGCGCCGGTAGTTTTGCTTGTTTAGTGATGACTCCATTTTCCCATTGGAGAGACACTTTAGAACGTAGACGTGTCATTTTCGGCTCCTCTTGATGATCTAATGTACCAGAGAGCGTATTTCTGATGGCTCAGTAGGTTCTGGTCATATGACAACACTCCTGTTATTTGGTCTCATGGTGTCACCTCATGGCCTTTGGACCCAGCAGTACTAGAGGTTAATAGTTTGTCAGATAAGACTCGTGGTTGTTCTACTAAGTCATCTGAGCAGCTCTGCCGTTCATGCTTAATTCAGAAGCACTGGATGGAAAAATCACCTGAGAGAATAGTCGTGTGAGATGGAGAGCTGTGACCGTCCTCCTGCCGCAGCACACACTGGGACGGACAATACCGACAGAGGACCAGAGATTCGCCCTGCATTATTTATAGCAAGCCTGAGCCTTGAATTATAAATGGAGTAGTATGCAATTGGGCTGCGGCATGTCCGACTCTCCACCAACATCCTGTAGCAGGCTGTTGAAGCCTCAGCCCAGCATGGGTGGAGAGAAAGGAGACTCCCTGCTGAGAAATGACCTGAGAGTGTGACTCTTCTAGTTAAAATGAAGAGCGCGTATATATTTAAATCTCAGGGGATTTTCCTGGTGCAGGTTTTACTTGCATCACCAGTTTTCTCCGAGTCAGCTGGATTTCAGGTTCTTTTAAATCCATTTCAAATGGATTAAATCGAACAAGTCAAAGTTTCCCTGATGAAATCATTCCAACATCTGTTGACATTCACGCGCTCTTTATTTCTAAAAAGTGATGCAAAGTCATGCGGTTATTTTTAAACCCATCCAGCGGTGTGTAATCATTAATTGAGGTGTTCTGCATATTGAATGCTCTCCTCTTGATTGGGGTCATGCGGGCTACTTCCATACAGAGCTCAAAATAGCGTCTCGCTTCCTGCTTATCAGCAGATGTCGCATCAGTTACTTGGATTCGAGTTTTCTGCTCCCACGCGTTCTGGTAATTATTGTTTAGGTGAAGATTGTATACACAGTGGAGATTAATCATTGTTTCAGTGAACCGGTAAAATACCAAATGCTCAAGATTCAGTGTAATTAAGGAAATTGGAATGTAAATGTGACAGTGCGGGAATGAAAATAAACAGCTCTTGGAAAACTGGGCTGCCACGCAAGAGGGGCATAATGGAATGAAACGGGGTCATTTGTTGACAGGTTATCATTGTTCCAAACCCTGTTGCTAGCAATCAATAACGCAAATACTGTGGTACCTGGTTAGGCTTATTGAGTGTATACATACATATAAGTACTTTATCCTGCCCTACAAACCGGTGAGCATTAAATAAATATTTGTGTCTAAGGGTGCAATCACGTTAGGTGGTCTGTTCCATGCCTGAGCACGTTTGACCCCCAAAGTGAGTTTCCTTTGACTAGTGTGATCATTGCGAGTTGTGATTGGGTACGGCTCATTGGGCCCGATCGGAGGAGCCTGTGCGCTGTACACATCAGTGCGATCGCTAGCACAGAACTCGAATGCTATGAAGTGCACGTTTCAATTCACTGGAGAACATCTGGGTTAATTACTGCTCTGGTTCTCACCTTATTGATGAACACAAACTGTAGTCAGGGAGCAAATTCCTCGTTCAATATCCGCTGTGTTTGTACAAATCTTCTTATGCCTGCAACACGATTTACCGAAAATCACTGCGCTGCGTAATTGATGGATCTGTATGGCATGCGAGTGTCTCCGTACCCAGAACGACTTCGAATAAGCCACGATGTTAAAACAGTCATGGACTCCATCGTACTATGTAAGAACGCTTTTCTTAAACACACAAAGTTGCAGGAGGGGCGAGACCATGAGGAGGGGAGACCATCGTACTCGGGTACGGTACATGGCAGCCGTGCTAGTGAGAATTTGGTTAATCAAGCATGCTGGTTAGAATATGTACATTATATGGGCAGTAGGAGTGTTGTGGTTTGGCATATTGGTATAGGATATAATAACCTAGTCTAAAATAACCACTGTGTTTGACAGTGATAATCAACCATTTAAAAACATTATAAATTCTTTGTACAAAAACATCTACACGTTCCTTGTACTGTTTATGTAATAAAAACCAAATGGGGGAAATCAATCCCCTAATCATTGTTCGTTCTTAGAAAAAATGTGTGAGATTTTCATAAAATCCCTTACCAGCCGTCGCTTACATTTAACAGTATAATGTCGCCGTTGTCAGTATAACCTTGTTGTGATTAGCTGAAAGAGAAAGTGGCTACATGGAGAGGCCATGAGCCAAAAAAAATATCCAACTATAGTGCGGCATTGTGCTGCAACACTCAGCCAAAACCTTGCTTAGTTGGCAGCAGTGCCGTGTTCTTCTTGATGCTCGTTGTGCATGATAAAGAAGTGAACATTCAAGTAGTGGCAGCAGAGAGCTGAGACTCTGTGATTTAGAGGGGGTTTCAAAATTGTCGAGGACTTGCAGCCACGTACAAAAGGGATGAGAGCCTGTGGAGTAATCTGCCCAGTCATGCACTGTAGTACAACAGTGAAACTGACATCATACAAGCAGCCTATTGTCCATAAGGGAACATGAGTGCAAAAACAGTGAAAGATGGCCAGGACAGGATTAGATATGACTCAGTGGTGAAGCATGGTTTTTTAAGTGTCTGTAGCGTCATGTAAAGCTTTCAGATCTCATTCACTGAATGCGTGTTAAATTAATTAAAACATTGGTTTCCCCCCCTCATTTTCTCTGGGAACTTCCGTACTTAATGTTTTGTTGGTAATAATTTACTTATTGGTCATGATTGTTCACTTATTAGAGCGTTTTGTCCTTTGCTTATTTGTTTCCTTTGGATGCCAGTCATAAACCTTACTACTCAGTAACACCGTCTTCTGTACCTTCATCCAATCCATTTGTTCAAAAGTTCTGGCTGTGTTTTGCCTCCGAGTTCCCCACAACAAAGCAACATGGGAATCTGGGTTGGTGTGTGACATCAGAGGGCTTGTCCAGTCTCTGACTCATTGCAGAAGAGGTGTTCATGTCTTCATCTTGCTGGAAGTGGTGTCTCGCTGTGCTTTTGGGGTTATTTTGGTGGATTGTTTTTATTTGTCGTTGGATTGACGTCTCCATTCTTTGATCAGAAGGCAGGAAATTGCTTTTATGAAGTGGCAAACCATGGTGCTAGCCAAATCTGCCTTGATGAGCTTAATGGGCTCTCCTTTATATGGTCCTCTTGCCCCCCCTCCTTTCTTCTTGTTTTTCACTTCATCGAGTTTCTCTTTGTGATGCTGAGCTAATGATCTTTAACTTGTGCTTAGTCACTGACGCAGAATGCTGGGCTGTCCTTCCAGCGCTGCTCTGTAACGATTCTCGCTCTCATTCTGTCGTCTTTTTCATTCTGCTTCCCTCCCTCTCTTGCTCTCTTTCCTTTTCTTCTCACTTTCCTTGTTGTTTTAAGCAGGCAGGTGGCAATGCTACAGAAGTGAGCCATTACTTGACTCATTTTCTGGTTTTGGAAGGTGACTTTGCTTTAATGGAGCAACACCTTGGATTTCTTCCACTTCCTTCTGAAACAAATGATTCTGTTCAGAGGTAGAAAAGGTAGACAGTACATCTTCTCCAAAACCTTTCGGAAATTTCTGCCTTTTGTAACGTAACGTTAGGACTCGGGTCGAGTTATACTGGATTTTTTTTCAAGGTACTCTGCTTCTGGAGAGAAGCCAAAATACCAACACACCCACGAGACAGTACTTTTCCTTCTCCTCCCAACCTGGCTGTGTAGCACTGCAATTACCTAAGGTTTATTCAGAAGAAATACCAATAGTGATTCATAGGCATTTAATTTGTCCTCTTTCACTATTCAGTGTTCTAGGTCATTTCAAACATCTACTCGTAGAAAATTACTGGTATAAACTTGCAAATGTTTTGTTATTCGGTAGAAAATGAAGCCCCTAAATTGCGTTGGGCTACGTCTTCAAGATTGCTTCTATTACCAGGAAGAAAATCAATCCTCCCTGTGGAGCATTTGGACAGATGAATAGAAATTGTGACGATGTACATTTCTCATTGTTCTCTCAACCCCTCTGTTGTGCAGGAGTTGCTGGGTGTGTTTCGCCACTGACGAGGATGACCGCACCGCCGAGTGGGTGCGGCCGTGCCGATGCCGTGGCTCCACCAAGTGGGTGCACCAAACCTGTCTCCAACGCTGGGTGGACGAGAAGCAGCGCGGCAACAGCACAGCGCGCGTGGCCTGTCCCCAGTGCAATGCCGAGTACCTCATCGTCTTCCCCAAGCTGGGTATGCGCAACGCTGGTACTGAGGTTTAAGCTCTAAACTCAAACAGCACAAGACATTACATAGTTACACATCTGTCGAGTAGTCACGTCTACCCTGGGATGTGTCTGTTGTTTACAGGGGTGGGTTTAAGTGATGTTCAGGACATACCCTACAATTTTGTCATTCGATGTTGATTAAAGTCCTGTTCTAAACAACTTATCGTAAATCTTTTCCAGAGCTATAATCTTCATTAAAAGTTTTGTGATTGCTTACATTAGCATGTCGTGTAGGAACCTTCTGCCTACACGTGCTGATTTACAGGAATTTAGCCTCCGTCTCGCCTCGTATTTATAGCCCAGTGAAACATGAAGTCATAGTTAACTGCCAGTAATGATGGCTTTATTTTGCTTCGAGTTTTTTTTTTTTTTTTTTTTACTTCAAAGATTTTCCTTATTTTCAGTTTACATGAAGCACATTAGCTATTTGGTAGGAAGAAAGGAAAAAAAATTGTCATCTTTTTTTTTTTTGTTTACAACAAAAGTTTAGACTGTCAATTTGGAGACCCACACAAACTACAATGAGTAAAACCAGACATGTCAACTAAGTACTTTTGACAGTGGAATGGAGAGACAAGAACGAGGTAAATTCCCCTTGCAAATCTTGATATACTGTAAGGGCAGGGGAAGAATGTTTCGAGAAAAGAAGGCATGTCCTATGATACTGTCAGGATGTGTCCAGAAAAAAAAACTAAATATGAAGAATGAACACATTACGCTTATAGCCCCTCAGCTTTTACGAGTAATGCCAGTGGACACTTGGAATTACAGCACAGCGGTGTAGCACTGCAAAATGAGATATTGCTATGTTATGAAGCTGTAATCCCTTCCACTGTGGGTCCTGGCTCTTTCCCACAGGGAGGTCACTTAGCGATTAAAGAAGTCTGTCTGTCTGCTCGAGAGCCTCATTTCCTTATCCTTTGTGAGCAATACTGTCCAAATGGTACAGCCTGATTGTTGTCCAATCAACTTGGATCAAGATGTGACTTTCCATCTTTTCAGTTCTTCTTTTCCTGCGGTGGCTTTCCCCTCATTCTCCTTCCTTGTCTCCGTTTGATTCTTCAGCTAAGATGGTTCATGCCAGAGTGTTTTCAGGAATAAGGAAGCTTCCTATGAAAGACTCATCTGTTGTGTTCATGGTGAAGACTTGCTGACACGACAGGGTCTTTAGCGGTCTCTGGTCTGTATCAAACGACCAATAAACCTGTCAGCAGTTTCAAAATCCCATTGTGTATGCAGCCCATATAGGTGATCTTTTTTCTCACGGATTATAGTTGAATTAGAACAGGAAATTATAAAGCTGTAGGCGAGGTCGCCTAATCCACCCCTGCTGCTGTTTTGAGGTTATTGGCAGCTCCTGGTCAGAGTGAGCCGTGATCAGTAGACAGTGTGAGCCTCTGCTGTGGCAGTAAACAGGCACTGAGCTATTTATAGTGCGTTTGCTGTGCTGCCATGACATGATGTGCTGGATCTGCTGGACACCATTTACACCTGCGGCTAATGCACAGGCCGGTCATTCGGGCACACTGTTTAACTCTGTCTGTCAGCCCGTCTTTGTCTCTGTTTGTCTCTCTGTTTTTCTCGCTCTTCACTGCTTGGTCTTTCGCTCTCTATCTTTCTATACACGTCTCTCTCTCTCCCTCTCTCTCTCTGTCACGGTCTTTCATACTCTCTACTGCTCTGTCTCTCTCTCTATGCCTTTCTTTCTCACTCTGTTTTTCTCTGTATCTCTTGCTTTCTGTCTCTCTTTCTGTTTCTCTCTGTCTGTCCTTCTCCCTGTCTCTTTCCATGTTTCTCTCTCTCTCACTCTCACACACACATTAACGGTCTTTCTGTCTTTGTCTCCCTTACACACAACTAAATGACCGATCTTAAGATATGTTCCAAGGACTCATGTAGGGATGTTCTAATTTGCTCATTAAGGCCATACAGTTATTCGTGGTTATAGTGATTCTTTATTGTGCTATTTGTTACGATTTAAACCCGTTATAACATTTCTGCGGACGTATGTCATTGATCTACACTAGAGAGCTTTGGATAAGAATAGGAATGTTCATTTCCCGTAATTGTGTAAATCCAAACTGGGAATTTTATTCTGCAGTGAGCAGATGTCCTCTCTGATTGCATTAATCCCCCACTCTAGATGAGTCTGCTTGTCAGTCTCAGTGATTTTTCTATATCAATTTTTATCCCCATGTGTTGCAGGCAGTCTTTGTGCCTCTATGCAAATGGATCGAATAACCTTCAGACCGCCTTACGAAAACCCTCCTTTTTGTTCTCTCTCCATTTCCTTTGTTCTTGTCTACTTGTCTGGCTGTGTCGGGCTCATGTTGGTTTATTTCTGGATAATGCTGTCTGTATCATTTCACCTCTTCATCTGTGGCCAGCTGTGAAATTGCACTGCATGCGTGCTCCATTCACCTTGCAAAAGAAAGGCGGTGGTAGGGTGAGGAGGGAGACGGAGTGGGCACGAAGACTGCCTTTGTCTCAGCTTTTTCAAAGTTAAGCTTTCCCAAGCCATTAAACATTTCTTTCTTCAAACATTCTGGTTTGAATGTCTGCCAGGGAATATTTGATTTGGGACTGGAGATGAATTTGAAGAAGGAGATTTCCTGTTGCAGCGCAGGAATACAGAGTGGATGGAGACGCATGAAAGAAAAGGGCAGCTTCACGTTTAACGAAAGAAGATGCACGAGGTTCGAAATGTCTTTGATGAGCTAATTGTAAAAATAAAGAGCAAACTTAAAGGTCCACTATGTAGGATTCTATTCACTGTCTATGGATTGCAACCATTGAAATGCCCCTCCCTTACTCCTATCTTTCCATTAGAGCATATAGTGGCCTCCAGGTGCCTGTAGCGTACTTCTAAGTACTTTCATGCTTACAATAATACATATGATTTATCTATTTTTCAAAATTTGTGTTCTTATACTTGTTAGCCAGCACCAGCTTCATTACCACAAGCATTTTTCACAAGTAGTTATTCACATGAGGTAGATGTTATTGAACGCACCGTTGGCGAATAACATTTTAAAGATGGTGGCCAGGAGTGTGCGTATTGCTTTACTGTTAGAAGAATTCACGTCTTGAAGACGTGTTGTAGACCAAATTGTGCATAATGTTTTGGGGCTTAGCCTTGACTATCAACAACTATAAAACTGAATTTCTTTGGGATAAACCAATATGTAAGGTAACCGTTTAGGCAGGTCATTGTTAATTAATGTACAAAAGATGTTATTTTATGACCTCTTCCAATAACTAGTAAAAGTTTAAACGACGCTATTTGAATTTTCTGTTCCTGTCCGCCATTTCGATCTGCTCCGTAAGTTGTGCCCGAAGAACGTTCGCGATTGGCCGAAACGTTCGAGGCAGACTCGGCGTTCAGTAGGGCAAATTTACCTGGCAAACGTTTTCGTTATTGAACGCACAGCTGATTTCTCATCTTTTTTTTTTTTTTTTTTTTTTTTTTTTTTTTTTTTTTTTTTAAATTTTATTCCTTGTCGTCCTTCCGGTGCTTCCGGGCGGTGCTCACGCCGCCCTTTGTAAAAACACGAAACATGGAAGCTGCTCTCTAGCGGTTTGTCCGTTCTGTGCTATTGTAGCGACGCAACATGGCGGTTTCTTGGAAGACCTATGTGGCTCCCTGTGTAGATAGAAAAGGCTCACTCTAAGCTTACGAAAACACAACTATTCATATTTACAGGTCTTTATACATAATGAAAGAATACTTATGAATACTATATTCCATTTCTGCTAATAGATCCCCCTAAATCCTATATAATGGACCTTTTAGAGCAGAGAGTCTGGCAGGGCTCAATTATTTTGCTCACCATTTTCCTTTTAGCCAGATGCTCTTGTAGGAAGGGAGGGCAAGGAAGAATAATGGACACGTACTGCAAGCCGGCTCCCAGCAAACAACTCCACCTCCTGCTTAGTCACTATATGAAACTACTCTAGAGCTGATGAACCACTTCAAACTTCAGCCTAAAAATATTCAGCAGAACCTATGCAATCAGCAAACACAGCTGACCTTACTGATCAGAGTGCTGACAGAAAGAGAAAGGACCGCATCTAGCGCTGTCAGCTTTATGCTTTATTACCGCTCCAAGGATACACGATGCATTAACTCTGTGCTGAGTGAGAAATTACTGGAGATGTCGTACATGCAGCAGTTACTGCGCCTATGAAATGTAGAGACCTTTGTGTTTTTGTAGTCTTACCCGATTCCAACTTGGTTTCTGAAACTGTATGCACCAAGTGGACCTCACACCGTTGTGGAGAGTTGTACAGTGAGGTTTTGAGTATGTACATGAGGAGTGGAATATATGGGAGCATGACACCTTATTGGCAAACACACTACAGCAGGTCTGGAGATGCTTTCACTTACTACAGATCAGTTTACACACATTATTAATGTGTACTCAATTCCTGTGCATTACCCTGTGTTGTTGAATAAAAGGGTACTATATAGGTACATTTGTTCTCTTGAGGAACATAACCTCGAGAACAGGCTACCAAAGGAAGCACATTAATCCCTAAAGTTTAATTTTGTGTAGAGTAAAAATTTTTTTTTTTTTTTTTTTTTTTTTTTTTTTTTTTAAACTTGTTGCAGTGGTTGACTTCACCATAATTATCAAAAGGTAATTCAATTTATTATTGAATTCTTATTAGCCTATTTGACTTCTCATTTGTATTAAATGGGTTTAATGTAAACCCAAAAACAAGTGGATCTGCAAGTGTTGTCAGTGGTAAATTCACTTCTAGAAAGCTCCGTGGTTGCAATAAATGGCCAAGCGATGACTGTACACATTACAATAATGAGCCGAATACCTAAATAGTTTGTTTGATTGGAGGGGATGTGTGAATTTATTGGCCACAAAACATTTAAGAACCCTGGCTCTAGATCTTCTGACTAAATAAAGGTGCACGCCACCTCGGGGACCAAGTGCATTGATTTTCCGAGTGCCAGTCTATTTAATTGGTTTAAAAGAAAAAAAAAACCTGACTGAAGTTTCTCAATGTTCCTGTCTTGCTAATGACTAAGTTCTTTTGCTCTCGCCAGTGCTGATGAAGACTTTGGCACGAGTGTGAATTAAGGGACCAACACTGATCGTGATTCTTCAGTGAAACAAACAAGTGTTCTTTTCCTAATTTTATGTTTCAACATGACTTGCGTCACTTGACTATATTTCTGGTCCTGTAAAGCTTAGGCTTTATGTAAGACCAAACAGTGACGTTGAGGTTTCCTGTAGCCGTCGTCAGGTGGCCAACATCAGGGACAAAAAGTTTTTGTAGACGGCCAGCTGCTGGCACCGAGCACCTGGAAACACTTTTTCCATCAGCCCGGGAGCTCAGGGTGGCTCAATTTGCACCCGCTTTTAAAATTATCTTAATTATGGACTCTGTGGCCGGCAGTAGAAACAAATGGCTCAGCTTTTCCGTTTTCCAATAGCCATTAGCGATGACTCCCACCCCCAGCCTCCCCACAGTGCCATGCTGTAATGCTTAGACAGAAGAAGCGGAGATTCCGGCACGGTCATCGGAGATGGATGGATCTTCCAGTGAGGGATATTGATGAGCTTGGCACAGGTAGGTATGGCTTAAAGCACTGCCCTGCAAAGTGGCTCCATTGGTAATGTCCAAATGCCAAAGCTCTCCAAGATCAGAAATACTTAGGAGATTAAATTCGAGTTGTTTTTGGGGTTTTTTTTAATCTGTGCATTAACATTACAAATGGAGGACATAGTGTTAGCTTTGGTTGTTTTTGCGTCTCCATGTCTATAACCCCTTATTTAAGGGCCAATACAGGTTTGCTTGTTCAAATTCACAATGTTGGTGTTTTGTTTGTGAGATTATTTAATAAGGGGCTCTTCTACCTCTTTGAATCACATGCTTTCATAGATTCCCAAGTTACAGTGCCAGCACCAATATATTAAATGAGTCATGGCAGTGGTCAGATTATTTGACCACTCATAATTAGCCACTTAGACATGATGAATGTGTTTGTGTTCTTACTGTGGCTGGCGGTGAGAATAGCTGTCATTGCAGCACCATAGACAGCAATTAGAAAACACCTATTCACCTAAACCTGTAATGTGAACTTGTGCATGTGAGAGGAGTCGACACTGCCGGATATTTTGTCACCGCTGTAGGAGAAAAGAAGGATGTGAAGTGAAAGGGAGGCGCTCAGCAGTGTTGGGAGTGCTCAGTTCTTTCCTTGCCAGTCTGTGGTGCCATGGCAACAGTGCCACACAATCTGCTTTTTAAAGCGAAGGAGCAGCCGGAGTTTTGTTCAAACCAGTCTGCGTAAGCTCAACATCTCTGTCCTTCAGTAAATCACATCATGTCTTTGCTTTGACTTGGACTGAAAAAGAATTTTTTTTTTTTTTTTCTTCCTGCTTAAAGTACATTGTTTTGGAAATGGTGCTACTGAAATATTTTGCTGACGAGTTAAATAATTTCAGCACCGTTTTCACATCCATCTCGTGTTTTTTTTTTTTTTTTTTCTTTTTTTTTTTTTTTTTAAAAGCATATGAAAAGGTTATAAATGTGTTTGGATGGAAGACAGAGGGAGGAAATCGGGTTGCCTGCTGGTAACATGGCATATATCTTACTGATCTGCTTAAGAATGTGAGTCAGAGAGGAAGAGATGGAAAGAGAAGGATATAGAGTGTAGCTCTGAATTCATTACTGCTGAGATGAATGCATCCTTCCTTTTATAAAGTGCTGTAAAAGTATGCTTTTAGCATTATGGGATTTTCCAACCAGTGGTATCGGTGGAAGTGTTGGGGACTTTCATTTTGAATGTGGTTTTCCTCTGGCATTTAGAACCATGCAGAAATTGCAAAGTAATAATAGGCAATCAAGGAGGGGCAGGCAGTCAGCTTGCAGCCCGTACCAGTAAATTTACATCCCATCTGAAGCAATTCACTGTCCACTGTATGTGTGTGGAATTTAGACATAAGCAGGCAACCCCATCGCTTCAGTATTCAAATCACCACCATGTAGTGTGTCTTTAATGATAATGGCAGACAGTTTTTGAACTCTAGATCAGGAAGGACATGGTAATTAGTGCGTACGTCTGATCAGTTGTGTTACAGCGGGGGAAAGCATGAACTACGCAGGGCAGGGTTGGAAACCATTGGTCTGAAGAATGCAGTAGTGAGAGTGCCAGATATTCACATGATCAGCTCATGGGAAAAGTCAATGCAGAAGCTCTCTAGAGTCATCCTGGTAAATGCTTGTTGCAGAGTAATATATAGTGGTGGTGACGATCGTGTTCCGTTCCCAATCCCAGTGCTGCAGCATTCACTTTAATTTCTAGTAGTGTTTTTTCCCCAGTTTTGGGCTATGTAAGGAAGGTGCAGTCCTGCTTCCTTCCAGGGCTGGAGTTTGTAGAGTGAATAAGCTTAGCATCAGCTAGTAAACAAGGAGAAAGGAATCTACTGAGCATGCGCCAACTGCTAAGCACCAGAAAATGACTTGCTGCCCCCTGCTGGAGAGGCAGACCCTTCTGTACCCCATCATCTGGTTCTTCCTGTTCTCTCCCACTAGTCCTTTGTGATAGCAGTGGTTCAAAACCTGCCCTTTTAGCACCCGTCTAGTGGACTCATTTGTAGTGAACTGTAAAGAACTCCTTAACACTCCCAATCAAGAATACCTGAAATCCTGCATCTTGTATTTGTTGAGTAAACATCTTTGCTGCAGAATTGTTGAGAAATAATGAGCTCTAACACTCTGTCTCTTTGACTCTGTGCAGGGCCTGTTGTGTATGTGCTGGATTTGGCAGACAGGCTTATTTCCAAGGCATGCCCTTTTGCTGCAGCTGGCATCATGGTAGGGTCCATCTACTGGACTGCGGTCACATATGGAGCCGTCACTGTGATGCAGGTGAGCACACACACACACATACATGTTTAAATTTTTTAAAAATGTGCAAGATTTAATGGACTTGCCGCTTTTTGTTCTGACAGGTGGTCGGCCATAAGGAGGGCCTGGATGTTATGGAGAGGGCTGACCCACTGTTTCTCCTTATTGGACTTCCCACCATCCCGGTCATGCTCATTCTGGGAAAGATGATACGCTGGGAGGATTACGTGCTGCGTCTGTGGAGGAAGTATTCCAACAAGCTGCAGATCCTCAACAGCATCTTCCCAGGTCAGAGTCCCATCCATGGTTCTGTTTGAGTGTCTGCTTCTGTGTTTTCTTGCTGTAGCTTACAGAATATCTGTACTGGGAAGTGCTCCATGAAACATTGAGTGCTGATCTTGAAAGATGCTGCTCGTATTATATCTCTTCCCATATCTATCTAATTATCCGTGCGCTGCCTGGAGAAGAAAAACTACTGCATTAGCTCTTAGTGAAAATTTCCACTACAGTGCCGTGCACATCCTGTAAATGCTTTTTGACAGGAAGTTATTTGCTGTGGCTTGCATAGTCTTAAACAGCCCAGGTTTCTTTAAATCAACCATCAGATCTCCGCTGTGAAGGATTGCATTGATTTGTTAAGGAAAAATGTCAAGGGAGCAAATCAATTGTTCATGCATTTATTGAAATGTATGAGCCAGAATTTAAGACTCACCATCTGATCTCATACATACTTACCCCTGCAGTGTGTAGTATCATAAAAAAAAGAAAAAAGAAAAAATATATTTATATAAAAAATAGTATTATAAAGAAAAAGACTAATGATCATCTTATTACTACTAATAATAAGAAGAATCTAATAACCAAAGTTTAATACATGTCAGCATGGTGTGATGTAATGTGACATGACGTGGAATTACAGTTGATTATTTTCCTATAACAGCAACTCGGTGATTTGTCAGAGATAACAAGATGTCATTTATAAATGATCAGTAAATCATGGGAAATTCTTTTATAGTTATAAAAATAAAATTTTCTAAAACGTCAGTGGTTGTTTCCACGTAACGAAAAAAATGTACAAGATGCTGACAGTTTAAACTCCTTTCATAATTGTTAAATACACGTTCCCTCATAGACATCTTCACCATATCAACGTTTATCCTCCATACAAGTCCCCGCGAATGTGCCGTTACCATGGAAACTACAATGTCACAACAAGCACATTAATATAAACGTATCATTTAAATGACGGGCGGCATTATCGTCCGAGCTTCCAAAGAAAAGGAATGATTTGAGAATTCAGCAGCTCCGTGCTATAGTTAGACTTTCTCGATGTCGGCACTTTACCTCCACACACCCCGTCAGACCGCTGATGTATACCTGAGTATTCCAGGGTGGGTAATTTGACGAGTTGACTGACGTGCTATGAAATTCTTAAACGCATAATTATAATTAGCACCTTCAGTGAATCCATCCTCCAGATGTTGATGCCTTGTTTATTTTGAATCCGGACCACCCATGTCTTGCAGGGATTGGTTGTCCAGTTCCCAGAATCCCTGCTGAGGCAAGTCCGTTAGCCGATCATGTATCAGCCACTCGGATCTTGTGCGGTGCGCTGGTGTTTCCTACCATCGCCACCATCGTGGGCAAGCTCATGTTCAGCAGCGTCAACTCCAACCTGCAGAGGACCATCCTGGTAGGCTGGAAACCTTTATTTTTCATGGTCATGTACCGTGTCTCCTGGTAGTAAACATTGAACCGGTGTTTGAGTCTTAAAGATCTTTCAGCATTTCTCCATGCAGGTTCATTAAGGATGAACAACATGGCATAGCCAATCACATCATAAGATACTTGAGGAAATGTTCAGTGCACGATCACTATTGCTATGGTCGATTTTCCGAGTGAAAGAGAATTGGTTAGCTACCTTTTGATTAGTGTTATTAAAAGAGTGACAGTTTAACATTTAGAAAAGCACCCATTTATAACCGTTCTGTTTAATTGGTCTTGATTAATACAAAGGTGTTAATTTTCTATAACAGCAGCTCTGACAGTTCCAGCTTCTCTTGAAACCTGTGGTATTTTTTAATTATTAATGCACTTGTTTTCATTTCTATAGAAATAGCTTGCAGAAGGACATGTATTGCGTAGATTTCAACTTAAAGGGATAAACAGAAATGTGTAATTATTTTTTTTTCTTTTTTTTAAGCATTTCTGGAAGGCGTTTCCAGCATACGCTTTTTAAAAGTAGAGCAGTAACTGTGTTTTTGGACTGCTTTGCGCTATAGGGTTTCTCAGAAACTGACGAGTTCTGCTTTTCATCTTATTAACTTGAAGAGAAAGAATATAAAAGAGGCTGGTGAGAAACAGCTGTTTACAGCTGCTGTAACATATGCGATGTAGGTAGGAACTCACGTTTCTCGTGGATGTTCTACATCATGCAGTATAAATTGAGTTTAAAAAGAAATAAATGAAAAAGTTGTTTTATAAATAAAAAAAACTTGGTTGTGGAGTAAGAGGAATTCAGGGAAATGCAGTTACAGGAAAACAATCTACTGCAGGACAGTGACTGTAACTACAGTCCGTATCAGGCTGTATTATACCACCTCATTGTGGATTGTTTTCCTGTATCAGCACGCCCTGTCCTGTTTTATTCCTCACGCAATGTATTGTAATAATGATGTATTGTGTTGCCCAGCCCTAGACTTAATCAGCTTTACTGCCGTACAGGACTACTCAATGATCTTAAATATTTAGACTCCGCTCTTGTAAAAATGACTGAATTTGAGACCTTTATGCTCGTATCTTACCTCGCCAGTGTCCTGTACAGAAGCGATCACGATGCTTCCTCTTTCTGCAGGGTGGCATTGCATTTGTGGCCATTAAGGGTGCATTTAAGGTGTACTTCAAACAGCAGCAGTACCTCCGTCAGGCCCATCGCAAGATCCTCAACTTCCCTGAGCAGGAGGAGGCCTGAGCAACCAGCGCGCGAATGTCCACAGCCCTTTACAGACTGAGACCTCACAGAGACCTCCATGCCACCTGCACCATGTCCTGTTTTTTGTGTGTATGTCCGTGTGTGTGTGTGTGTGTGTGTGTGTGCGCGTGTGCACATGCTGCCGAGAGAATACAGATGACTGCTGTTGGATCTGGCTTTCCCCCCGGCTGCTACGACTTGAGGAATGTGTATTGGAGAGGAGTGGACAGAGTGATGGATGTTGCAGCATACACTGATGCATTTCTGATTCACGTAAGCTGTTCAGTTTTCTCTCCCTGAGAATGTGATTTTTTTTTTTCCCCCTCCCCTCTTCTCCCTCCATGTGTATGAGTAAAGGTTCAGACTTTATCTCGCTCGTTATTATCAGAGCTAGGAGAGCGCTTCCTTCTTTTCTGTATTTTATAGGTTGTGGTATTTTTAAATTTAAAGTGTGGAATTCTAAAAGAGTTTTATGTGAACAAACGACTCATTTTATAAACACTACTCTGATGTGAGACGGATATGACCCGTTGCCTTCTGGCGACTACTCCTTCAGTGCTGACCGGGTGATGTCAGCGAATCATTGACTCTGCTGTATAAACATATACTTGTAGCAGCATGTGCTAAGCCTACATTACGTTTCAATGGAGCTAAACACCGGATTTCTGGACGCACAATGAGGCTAGTCTGGAATTAACGTTTTAACTTGCAGCGTATTTTCAGTTAGACTAGTATTAATGTGCGTCCAGAAGCCTGTCTCTGTTGGAAAATGATGAGGTGCTATGAGAGCTGGAGTGTAACATCTACACCATGACTAATGTAAAATCTCTCCTCAAGCTTGAAAAGCCTCCATCAGTTTGGTGCATTGATGAGGAAAATGCAAATCACTAGTCTGTTTTTTTTGGGGGTTTTTTTAATTCTAGAGAATCAAAAAGGGACTAGCTGTTGCGTTGCTCACCCAAAAAAAGCTTTATTTCTCAAGAATAATTTGTTTGGTCAGATATAAGATGTTATTTAGAACTACCATCTTCAAGCTGATTAACTTCTGGTGCTGTTTAATGAGCTGAATGAGTCCCTGATGACCCCTTGAATAAGATTACTCTGTGATCACATCAGCATGTGAGTTGGAAAATCAACTCCTGGAAAAGCCATCGTCTCTGTACGGGCCGTGTTTCTGGGCGAGTTGCATCGCTGTTTCTCTCATTCTTCATGATCCTGACTACACTGAACTGGAAGTGTTTAACCCATTTCTCCATGGTACACCCGAAATCTCTCCTCTGCCTCTGATGTGCTGCTGGACTTTCTCCTGGAGCCAAAGTGTCTCCAAATGAATGAAGAATAAAGAAGGCACGAGACGTGCTAATGCGCGCTGATGCGCTTTACTACAGGACACGAGGCCTGATGGAGTGCGTTATTAGAATTAAAGTTGTGTGATGTTTTCCTGCCTAATGGATTTAAGTGACTTTCTATCTGTGATCACTACTAACTTTGTGCATCTTGTATATGGTCAGAACAGAGGAAGTGTTGCAACAGCTATCAGCGTATTAAATAAAAATGGAGGGAGTCTTTTTTTTTTTTTTTTCCTTTCATTCTTTTTCGGGAAAACAGCATGCCAATAACAATTGACTGCAGCGTGAAGGATGACCGCCCCATGCTCAGCTCTTACAACCTGATGCAGTCATTCAGCTCTCAATGCGGAGTAGCTGCTTTAATATTAGCAGTTACAACACTTCCTATACACTTAAACTGACCGAGTTAATGCAGAAAATGTTCCCGCACTTACAAAAAGTTTGATGAAAGCCACGTCTTTACCCAACTGCTTATTGCCATTTCCATCTATTAGTCATTTAATCACTGTGTCTAACAAGCTCTTTGAATGTTAGAAATCTGGCTCACCATGCCGCCAAACACAAAGCAGTGATGTATAAATGTATGACTGGTGTATATACAGCTATTGCTTCTGAATTTACAGTTACAGTTGAATTGTGAATAAATGTATTTTTCCAATGCTTGACTACAGGACTTATGGGCTTTTTAAGAAACTGAGATCAGACTGCCAAGTATCCAACTCCATACCGTATCAGTCAAAGGTTTGGACACGCCTTCTGATTCGTAGACGTTTCTTTATCGTGACTATTTGCTACACCGTAGAACAATACTGTGGCCATAAAACTGAAATAACACATGGAGTCGTGTTGTAAATATAAAAAAGTGTTACGGTTCATACTTTAGATTCTTCACAGTAGCCAGCATTTACCTTGATGACAGCTTTGCGCACTGTCGGCATTATGTTAACCAGCGTCATGAGGTCGTTACCTGGAATGCTTTTTAATTAAAAGGTGTGTTTTCTAAAGGTTATCAGTGGAATTTCTTGCTGCCTTAATACGTTTGAGACCTCAGTTGTGCGGAGGTACTGTAGTCCATATTGTGCAAAGAGAAACAACAGTGCATCACTTAAAGTACGAAGTGTTTTAAATAATAAAAATAGACTGAACTAGAAGGCTTTTGCCTGATACAGTAATTTACAAAGAACTGAATGATGCTGGTGCACTTTTTATCCATGGATCCTTGAAACATGTTGATGAATGTTACATCGTACATGTCAAATCTTTAACAAGAAGCGACCCGGGGTTCATTTGATCATTTTTAATTGTATGACAATCTCACACGCAGTAATACCATTCATTAGAGGTCAAACATCTCCTTTAAGAGGTTCAAGTGTTACTTCAAAACAGTTCTTTCACATGCTGACTGCTGCTCCTCATCTGGTTCTGCTTTAATCTAACTCATCAAATACATGTTTGACAAGCATTTACTGTACCCTCGTATACACTGGTTAGCTGTTAATAGGCATATGGCTAAACTTATGCTTCTGTTACAAATTCACACAGCAAACCAATTCCTTTTTTTTTTTTTTTTTACCCCCTCACTCAATCGCTAAACATTTTGTGTTGAGGAGACTAAATTAGTTAGCGTTAAAAACTATGCCTCTAATGGGTTAAAGGAGCCATTCCGAACATTCCACATTGTATACTGCTGTACCGATTATGGTGCGAGAAAGAAACTGGCTGAATTAGCTGTTCTAAAGCGAAGTGCTATATGTCTGAGGATTGAAAAAATAAATAAACAGGAAGTTAAGATGCCCCACTCATAGTGGATAAACATTGTAAAATGGTAGCTATGGTTATGATACTCGGAGGAATACCTCTGTACCCCAGTGCAGCCATTTTGTATTATCTGTCTAGTAAAATGCAGCATTATAGTTGCAGGCCTGAGAATGTTCAGGTGCTTGAAAATAAAGCTGGTTTCGCCATCAACAGAAAACAGTGCAGTGGTTAGGCTTGGCAAGGCTAGTCGAGACCTGAGAGATGATTATCTACCACCACGTGCACCATGCAGGGGAAACAGCTGTGGATAAAACGGCTCTGTAGCGCTTCCTAACTCACCTGATCAAGACATAGCACATGCAGGACGTCAGGTTCGTGATGCTCACCCTGGGCCCTGTGATATTATTGCTCTTAACGTGAGGTGCATATTTCTGTCCAGCAAGAAGGGGTAAAGATGATAATGGCCATGTTCACATAATCGTGAGCTTAAAACTGAAACCAAAAATCTACAGCCAGTGAGTGATTCCACCCAAACCCCAACACACACACACACACACACACACACACACACGGAAAACACCAGCCCAACTATGTACAGAGAAGGTGGAAACGTATTCAACCTAATCATCTGGCTTCACAACATTAAAAAGAGAGTGCTCATTTTTCAAGAAACATTGTAACAAAATGAAAATTATATTTAAAAATGATTTATTAAAGTTCTCCTTCAACCTCAAATAAAATTAAAAGCCATAGCAATCACTTTGAGTATGATCCTTAAGAAAGCAATCTGATCAAACTGCTTCATGCCCGTCGACTCCGTAACCTAAAACACCTCCCCCAAAACATTTAACTAGCTAAACTAAAATAGAAGATTTTTAAAAACCTGTTCATTGGATTTAAAATATAAATTTTTTTTTTTTTACTTAAGGCCAAAATATTTCTGGTACAGAAAGCACATGTGGACAGTTTGTTGTGAGCATGGTCATACTCAAAGTGATACAGTTTCAGGTGAATGGGCTCAATGATTCAACATTCTAGCAATTATACAGAATTTCTCTTTTTACCCAAAATCTAACAACTCCAATGTCAGCCTTTATATGCACTGCAGTTTGAACACGATCAAAACTCAAACCTTCAGTATAGGCAAATGAGCCACTCGTAGCAGAAGAACGTATTACCTAGACATCGCGGGCTGTTCGTAGTGCTCTAAAGCTGAAGGGCGGCGTTCACTTGCCCGGCTCATGCATTACCGTACTGGTGGTTTTTAAGAGCTGCAGGATTAAAGGAAGAAAGCAGCAAGACCGACTTTACGGCTCGAGACTGAGCGAAGCAAAATATGTAATGGAAACGCTGAAAATTTAACAAGATAATACAGAAACCTCTTCCCTTAGTCTATTTGCAAAAACAATAAATAGAGTAAAAACGCAAATGTTCAGAAGTGAATGTGAGCAAACGGAAATGACTACGTTCAACTTGCACACAAAGGGAAGATTTCTGTGCTTTTCTGAGATTCTGGGTAAATACGAGAGCTCTCGATTGCTAAAATGTTGATTCTCTCTCCAAGAACAGTAAAGAAAATATTTCCAGCATGTTAGAAATGAAAAATTTAACCCTTTCATAATGATCAGGCAAACAAAAGTAAAACGTCCCTGTGGTCAACACGAAACACCTACATGAACTATTCCTGGTTAAGCAAATCATTTTTGTATTCTCTAAAAACAGCTGTGTGTGTGAAGTGATTTTAAATGGCTCCTCGCTGACCAGGCTGTAAGCGCACAGTGTAGGGTGACTCATCACTGCTACACCTGTGCCAAGTCATTCTCTTTCTCTCACAAACACACACACACACACACATGAAAAAGATGGTATTACTGGCTCTAAACAGGGGTGCTGTGTGTCTCGGTCAAACCCGGCAATGCTCTATAAATGGTGTGATCACAGTTTGGCAGCCATGAAGTTGATATGAGGTTTAGCGAGAGGGAAGAGAGGCAGACTCCTCTTAAACTCGGTCATGTCCTGGACCACCACGGGCTGTAAACACAAAACATACAGGATATCACTGCAGGAACAGACAATGGGTTACTCACTTATACGAGTACTGATCACGGGAGTGTGTTACCTGAGGCAGAGAAGGAGCAGGAGCGAGATTGACGTCATTCTGTGCTGGGAACTCGCCCACCACTGGACCTAGCGTTAGAACAAACACCAATACTGAACAACCTGACTGCTGTCCATGCACATAGGCAACAGACTACTCTCTGCAATGTATGCAAACTTGGGCGAGTACTTACAGGAATCCATCTCCCGAGACAGCACGTGCACGGACACTTTGTGCCTCTTAGAAGCATCAATAGACAACAGGTCCTGTAGAGCAAGACAAGGAGAGAGAAACTGTGAGGCCTGTGAGAAAACGCCGGGTGGAACGGAGCGGACCTGTTCTATGTAAATGAAGCGAGCGGCACCGATGAGAAAGCAGTTCCACCTCTAGATGACTACTTAATTATTCTGAGTATAAATCCCGATGACGCCACAGCTATCTAGTCTAAACGCAAATTCCCTAAGGATACTTTGTCACTGTCTTCATTGTCAAGGTATCCATGTTAACTTTGGCCATGCCTCATGCCCTGGTGCCATGCGTTACAAACTGGGCTATATGGGTGAACTTAGAAATAATACATACCACTGATTGGTCAAACAAACGCTAGCTAGAATCACTTCCTGGACAATACTGTCGGAATATCCTCTAGAGAAGTGTCCAGAAGCATTCCCACCGAGTACAAAGACTGCCCAAAAATAAAAATGCTCATGTTAAAAACCAAATGCTGAGTAAATGACCTTTAGCAGCTTGACAATGAGAGACCTGCATTCAGGGTCATGATGCATTTCCCTTTCCAAAAGCCTGGTTCTCATGTCGCCAGTAGCACAGCTTAGCATTTGTCAGTTTTTTCACTCAACAAGAAACACTGTACCAAATTATTATTAATAATAATAATATTTCCATAAACATACTTTAATGTTAAATTAAATGCTTTTCCATATCTTCCATGCATTAGCAATGTTACCTTTACCGTCATGGAAAAATGAACATGGACTATCGGGACGAACGAAATCGCCTGAGCTGCATTCCTTTCAACGGAAGACTGAGAGAAAAAACTAACAGAATAAGCTACTTTGCTTTAAACTGTTTGGACTAACATTAGTTTGGGTGTTGGTTTCAGTTAATAGGTATTTCCTTACCTTCATAGTTGTGCATTTATGATGAAGCTGACTGAAAATACTGCAAGTTTAGTGAACGAACAGGAAAGACAGGAACTGCGAGACCTAAAATGCACAAGTGTTTGCGCAAGTAGCCTGTTGTAGCGACCGCTATTATAGTTTGTTGTTGAGGGAAACAATTTTATCTTATTCTCGCCACTTATCGGCTAGCATGACTCTCTCATGGTCTCTCATCAGGGGAATCGGCTCATGTATACAGAATAGTTATGTATAGAGCAGTTAAAGTGCGTTTATCTAACCTGTGAGACACAATTCAGAAAGAAGCGTATTTCAGCAGAAGCCTTGATCATCTCAGACTCTTATGGGACAGAGGAGATGACCTGTGACTAAACTGGGAGACATTTGGGCATTTGTTACAAATGGAAAGGTGAGAAACTTACCTTGTAGAACTGCATAATGTTGTCCTTCATTAATGTCTTCAGATAGGCAACTTCGATATTATCTGTGTGAGAGAGTTAAACCATGAGGAAGCTCTTTGCCTCAGGAAGTTCGTTAGCACTTACTTGTTTATCCTAAAGCAGCATTGAGGGGAGGAAAAAAAAAAAAAAAAAAAAACCCACTCCATATACTAGTGTCTATTTGAAGGCAGAACAGTTGAGTGTGTGCTGCTCACCCCTGTCGAAGTTGTACTGCTGGGATATGATCTCGCCCCAGTACTTGGCGCACTCAGCTGCCAGCTTCTTGGGCTTGTCAAGGCGGCGGATGGCCAGGGCCTGGATGTGTTTGTGGAAGGCTTCGTCACTCATCTCCGCCACATTCTTCTCCATGGTCTTGAGAAAGGCCTCCACCCGTGACTCAAGGTAGTGAGGGGCTTTCTCAGACTGGATGATGAAACGAAGTCCCTGCACGCCATTAGCCCTACGCGGACCGCTGAACACAATGTAGCCTGATGGAACAGAGAGCCTGAGCTCAGTGGGATGACTGATAAAAGGATAACATGGGATCTTAAACATTAAAACGAGGATTTTTCTTGCCTTCGAATACAATTCAAATGGTATCTGAACAGTGAAATGTGTTCCCGCTGTCCCAGTACACACTGGGTTCATGCGTGTGCAACGTACCCAGCTGTTCCTTGGTGCGCAGTGTATTGAAGCAGGGCTCGTGGATGATCTGACAGAAGAGCTCCAACAGCATGTTGTCATGTGTGGTCTGCATGTCCGTCTGGTAGTAAATCTCTATACCACAGTTATTATGGACCTCATTCCTCTGCTGGTATACATACCAGCCACCTGATAACCACAGAGAACTGGACTTAGACAAGAAGTCATGACAAACACAAACATACAAAAATACAAAACACACATCATGTACACATTTTATACAAATCTGAAGCAATTTTCAAGACAACACAACAAGCAACCTTAAATGATGGATCTGGGCAATCGAGAGCTATAATGAGCGATTAGTAAACCGTTAGAGACCGAGCGTGCTATTGCTTTTGCCTCGGGCGCCCATTTTCTCCTGTTTCATTGCATCCTGTGCAGTTCAGAACTAGCACCAGAAATGCAATATTAAAGCAGAAAGCATTTCTACGGGATTTAGCTGTGCGTAAGAAACACTAATAGCATCACTGGGCTCACGGAGAGCGCAGCACGGGTGTTACAGTGAACTATAATTTTGAGAATTCAATATTGCTACAAAATGGTTTTCTTGAAACAAGCCACTTCCACACAGTCACAGAAGTGGAAAATGGGCAAGTCGGACTGTGCGCGCTAAAGAAAAAGAAACGCGTGTGGTCCAGTTGATGTTGACTTTAGCTTATGAAACATTCAGCTCTTAGAGGGGGGTGATGCAGCTGCAGGATACATTACACAAGCATTAATTCCAGTAATGCTAGAAATTTGGGTGAGGGTTGCGTGTGTCCTGCTGTGGAGTTATATAAAGAGTGTGTGTGTGTGTGATGGGCGTGGGGAAAGAGACATTCCAGCACTTACCATCCGGCACCTGCACCTCCCTGTAGCGAATCAGCTGGCTTGGGAGGAGGGGCTTGGTGTGAGCATGCTCAATTAGGGTGTCCTCCAGCATCTGCATCATACTGAGCGCAGACTACAGAAACGGACGCAGATGGAGAAAATTATTCACAAGCTGCTCGTAAGCTGCCAAACCCCATCAAGATCAGTTTATACAATGACTCATCGGTTTGTTTCAAAATCACTGAAATACATAATCCATAAATCTATAGATTGTAGTTTTCTATATACCTCAACCTTTTCTTACTCGAGACAGAAAAGTGTCCCGAATGTGTCGATTCTCATCACTGCAATTATCAAGGGACATTCAAAATTGCTGGGAGATACAAATTAAGAGACTGCCATTCCATAAATGCTAGACTCCTCGCTAACTTGCTGGCAAACCAGCTCACGTTTGTCCGAGACGCTACAAGGCCAAAAGTTTCTGAACACCTGACCGTCACACTTCTACGTGGTTCTTCCCCAAACAGGTACAACAAAGATTTACAATTTCCCTTAACCGGAGCTAAACATGTTCCGGCATGACAATGTCCCTGTGTACAAAGCAAGCTCCAAGAAGGTTGGCATGAAGGACCTTTGAGATGAACTGGATTGCTGACTGCACACCAGGCCAGCTTGCCCAACATCAGTGCCTGACCTCACTAATATTCTTGCAGCTGAATGAGCACAAATCCACACAGCCACGCTCCAATATATAGTGCAAAGCCTTATCAGAAGGGTGGAGGTTATTAACACAGCAAAGTGGGAACCAACTTTGGAATGGGCTGTTCAACAAACACACGTGTTAGTGATGATCAGATGTCCACAAACTTTTGGCCATAAACTGTATAGTGGGATCTCAGAGATGACATTCAGTGATTTACTCAACAGTAGCCAAACATTTCAGAATAAACCATAATAAATCACATTGTTATTCACCACTAATTTTCGCCAAGGCAGATTTAATGGCTAAAAGGTTCCAGTCATTTGTCATATTGGACAGAACAGGCTTCATGAGATCACAAACTGGGCTCATGCGACATCAGTTTTTAATACAAGAACCCAGTCTGGTTTCAATAAAAAAGAATAAATAAATTAAAAAAAAGTGCAGTGATGTGTTAACAAATTTGATTCAGTTCATTCAGCCACCCAGGAATTGTTCATGATTTAAACAGCCGGTTTTTGTGTGCTGGGGTACTTGGGTTAGAGGACACAGCATTACAGTAGCAGAGCTCAACATTTATTCGTTTATCTGGAGTGCATGTCAGTCACATCTCAGGAGACCTTCTGCTACGCAATGAAAAGCTCTCTTTCGTTTTCGGTCTCATTCTTCTGACTACCTCTCACACACACACACCTTACACAATCAACCTTCACAGGTTTCAAACCAACCTGTTTGGTGATGTTGCCATGCAGCAGGGCTTCAATGTGTAACCGTGACAACAGCTGCGGTATGAAGGCCTTGAGGCGGAGCAGAGTGACATCTGAAACAGATTCAGACATACGCAATCAATCACGGAGCCATTCTCAGACCTTATCTAGGCGAAGCAGCAAAACAGGGTGTCATTACGTTGTGTGCACACGCGCGCGCACACACACAAAAGCACAAAGGCAAACACCTTAATACATGCTAATCAAACCTTTTTCCACGGCATGCAATAATTCGCACGCACACAGACACAGTATAGAATGGCCACTCTAAATTCACACAGCGTCTGACCCAGATTCAGACAGAGCTGAGTGAGTGAAGTAGCGCAAGATGAGCGATCAACAAGAGACAGGAAAAGCTTGTATCCCCGGGAAGAAAATGAGAAAGGAGGAATTAGAGAACATATAAATGGATCGTGGTATTAACAACCTAAGGGCAAAACGCTGAAGGACGGAGTGGAGGGAGAAATCGGATCTTGACTAACAGCTAACGAGATCATGACAGCCCTTGGCAAAGAAACAGAAGGAAGAAATGGAACAATCATAAGACAATCAGTGATGGGTGTGTGAAACATCTGCTTCTAAATGCACATCTGCCCCATAGGCTTTCACAGGGCATGGGGCTGTCCAGAGTTTGCAAGAGCAATTTTCCTGTCGCGTTCTGGTTCCATGTGGAAGCCAAAGGCAAGTAATTATAGTGTCTTATCTTTCGCAAACGCCCATTACACACACAAAAGAAACCCACTAATCATTTTAAGACACGGAACCATCCAGAAAAACAAGTCTCAAAAACATTATTAGCTGCATAATGGGCCATATTTAGGGTTAGGCTTAATTACAGTTATGTAAATAAGTTCTAAATATTGCATATATGTTAACATCACTAACGATATGGCTATTCATATCAATGACTCATCCTCAGCAGCATACTTCTGCGACTATGTGGGCGTGTAAGCATGCATTTAACTCACCATCCAGTGCTTCTTTAAGCTCGTCTTTGGTCCAGGCCACCTCCGTCATGAGCAGCCTCAGGTAGTACATGGCATGCTGGTGAGGCTGCTCTGCCCGGAAATTATTTAGAGACCTCATATACTGCGAACGGACCAAAGAACATCCCGTAAAATAATACAGCGAAGCCAGAATTGCTGCAAAGCTGCATCAGATAAAACAATTACATGTTCAGTTTGTAAAACGAGATTAAAAAGTTTCAAAGCTTTCCAGTTCCACGCTAACACAATCGTCAGGTTACTAAAACCGTATCCAGTTATTTAATGGCTATGGGAGTATTTAATATACAAGCTGCTATATTTACGATGCAGCTTTGGCGAATTAGCATTAGAGGCATGAGAAATTCCTTTAAACGTGACCCAGGTAAAGGTCAGAGCAAGATCTTTAGAGCGGGGGTTCTCGAACCTTTTTCGTCAGAGAAACTGTGAAATACACTTAGGATTAGTTTTACAAACATACTACTAATAAGAAGAAGAACATTATTAAAATGTGCACGATAATATGTTGGCTGTTCACTGGAATAAGATTTAATTTCTGAACTTTTCACCCATGGAACCAAGTTTAATTGAAATGGTCATTAGATTCTCGTTGACATTATTTACAGGCATAATAACTCTGATAATGGAGGCCTTCCACCAGTGTAAGAAAATTACAAAGTCAGCTCCAGTTCCCGCTGGAATAAATAACACTAGTCCACACATCGATGTGAAGACTGGGAACCTTCTGGCTGGCTAATTTGGACTGGACAACATATTCTCAAAGAGGCTGCAACATGTTTACTGCTAATAATATAGTATGCCAACCATGTTGATTATAGTTTGGCACTCATAGAGATCATAGACCACATGCATTTTGATGTTAAGTGAACTGGAGAGGGTTTGAACTCTAAGAAGCGTGCACTGCTCACCGCCTCCTTGATGATGTCGAAGCGTTTCTCGTCAATCTCAAATGTGGCCATTTTCTCGATGATCTTCTTCAGCAGGATGTGCTGCTTGTCATTGTAGCCCTTTACTGAGAGCTGCAGTAAACAGGCAGAATGTTAGGTATGAAAGATTTCTGCACCAAGTAAAGTGTGGGCATGTGTATGCAGGGGAGAGGACATGAGCGCTGCTCAGCATAGTACTGCGAGATGAAGACTGCTGACGGAAAACTAGCTGTGACACCTGACAGCCCCACAGGCCCCAGTCTGGCACACAGTCCAGAAAATAAACTTTTTATTCAGCAAAATGTCAACCGGTTGTTACAAGGAGAACCCCAAGAGATGTGCGCACACACACACACACACACACACACACACACACACACACACACACACACACACACACACACACACACACACA
>JAQQZR010000038.1:6787485-6799032 GCA_030068235.1 Notoglanidium macrostoma
CACACACACACACACACACACACACACACACACACACACACACACACACACACACACACACACACACACACAGCTAAGAAGTGACAATGAACTGATTTGGCCTCAACCAACTGCTGAGGAAGTTGGGGCACGTTTATAATTATGATCACGACTCAAGGCAGTAAAGGAAAAGCATGCAAAGCGCAGAGTAATGCAACCCAGGTGGCAAATTGTCAGGATAACACACAGGTACCGTTCACTTCACTCCCTCTTCACATGCATAAGACTAGCTTGCCTTAAACTCCACTTCAGAAATTCAATAACCTAAAAACTGCTAAACAGCTAAATCTTAATATTAATGTGGTCTGCATGAGTAGTTCCGAGTGCAGAGTTAGTGTGTTAGACTGGGAAGTTAATCAAGGACGCACCCTACTGGAACAGAATGTTCTACAATTTCTACATGTACTGCAACAAACCAGTGAGCGGAAATATAAGACGCTGAACAGAGCTGCCGTCTCCTCTTGGAGTGCAGCTGATAGTTTTATACGGCTGAAACTGATTCGAGAGCTCAGTTGGCTTTTTCTTAATGCCTCATCAAATACAGAGCATCCTGAGCGCTGGTGCGCTTTCTTCAGTGGTTTCTACCCTGATGTAAAAATAGTACTAGAATTATTAGTACTGATACTTTGATACAGAATATCAGTAGAGGGCGCACAGGCTGGTGCGAAAAACCAAAACCATCTAATGAGCAGTAGAGAGAGGTCAGAGAAGGATGGCAGGACTGGTTCAAGGCTATTGTAACTCAAATAATAGCGACTTATTAACAACTTATATAACAACTCACTCTTTACAAGTGTGGTGTGCAGAAAAGCAACTCGGGAAACACAATGTTAAACCTTGAGGCAGACGGGCTACAACAGCAGAACACCACATCACGTTCCACTCCTGTCAATCAGGACCAGATTGTGATTGATCTGCCCATTCTCCTCCGACTGTGCTCATCAAAAAGGCATTTCCACTTGCAGAACTGCTACTAAGTGAATGGCTTTTCTTGTTTGTTTTTCCCCGACTATTCTGTGCAAACTCTACTGACTCTTGTGCACATAACACTCAGGAGATCAGCAGTTTCTGAAACACTCAAACCAGCCTGTCTGGCACCAACAACAAAGTCACAGTGATCGCACTTTCTTCCCTGTTGTAATGTTTGATGTGAACATCACCTCAAGCGCTCGGCCTGTACCTGCATGATGTTATGCAACGTGCTGCTGCCATATGCGGACTGAATTAGTGCATGCATGAACAGGGGTACAGGTGTTGCTATTAAAGTGGCTGCTGAGTGCATTAGTACTAGCATTACTGAATACAGATAAATGAGGATATTTATTTAGCCTCAAAGCATGATTGTAAAGTGTTATACTCAGATTTACTCTTTGAGAACATACAAATCTGTAAACCAAAGACAGAATTTTGATGTGGACAGAGAAATTTAAACAGATGAATTTTACAATCAGACTTTATCGCACACAACTGTAATGAACCAATGCGTTCTACAGGCAGTTTTTACCAAAAGGACAGGGCGAAAACACATGAATTAATTAAGCAACTAGGTAATTAAGAACTGCATAAAACAGCATCTTATTTACATTTCTGCAAAGGCCCAGAATATTAATAAGGGCATATCTTAAAAAAAAAAAAAAAAACCCACATCAATGTAAAATATGGACTGACAACAAACTTTGTACATCTTGCAGGTCGGAGCTCATGTCAGCAAATGTATTAGAACATTAATGGCCATTTCACAGACACAACCACTACGTTCTAAAGCCTATTTACCCATAACCTATTCTAAAGGACTTCTGGACATCTAATGGAGTAAACAGTACAAAATGGCAGCCAGTGCGGTAAGACTCCAATCAGCAGGTGACATTCATTAAGTAAGTGAATCCCCTGGCTGGCGAGGTTGTACTGATGGGTGCGTTGTCCCTGCAAGTTGTGTTTAATTAAGGATGCTATACATCAGCGTATACAAAGTTCACAAAGTGGACCAGAAGCTTGTATGCAGAGGAGGCATCATCATTAAGCACGTCCACTCAGCTTGTGCAGATGGTTAGGGGTTCACCACTTACCCTTTTTTTTTTCACCGACAAAGACATAAGCAAAGGACTTGGAAAACCAATTTAGCGCACTACCAAGCTTCAAGAATCCCTAAACCTTTGCCACACGTGATGGGTTAGTCGACGTGCCATACTTACAAGGATGGCATTCATTCCTGAGGCTATGCCATAGCTCAGCCCTGCCAGTCGGGCTGCATATGTATACTCTTTTAAATCATCCTTCAACAACCTGAGAAACAGGTACGTCATGTTGCAGTGCAGGGGATCTGCATATAGGTAGCGACTAACAAAGAAACAGAAAAAAAAAAACATGTTTGTTGGAAAAGGGTGACTTAAAACTGTTAAAACAAAAGGCATGAACGACAGATGAAAAGAACGGGGGAAAAACAAGAGACAGACAAAGAAGGGGGGAAAAACGTGTCTCTAAGAGTATGTATATGCAGCCTCAAAACTGGCAGAGCCAACAAGGGCTAATGCAAAAACTGCCATCCACCCCACAGGTTCCCAAAACTGCTCCTGGGGTACTTCCTGTCCTGGATATTTTAATGCTTAATTCTACAAACACACACAATTCAAGTAATCAAGTAATTAGGTAAATGATTAATCTAATTAATAAGCCCTTCCTGAGTTGAAGAGCGTGTGCGTGTGTGGGAACATACATTAATATGCACTTTGGAAATGCCCCATGTCCTTCTGCCATTCCAAACCGCCAGCCGGCTTGCTAACTGCTCATAACTTGTCTTGGTCACAGACAGACACAAGCGGGATTTCAGTATCAGCATCTTGTTTCATATTCGTATATTCTCAGAGATTTTTTGACAGCAGCCAAATCCTTGAACATACACCAAAATAACAAAAACTGTTTGGTTAATCAGCAGAATTATCACAGTTAGCTAGCTTAGCATATAGGTTAAGTGGGTAAAAGCCATCAGGTTTTTGTATTTCAGATTCAGCCACCCAAGAGCAGTCAATTAAATAGAAATCCCATAACTGACACCATATCTTGAACACGCCATACTAAAAGCATGGCTTTATTCATAAATACTGACACTAGCCAACTTCATAAAACATTCAAAACACCACCTGGCCTTCTGGACAGTGCTTTATGAGAGGAGAGAAGGGGCAGATTGCTTTGCACAGCTGGGTACATAATGGTGGTATGATGATCATGGAGTGGGATGCAAAATGATGGCAACGAGGGTAATTTGGATACTTACATACATCCCATAGATGGTATTTTGGAGGTCATAGTTCAAGCCAGCTAGCTCGGCTGCATATGCATACTCGTTGAGGGAGTCCTTAAGAAGTTCAAGGTACAAATATGCCATGTTACAGTGCAACGGGTCCACATATGCAAAGGGGCTGTGGAGACAACAGCAGCGATCAATCTAAACACATTAGGTTTGCATCTTAGCGCATGTGCATTACTGACACACTCTAGTAACAAAGGCAAGACTTTTGCATTTCCCCAGAATTATTTTTTCTGCAGCCTTCCAGCAATGCAAGAGCACCTGTAAATAAAAAAAATGCTACGCAAAGATAGAAAGGGTTAATAAGAAAAAAGGGGGTTAAAATCACAACATACATGCCAATGAGCTTAAGAACTTCAAACTTAACTTACAAAACACTTACACACACTAAGCACTGAATGTAAATGTGAATTAAAAAGGCCATTAATATTATCTACAGGATTAACACCATTATAGCGGCCCAGGGCAGTTTCCACCCACTCCATCAGATACACTGAGCAAATTAGTGTGATACACATGAAATTGCAATGACACGGCTGTCTCCACTTCAGAAATGACAGAAAATACCAGAACACATCAAAAACGTTTCAAGTAACCAGCACCTCCAGCGTGCACTGACAGCGAGGCTGTAATGAAATAACAGTAATGTCTGAAGTCTCAAAACCCAACAAGGTATTCTCTATAAGAGCTTACCTGAAGAACTCAAAGTTTAGGCAGGCCTTGGGCAGGAAGAATTTATCATCCTGCTTGAACCACACTTTACTCATCGCAGTATCCTGTAGAAAGAGGACACATGTTTAATACAGGTTGCACTCCGGACAGAATACAAAAACACAGGTGTATATATACTGGTCACCTCTCATCTACAAATAAAAACATTTTGGAAAGCAGAACGTAGCAAAAAAAACTCACCTTGATCAAAGTGGGATAGGATGGGGAGTCCTTCTCAAGAGGATAAATTTCAAAGTTGGTAGGGATGAACTCATTCTTCATTGGCAGTTTGAACTTTCCATTGAGGTCAGCATTTTGCCAGTTCTGAAACAGAACAATGAAATCAATGATAACATCTGGCTTAAAGCCCACACAAACTGGAGGTGTTGCAAAACAAGAGTAAACAGGATCTACTACTGGAAAGTTGAATTATTACAGAGTATGGTTTAAAAAGTCCATTCCCAGATGGCCATTGTACATTATGTAAGGGATAACGGCTGCTGAGGTGCGGAATTAATTAATGGAGGCTATGAACTCAACGACACGAAGCTGCTAAGAAGTCCAAGATATGAAGCGGCGTTTCCTCCACCGAGTTCATTGATTCAGTATAAAGGGACGCCTCGAAGGCCGTTCTCTCTCTTATACCCCAGTTACCAAACATCTAAACCTGCTTGTATGTTTATAGGCCTACAAGGAACACACAAGGAGTACTTTTCTCAGAAACAAACATGTGTGGGGTATATTTTGTCCTGAACAAGGATAACCTGGTGTGGATGGTCTAGCTGGTTTGGTCGTTATGGTTACCAGCTATGCAGGCTGCGTCAACGGATAGTTTGCTACGGTTGTTATGGTTACCATTCAAAAGTTCCCAGCGCATTGATATGGAACGGTGATTAAAACTTTTTCCAACTAATCTACTTTATAGGTGTCCCGTTATATGATGTTATTAGACACCTATCCAGGTCTTTCTAGTCTCCAGGGTATAAGGCATCTTTCTTACTCCTTCCTCATTGTTAATGCTTGTATTGAACAAAATCCCCCTTTTTTTTTTTTCAGCGTAGTAAGGCTATCAGCATAGTAATCTATTAGAATTTGGTTCACTATCCTACAGTCCACTCACACATATGTATTTGACTTGAGCCAGTGTGCATATCAGAAATGGTTTGTAACTGATATGGAGAGACATCTTTCTCAAATTACTAGCAAATAAGCCATTTTAGGTTAACTGATCGCACTTGCAATCCAAGAGAACGGCATCTCACCTTAAGGACCTCATCAGATATAGATTCCTGCTTGTACTGTGTTCCATACCACTCTTCTGTCTTGTCAGTCTGTCCTTCAAATGACTTGGAGACCACAGCAACCCTGAAGAGGAACAGAAATAGACAAACATAAATACCTGTGCTACAATCAGACCTCTCTCAGTTTACAGACACTGACACTTCCCATCTCTCACAGCCTCCCTGGGGGAGCCAGGCTACAGAATTCGGCTTTTAGCAAATCTGTTCTATAGTAAGTGGCTCTCAGAATCAGGATTATTGCATTACATGTGGGAAGCTTGAGTTTCTAGTGAAACTTCAATCTAGCGTACCAAGACAGGGATCGATGATCCGTATCTGGACAGAAATGCACCTGGGCAATTGGTGCTGCTCTGATCGATGGAGGACTTTCAGAACAATGACCCGCTATTCTGAGTCACCAAAATCAATCATTTGCATAACACAGCCCAAAACAGTCAATGTCTCCAGACCTGAGAAGAGACTATGTGAAGCCAAGTATAATCCAAAGACAAGTCCAAAGCCTCCTCTAGTGGAGAAATAAAGAGATTGGAAAAAGCTTTTGATGTTCAAATTGATGTAATTAACTACCAACAATCAACCTGGCTATATATGTTCATCTGTTAGCATGAACTTCTACTACTGCACAACTTTCACAAGCCTTGGCGTCTTGTGACTCAGCGTAAGGAACCATAACCACCAAGGCTGCCTTCCAATAAACACAGCTGCTAAACCAATTTAGGAGCCTGCACGAGTCATTTACACGCACAAGTGGATTTCCAGACAAGCTTGCTTTTTATCAGCTTCTGTCTGGTAACGAAACTACGTGACACTCCATTTCTATCATGACCCTCAAAGAGACAATTAAACTATACAAGACTGCAGGTTGATGGTGGGCAGGATCATCAACCTTAACTGATGATAAGCAGATGCACACGAGTATTACCTGAATGGACTGTGTGTTAAGATAGGCGGGTTTATAGATCCGAGTAACTCGGCTAAAATCTGGATCCTGGATCTTTGGGAAATATTTCAGCTTAAATTGAAAAACTATACAAAAAAGTCATGTATGAAAATTACAACAAAATAATGCTAACATTCTTTGAGATGAGAAATGCCATATTTTGATTCTCACTATGAAGAGCTCTAGTTTGAAAATGTAGACGAATTCACAAAGCTCTCCCAGGTCATGAAGGTTCGATAAGAAAAGCCGTTTCCTTTTCTAACACACGCTGTAGCAAATTCAAGGAAATAACAAGACGCGGTATTGTTTTGCCCCCGAGCAACATGGCAAGAAGGAAAAACAGTTCACTGACATTCAAAATGAAAGAGTTCAAACGTGAAGATGCTTCTTTGAAGTAAGGCAAGGAATTTGTCTAAAGTCTGGGCAAACTCAGTTACCCCCTAAGAGGCAGAAGTAATTTTGCCTGACCTACTTTTCAGGCCATGAATTGTACCCAAGAAATAAATCTTATATTTTTCCCCACAATGTGTACCAGGCTTGCTTCCACAAAAAGGGCTGAGGGTTAAGGTAGTAGTGATTCAGCAAGGTTGAGCAAGTGTTGTAATGCCATACTGGTGCAACACCGTCAAGAAAAATATTAAACAGCCTGACATATGTTTACATGAATATATACATCTTTGACTCACCTGACATTCTCTGGTCTCAGCTTATCCAGAACCATTTCAATAAGGTCTGGTCTGAAGTCTTCCAACATGTACTCTGCAGCAAGTACCTCCTCCAATGGATAATACTGTAAATAAATACGCACACATATGAACAGAATTAAAGATTAAGATGACACTGTATTTTGGATTAATTCAGTCAAAAAATTTATAAACAATTTTCTCAGTGTGCTGTCATATCAAGTGTAAGGTGCGCCACTGCAACTTCAGGCAGACAATTAAAGATTAAAGGCCCCTCAAACAGAGAGGATGATTCCACCAAGTTAAAAAAGCGCATTCATCGATCCAGTCACGAAGGATCATTACGACCAAATCAGAAATACTGTAAAGTTCATGAGGAGCTGTTTTGGAAAAACATAACAAAACTGAATATATATGTACGCTGCACTTAAAATTGCTTGCCACATGGGAATGAGGTCAGGTTTTTGATTTCTTAATGTGAGACTGTTTACAGTAAACAAGGAAAAAGTGACCAGCATGCATTAACTGTAAGGCTAGGTGTTAGTAAAGCATCTCATATCCAAATACATATATGTACAGTATTCCCCATTGGTGTAAAAATCAACAGGATTAAATAATGAAAAAACAGCAGAAAGTGAGCAGACCACATCAGTAGCTAAACATGACATAATTATGCCCTTTCAAACTTCTGTTTGAGAGCTGAAGAGAGAACCTACGTGCAAAAGTCCAGCCACTTTAGACGTGTATCCACGTGGGCGTTCTTTATCCTTGAATCTGAATGCCACAGTGTTCAAATCCTGCACAGAAAAAAATTGAAATACGTGAAGGTATGTAAGAGAGACAGTTACTAAGTTGCACCACCGCCCTTACTTTAATCTGTACTTGACTGATTAAAAAAAGAAATCTTAAAAAGAAACAGTAAAATGTTCAGCACACCAAGGGGACACTAAGATCATTAAAAAAAGAGTGTATAAAAGCTACAGCCTTTCTTTACATTTTCTCTGGTCATCCCACATACACTCTGCCCCTTATTGCTTGGACATAGAACAATATGTTACTGGGAATGGAACAATACACTGCGTGATGACAAATCACGGTACAAATTGATGACTATTCGAATCGAGGGAAGAAAACAAAAAAAGGACCACAATTATTAGGCTGCATAATCTCTCAGTTTTTCCCATCAGCCACTGCATTGTTTAGACAGCAGAAGGTGTACAATAACATATAAACTGAGGGAATGCATGTGACATCACTGTAGGCGGAAGTAGCAGCTTGAATGCCGCAAAAACACACACACACACAAAAAAACAGATCTAAAATGGGAAAGAGCTTCTGTGCAATTGACTGTACAAAAAGATTTAACGATAAATATGAGCTATCTTTTTACAGGCTGCCAAAAATGAAAGAAACGTAAAAAGTGAATGGAGGTAGTTGCGCTATCTTTAAGTCTGACTATAGCCGTCATAAATGTTCTTAAATGATGATTAAGAAAAGGCCTATTTGTTATCAACTTTGTTCCATTTTTACCAAAAGGAATATTTAAGTTGGTGTAGAACAGGAAAACAAGTGTTACATGTTTTGGTAATAAAATTTTCTTCATTTAATTTTCATTTAAAAAATCCCACGATAATCGTGAACCTAATATCGTGAGTCGAACCGAATCGTGATCTGGGTAAATTGTTACATGCCTAGTTATTCTGAGAACGGCACGGGCTAGCTGGAACTAACCAAGAGCTTGATTTAGTCGATGGCTTTTTTGGGATTTCGTTTTTAAATGTACATTTCTTGGTTATTGTAAATTATAAATGTAATCATTTCTTTCTGGATGCTTTTAGACTGCATGCAAACAAATCATCAAGTACTTATGTAACTATGTTTTTTAAACCGTAGGGGAGATGCAGAAGAACAAAAGACAGGGATTGTATAAAATGTTCATAAACCATAGTTACTTGCATAACTATTGTTCAATTTTATCCCTACTAAGCACCAGGGATAAAGAATAACCACCTGTATAACTTGTGCCAAAATACCATGAGAAGTGACACACCTTAGGGATAACTAGAAAGGTGTTTGGATAAACACCACCCTCATGCCACTGGGTGGGGCAATATTTACCATGGAGAACCAGGAGCAGGAGCATGGTGATGCCCAGTTGTAATTTCTGTTCATGTTTTCTTACTGATATTCCAGTATGTTTACAGTTCAAGAAGTCCAAAGTGTACAATCCCTCAATCAAATGGCAAAGCTAAAGATAGCCTACCTTACACTCCTGGAACACCCACTGCTGAGGGCCCTCTGTGCGCAGCTTTTGAATATACTGGAACATGTGAAAGATGATGTCCTCTACGTGCACTGAAATCAAAGGATATTAACAATGAAGTGTACTCTAACCTATACATACATTCAGATCTCTGACTTAGACACCACCACACAGCCACACAAACTGATTTAAATAGGGAGATATTATTAACTGCAAAAACACCCATTACTCCCAGTGCTTACGTAGTCCTTCTTCTGTTAAGTCCACATTAATGATGAAGAACATGAACCCTCTGGCTCCCTCTTTCTGGCCTCCAACTAAAGTATTTACCCAACCTGGAAAAAAGAAGACATGAACTTGTATGTACAACATCTATATTTTTCAAGTTTCAAGTGATTTAAAAAAAAAAAAAAAAAAAAAGGCAAAGCAGAAATTAGATCATAAGAAAATGACACCGGTAGTAGTATACTCAGTAGGACAGTATGAGAATCTAATATAGTACATGCTGGTAGGTAGTATATTCTGTGCAGTTGCATCAGCTCTGTCCATATCCTCACCTTTAGCTTTTAGCTCAGAAAGCAGGCTCCCTGGACCCTCGTGCCCGATCAAGTGGCCCAAATAATGACCAGGGTTCGATTTGTAGTACTTCTGTAGGTCGGGGATAGGGAACGTCACGTACAGGTTTCGGATGTCCTTAATGGGCACGACCTTGTAGAATTGCTACAGAAAACAACATACAAAATACATTTACCACAAAGCAAAAAAAAGTGCTTACTGTAAAACAACCATGGTTTATTCGAGTTCTAATTTATATAGCTAGTGGTCGGTCCTAAATCTGTTAAAATGTTGCCATTGTCTGTAGCGCTCACCCTAAGATGCTCTTCCTGGAATGGATGCTGTGGGAATTCTGGGATAGGCACAGATTTGTTCTCCACCTCTCCAAAGAGTTTAACCACCATAGACGTCAATTCATCGAGAGATTCTGACAAAGCAAAGAAAGGGGAAAGAAAGGACAGGAGGCGATTTTTATTAGTGGGCGTTTAAAATAAATAAATAAATAAATATTTAAAAAAAGATTCCTGGGTGAAGTGTAATTCTCATCAAGTGGGCTGGATTTTTGTACTGTTTAGAGACTGTCGCACTTATATCGATACATTCTCACGAAAATATCAAGAGTTTTTAAATAAATAAATTAAGATTTTTAAAATAAATTTACATTACCTCACAGGCCTATTTTCACCTAGTGATCATTTCAAGAGGAAATACTGTTTTAAAGAGCAACAACTGCTTTTACTAATAAACCAACAACACAGGCAAAAGAAATAAAAACAATCAAGACGTGGCACCTTGAACAGAAATCAAATTGTATAGTTTTGTATTTCATTCCATTTACATTTTGATGTTTCCGCACAACCAAATCATTCAAAAACCCATGAAAGCCTACAAGGGGTTTCACATGAAGATGATGATACGAGGTTTAAAGATTACCTCTGGCTGAATCCAAGTCTCTTTTTTTGAAAAAAAAAAAAAAAAAAAAAGGACTAAAACAAATATTGCACTGAGTCACTGCAGAGAAAAGCTGTGAAAGTCATTGATAATGAGGTCATACCATCATAAGCCAAATGAGGTGACACAGTAACACCGTGAAACACGTCATCACTACAGCAAGTAGAAAACACCGGCAATAGTTCCAACAATCCTAAGTTAATTCAGATAATAAATTTCTTAGAGCAGCTATAGCATAAGGAAATCCCATTAGATGTAAAAAAAAAAAAAAAAAGAAAAAAAAAAAAGAAAAGAAAAAAAAGAGAACAACCTCCCGGTTTTTGCTCATAAAATTCTCCCCTAGATTATTTCAGAAAACTTGTTTGTTTTGCAGCCTGTATAAATGTGAAGTGGCCTGGCTTTGGCAGAGATAATTGACTATCAGGAAAGAGGATAAAAAAATAACCACTTTCCACACCAGTAAAGCCAAACTGACTTTTTGCAGTGAGAAAGATTTAGAAATGTGAGCTTGAAAGCGCACTTAATTTGTAAACCATGACGTACAGGAACGCCAAGGGAGAGGTCATCCAGCAAGTAGACAGAAGAGAAAAGCTCCCAGGACATACAGACACAACAGTGCTCAGAGTGAGTGCTGAACGCTATAGGGATAACAGACGCTCCAGAACAATGATGGGTTGGGGAACAACTGAACATTTCCAACATGTTATAATATAACCCATCCATCCATCCATTCATTATCTATAGCGCTTTATCCATCTGGGTCGCGGGGAAGCTGGAGCCAATCCCAGCATCTTCGGGCG
>JAQQZR010000038.1:6832311-6853293 GCA_030068235.1 Notoglanidium macrostoma
AGCCACACACGCTCGCATTCACACCTATGGGCAATTTAGAGTAGCCAGTTGACCTAATCTGCATGTCTTTGGACTGAATTTAAGCATATTAAGTTATTTTACCAACATGAGTTCCTCTTGCACAGTTTTATTGTTTTGATTTCATTATCTAGACACGACTCCTTTTATACGCTGTAGACTAATGGTGGCATTTAATGAGCAAAATCGACAGGCATGACTTAATTTTCTTGTTTCTTGTATTCTTGTTGCAGTACGTTTGTCTGCCCTACGGAAATCATCGCATTCAGTGACAAGGCTAGCGAGTTCCATGATATCAACTGTGAGGTGGTGGGCGTGTCTGTGGACTCTCACTTTACTCACCTGGCCTGGACCAACACCCCTCGAAAAGTAGAAACATTCAGCCGCTATGACACTAATAATAATGAAGAATGCACTTTTCATATAAACACTGGGTTTGTGTGCAAGTGAGAAACTTCAGGAGAGAAACAGCTGAGCCAAGTGATAATCCTCAGGTTGAACTTTGGCCTCTTTTTGTTGTTTGCCTGTAGAGTGGAGGATTGGGTAAAATCCACATCCCCTTGCTGGCTGATCTCAACAAGCAGGTCGCCAGAGACTACGGAGTCCTACTGGAGGGGCCGGGAGTAGCACTGAGGTATTTTATCATGCTTGTTAAAGAAGTTCTCATTATTTAGAAAATTGTTCTTACTACAAATTGTGTCTGTGTATGTGTATATATGTGTGTGTGTGTGTGTGTGTGTGTATATGTATATGTGTATATATATATATATATATATATATATATATATAAAATTTTGATATTCCATATAAAACACAGTGTGAGTTTTATAAGTACGTGGGCACTTTTGTTTTTGCTATTTAATATACTTCCAGTAGATAGCCACTTAAAATGTACACACAAGGTCACAAAGATTATTTATTTTAAATGTAATTGAATCAATCGCCATGTAGGGGGCTGTTTATCATCGATCCCAATGGCCTCATCAAACACATGAGCATCAACGACCTCCCAGTAGGCCGCTCTGTTGAGGAGACGCTGCGCCTCGTGAGAGCTTTCCAGTACGTGGAGAGCCATGGAGAGGTCTGCCCAGCCAGCTGGACCCCAAAATCACCCACGGTGAGCAACTTCAGAAAGATTTGAAATTGCTACCAAAAAAATACAAAGATTAGTACTTTGTCACTTATAAATGGTTTCTTTGTATTTCAGATAAAACCAACTCCACAGGGGTCCAAGGAATACTTTGAAAAAGTCAACTGAAAGGAACTCGAGTCAAATCTGCTTCTAGTTAATCGTGCAAACTAATGCACGTTATGTTTAGACTTGGAATTGCACTACCAGGATACATCAACAGAAAGAGATTTCAGTGAGCTGTATAAAACATGAGCTCATTTGTTAGTGTTGTTGCTGCATATACAATTAAAAGTGACGCTGTCTGGTGTTTGTGAACCACTTCTGTTTTTCCAAAAAGCTAATATTTCTTATTTTCTAGTCAGAAGATGGTAAAATAGACCTTATAGGCCAGATGCTGTTTTTCTGACCTCGAGCTGTAGCTTTAAATTCCAGTCATCAGCAGACATGAGTGAAAGTCTGTTCTGCTGTTGTAGACTAACCACCTCATGGTTTTGGGCATGTTGGACATTGAGATGCTTTTCTGCTCACCACAGTTGCAAAGAGATTTTAAGTCACTATAATCTCCGTGTCAGCGTGAACCAGCCTGGTCATTCTGTCCTGACCTTTCTCATGAACTAGGCATTTCCACTTGTAGAACAGTTGAGTCTGAAAATCCCACATCAGTAGTTTCTGAAATACCTGAACCTACATGTTTGCCACCAGCAACCATGCCACAGTTGAAGTCACCGAGATCATAATTTCCCCCATTCTGAAGTCCTTGACCTGTATTTGCATGATTTTACGCATTGCACTGCTGCTACCTGATTGGATAATTGCACGAATGATCAGTTGTGAGGGTGTTCAAGTGGACAGGGAGTCTGTTTGAATCATTTGAACGTGAAATAGATGTGTGGAATCATTCAAAAAATTTAAAAAGGTCCTCGGCTTGAATAAGAGCTAAAAAGACAAATTTACTTAGCTGAAATATTGATCAAGACTTCAGTTCCAGAATTCAAGCCATGCCTATATAACCTCTGTACATAAACATCGTTTATTTTTTTCCTTTTTACAACAAGTATAGCATATTTAAAATGTCTTTTCAGACATCACAAGGTTCATGACATGAGGGGCCAGAAATCATCTGGCTTCTGAGGGGATTAGAAAAAAAAAAAAAAAAAAAAAGGCTTCGCCACATCTCAGACATCTTTAGTTACATACTGTATACAGCAGAACGAAAAACACGAGCTTTGTCGGAGTGCTCCTGCGGCACGTCCTGTAGTTAGGAAAACACCAAATAAAGTACAATAACGTCACCCTTTACAGTATGCTCGCAGAAACGCTGCATGTGTCCAACATTCACAATGCTGCTTCTGGTAATGGATGGGGAAGTTAGCGTGATGGAGGTGGCTGTTCAGCACACGGAGAGCCGATTAAAGCTTCAAATCATAAATATTAAAAACAAAAAATGTATACGTACGATGGTCATTATTTCCTCTACAAGCAGCAGGAAGTCAATGTAGCACTCCAGATTTTTTTTTTTTTTTTTCTGTTAACAGTCACACAAAGCTTAACTTGAGCGTGTGTCAGGAGTCTCAGGGCAAAGAAAAAGCCGAAGATACAAAGCAGATACAAACAGAACTGGTTTATACAGCAAGATGAAAACGTCATGCACTAACAGGCAAGATGTAACAGTGCCACCCACCCCAAGCTCACAAAATAAAAAGGAGAAAAAGACAAAATCATTCAACCGAATGTCTTTTTTAAAAAAACACCCTGTAATAAATCTGTACAACCAAAATACATTTTGGAAACTACTTCTACAGTTACATTATTAAGGTTATATACAGGTTTACCCCCATCCATTTATCTTCACACTCAGACTTCATTTAAATCCCAACATTAAAAGTAAGACTAAACTGGAAAACACAAGACTACTTTGAAACAACCAATTTAAAACATCCGCACATGTTGCAGATGACCGGACCGTACGTTAATCTAAGACCTGGATCAGGAGCTGGCTTGTTTATGCCTGTATGATCATCTGAACGATGTAGTGTAAAGTGAAGGAAAAAATAATAATCATGGTTTGTTAAGTCCGGTGGCAGAAAAGCTAGAAACCAATTTTTTTTTAATCATGTGAAGGCAAAGTTACACTATGCTCTGGGTGATTGGAAACAAAGTGTTTAAAACAATACAACAATGACCTCACTCAACCCAACAATACAGAACAGACAGTAGGAGCATGGACACAATCGCAAACCCTCCAATATTCTCCTACAACAGAACAAAGGCTCTCCTTACACTTCGGCCTCTTCACTGAAGAGAGCTAGACTACTCCATCGATAAAGGTCTACGTTCACTCATGCTGGGTGGGACAGAGTTATCGGAGGAGAACCAAAGATTTTAAACTGCAAAGGGAAAAAAAAACAATCTACGCATTTGCTCCAGAGTAAAGAAAAGAAACACAGTTGATTAAAAATAAAAAATAAAAATAAAACTCACGTTTATTTAATCTTCCATTATATGCCTGTGTGTACACAATCTTGCAACCTTGAATTTGTTGAGAAAATGGAAAACTAGATTTGTACAAGATAAGATCACAATCTCTTCTTGCAAAAAAAAAAAAAAAAAAAAAAAAGGAACAAAGACTCGTGTCCGCCACTGCTGGGAAATGTCAGCCGATTGCACGGATGCGGTAGAGGCGCTAGTCAATCTTCACGTTTGTGTAGATCTTTCTCACAAAGGCACTTGTTCCCATGTAACCAATGGCTCCTGGAAGAACATACAAAATTAAGAGTACACCAAGTAAACCTACGTGAAACAGATCAAGGAGATGAACGGAGTAAAGAAACGGACAGTAATACACACCACACATTATACCCAGAGCCGTACTGAACACCGCCATGTAGCCGAAATAGAACGATGTCTGAAACAAACCATACATCCTGCAGAGGAAAAGACAACATTCATCAGTGACATGGAGGTTTGTGCCAGTAATACGATCACCACCACATGGAAGAAATGTATGACTGCTTTATATGTAAATTTATAAGTCTTTAACGAGTTAAAGATAAAACAAAGTCGAACTCACTTTGTTTTGAAGAAATAGTAGTAAAAGGAATACATGTAAACATAAACTGCCGTGGAAGCGGCAGAAAGAAAGCTTGTCCACTGCCTGCAAAAGAATGATAAAAAATTCAGTCAGTTTTTAATTCATTCATTTCTATTTGTTATGAATTATTTCTCATTGCAGGACAAACTCATTTTTTTTAATCTTTTTATCGGAGTTGTGAGTAATGCACATGTGCCAAGAAGTAAATCCTGCCCTATTGTCAGGATTCGGAAATGAGAAGTTTGAATGCCGATGAGAACACAGCCGTCTGTGGCTGGGAGCCAATAGTGCAGAACTGGCTGTATGGGAATGGTGCTGTACACGCTCACAGGGAAACTAGAAATCTGTAGGTGTCTGAGCTCATGTATGCATAAGAGGGTAGATAGCACTTTCCTCCAAGTGTGTCACGCTGCTGCGTGAAGCTGCATGAGCAGCCATTCGAAAAGATGCAGTGTGCTGGCTTCAAATCATTTCGAGGAAGCACACACACACACACACACGTTAGCTTCTCTGACTGGTCAGAGAGTCCCTCCTGTCCCACCCCTTCCAAACAAAAAAACCCAACAAGCCTAGTGCATGTCACTGGATGGTACTTATGCACCAAGCTACAGTAAGAAAAGCAAGGGCTCAAAAACTCAAACGCTCCAGCTAAACTGTAAATTTTGGCACCTCTAGTAATATTTCCTGTTTAAAAGAACAAATCTATTAGATGTGCAAAATTCATCTCTCAAAAATAGCATATCAAAAAAAAAAAAGAAACTAGCAGTTGATCATTCCCTCACCATCTGTAGTCTTCAGCATTGAGGAGGAAGTAGGTACAGACGATGGTCACGCACACAGTCACAATGCACAAGATCACCAACACCAGCATCATGAATCCGTACACATAATAAATCTTATAGGCCCAGAATGACGTGAAAATAAAGTACCTATGAAAAGCAGAAAGTGATTAAAAAATTTTTTAAAACCACAAGTGCAATTACTGGAATTGTGCATCCAGTCTGGGGAAAAAAAACCCAACAACAAGAGTGGAGGAATTAAAATACTTACATCTCAATGAATATAGACCCAAATGGCAGGATGCCACCCAGACACACAATGACCGCAGGTTCCATGAACCTGATGACCAAATAAATATAAATAAATAACGACGCACACGAATATAGAGTGTATTAATAAGTTGTATTCAGCCCTCAGGCAACACGGAGCCCCATAAGGATGTCTACTAAGAAAAGAAGGGCATACCATTTCTTCTCTGGGATGGGCCTGGGCACGGCGTTGACCCTGCAGGGAAAGTTGGGCTGCCCCGAGAGGTTCCGACCCAGAATCGTCCCCACCAGGTTTAGAGGCAGGATGACGAAGAAGCAGATGCAGCACACTGCAACCTGGAAAACACACAGAGAAAGCATGTTCAAATTCTTCTACTCCACATGATCAATATTAGGTTTGACCATTTTATTTCACAGGTTTAAAAGGCGCCTATTCAAACAAGCACATTCAACAAGTAAATAAAGTTGATACAGTTACAAATATACAAGACTGATCGCGCTGTTTTTTTTTAACGGACCGTGAAAATCTTTTCACATTCAGAGTGGTCATGATGTTATAACGTGGACATATTCTATAGAAGTCAAACCACATTTTAAGTCACTTTGATGCAAGGATTTATTTGTGCCTATTGTTTGTGTATTTACATTGTATTTTAGCTTTTCATACCACTGACATGAGTCACATGATACAAAAAAAAAAGGAAAACAAAAAAAAAAAAAAAAAAAAAAAAAAAGACTCTGAAAGCCTCTTCTCTCCTTCATTCTTCCAAGCACATTAAAGGTTCACTATGTAGGACTCAACCACCGGAATGGTGGCAGTCAGGATATAAAGAATAAGGTATGGTGGCCGTCGGGTTCTCTTAGCGCACTTCCAAGTACTTGCGTTCATACTCCTTTTTCCGTGCTAAATAATAAGGATGAGCCTACAATTTTCAAAATTTGGTTCTCAAACTTGATAGCCAGCACCAGCAAACACTGCTTCCTCTTCTTTCTCCTTTATTGTCTTCCTTTCTTATTCTTAGTTTTCCTTCTGGAACTCCGTTCTGGAGTCAAGCTGCTACTTGTAAAAATGCTAAAAGCGTTCTTTAGAGGCATGTCCGTTCTGGGCTGCTGTACTGGCACAACGTGGCGGCTCCATACAGGTGGACCAGCAGATTATGTAGATTCAAATGGCTCATTCAGAGCTTACAAAAACACAACAATTCGCAGTTACAGGTAATTATACACTAATGAAAACATACTTAAGAATTCCAAAAGTATATTATGGAATATATTCTCCATTTCCACTAATAGGATACCCTCAAAATCCTACATAGTGGACCTTTAAGTATTGATACACCTCTAATAGTAGCAGACTTCAATCTATATCCAGGTTGCAGGTTGAAAGACTTAAGGAAGTGAGGAGTATTGAGAAGTGACCTGCCAAGAAGACATGGCTGGCTACATTCTGACTTTTTGACCTTTGTGAATTAACTGTTTACTACAGTTTACTTACGTGTAATGCAACTGAATGGGAAAAAAATATTTCTGTTACAAGGGATCTCACCACTCACCATGGTGCCAAATGGGATGGCTCTGGAGGCATGGTAGTAGATAGCAATGAAGTTGATAAAGAAAGCCGTGCCACAAACCATAGCTGGGATCAGGAACGCTCCAATAAACATCTGCTTTATCCATCTCCTCCCTGCTCAAACACAGATGGAACAATCACACAGCTGAGCAAACACTCACAGATAATAAAAATGGAAACATGGAGTCTTTACAGTCTTTTGCATTAAAGTGAATTGTGTGACATGCAGTGATATTGCATACGAGGTGCTTGTGTGAATAAATGTGTGCTTCTCATGCCTATGTAACAGTATCTGCTTTTCCTCTGTGTCAGGGGTAATGATGAACTACAGTAATGTCTACAGCAATTCATGCCCTGACTTTAAAAACAGATTGAAAAATTTTATAGTTAGGACACTCTTACCCCCTTGTTTTGCATACAGGCTTCCGCCAAAGTAACCATTTACTGGGGAGGTGGCTGCATACACAAATATGGCCGTGCTCAGCATCGACCCTCTCCTATAAGCAGAACAAAAACAGCTCATCAGTAACATTTTGGCCTGTTAAATCATCAAATACAACTGTCCTTGAGACTTACTCAGTGTACAAGTCCTCAATCATAGCCACAATGATAACAATGAGGGACACAGAGAAGATCTGGCAACCAGATCCAATCAGAGAGGAGAAGATCAGTGGGTGACTGGAGGGTCTGAACACGTCACCATGGACTTGCTTCCAGCCGTACTCGTCCCCAAGATCGCGGTCCTGCATCCACGCACACAGAGAGAGACAAAGAGACAGAGTGAGTGAGTACAGGATGTGGTACGGATTCGGTACACGTGAAATAAATTCAATAAGTTGCGTAATAAGTCCACATAATTATCCACAAACTACATAATAAAAAAACGATGCACAAAATTCGTCGTCCTGTTACAGCGAAAATTTGGAAGCAAGCAGTACACTGGCCACAATGTTAGGTATGTATTAAGACCAAGTGCTCATAACCACATGATAATTCTACAATATCATTCACTAAAAACAATTATACCACAGTGCTGCCGAATTCTCTAATCTAATTGGTCAGATGGCATGGATTCATTTTTCTACAGAAGCTCTGACAGCTCCAGCAGCAAATCAAATCCCAGGCTTATCTTAATGCAATTGTTCTAATGCATTATCATTTCTATAGTAGTGGCTAGTTTACAGGGACTTGGAGGGAGGTGCTACACATAAATGCATTTAAAAAACATATATAATTGGTGATATGGTTCATATATGGGTATGTTTTCAGTGAATAGACATTGATTCAACATTGATTGAAGGAATCTGATATAAAGCAGTTACAATTATTCCCCCAAGACCATCATTATGCAAGGTGCAGTTTATTTGGACTCACCATATCGTCCATTTCCTCCTCTTTGCTGTATCTGGCATAGTCTTTCCTCAGCGTCCTCATCAAGATCATAGACACCAAGCCCACCAGGAAGATCACCATCATAAAGGAGTTAAATATGGAGAACCAGTGAATCTGTCAGTAGAAAGAAATAATTGGAGGCAAACTGTCTTCATTATGCAACATTATCCACAACCACAAAATAAAAACAACACCTTAAGTAATTGATACTTATTTATATGTACAGATTCGATAACACGTACTCTGTGTTGAAAGAAGGATGGATCAAGGTACTTGTCAAAACGGTCTTCAAATTTCACATCAGACTTTTTCCACTTCACCTACAGTAATGAAAATGGAGACAAAGGCTTGTTTAATGCTATAAATATCAATGTTTAATGATATGACCTTGACATGACTATAAATTACATGTCATTTACAGTCAAGCACATGCGCTAATGATACAGTATTGAGAGGTTTGTCAGGTTTGGTGAAAAGTACTCACGGAGTAGGACATAGCAATTCTCGTGTTTGGCACAAGCTTGACTTTGCCCTCGCTGGTCAAGTTAACGTCCACAATTCTGTTACCATTGAAGCCGATTTCCAGCTTTTTGTAAGTCCAGAGGTAATGGTCTTCCCCGTTCTCGTCTGCCTCACCAACAATCCCTGAGTTGCAATCAACAAATCAAGCAGTAATGTATTGGGAGGCTTATACATTTACTACATTATTGAAACATTAAGGGCACATTAAAATGACTGTACAGTAAAATATAGAATAAAATCCAGGACTTACACAGAATTACAGCAAAAAAAAAAAAAAGTATAGAAAAGCCACAAGATCAGAAATATTTAACACAGGCTCCTCACAAAACACCAGTGAGGACTAGCTGAGAGCTCACAGAGCTTAGTGGTACTGAATCCCAAGACTTTTCCTGAGGTTTTGCCAAGTACAGAATTCCTGGACTACTCACCCCAGATTGGCAGGTCATCGATGTACATTTGGTACCAGTAGTGGTTCTTGATGGCGTAGACAAAGGCGTCTCTTTTAGCTTTGTCCAGCTCAATTTCACAGTATGTTGTTTGCATCACTTCATCTGTAAAGCAGAAATCCTTGGTAGAGTTTTCCAACAACGCCAACAAACACAAATTCACTCGGCCAAAATGCCGAGTAGACAGATGGGAAAAAAAACAAACAAACAAAAACAGTTCACGCAAAACACTAAGTCATAAATAATTATTAACAATTGTGGATACATGTAGCACCAACATGCATCAACTGACCCATGTTTTCCTCTGTGTGAAATACACATTTGACTTCAGATCACTATGTCATCATTGAAATAGTCATGTTACCATGAAGATAAATATCAAAAGGTTGTTCATTCTTTATTTACCCTCACTGAGCACTTTATTAGGAACACTACACTAATACATTTTACATTTACATTTTACATTTATGTCATTTGGCAGACTAATACACTAATACACTAATACTAATACACTAATACACTAATACTAGGTAGGGCCTCGCTTTGCTCTCAAAACAGCTTTAATTCTTCATGGCGCGGATTAAACATGATGTTGGAAACATTGCTATGAGATTCTGGTCCATGTTGACATGATTACATCGCACAATTCCTGCAGATTTTCAGGTGCACCTTCATGCTGCAAATCTCCATACTATTACACCACCTCCACCAGCCTGGACTGTTGACAGACAGCTTGGGTCCATGGATTCAGACTGTTGTTGCCAAATTCTGACCCTACCATCTGTGTGCCTCAGCAGAAATTGAGATTCATGAGACCAGGCTATATTTTTCTAGTCTTCAGTTATCTAGTTTGGTTGAGCCTGTGCCGACTGCAGACTCAGCTTTCTGTTCTTGGCTGACAAGTGGAACCCAACGTGGTTTTCCCTTACGGTTTTGCCATGTTTTGCATTTCCTGCTCACCACAATTGTACAGAGTGGTCATCGGAGTTATTGTAGCATTTCTGTAAACCTGAACCAGTGTGGCTATTCTCTGGTAACATCTCAGCAACAAGGCATTTCCATCCACAGAACAGCTGATCACTGATGTTTTTTCTTTATTGCACCATTCGGAGTAAACTTTAGAGACTTGTGCATGAAAATCCCAGGATCCCCATCCCCACTCGGATGGTTGATCGTAGAATGATAGGAAAATATCTATCAACATCTACGTCGCAAAAGCCACTGTTAGGCAGCTGATTTTTCTAAGGTTGGAACTACGAGCAACTAGCAGTGTTGCTACAAAAACAAACACAAGCATGAAAGAGTCCAACACAGAGCAAGAATCTATGCAACATTGACACAGAACAGGATCCTCATAAAACATGAGGAACTGGTACCTGAAAAGGGAGGTTCGTCTCTTGTTTTTATGTGATTTGTAAGGTATGCCAGTAATGAATGCATGCAGGTATTTTGTATCAGGTTTGATAACATTTTGTCCATGAGACCCAGCCCTACCTCTCATACTTCTACCCAATCAATGGCTGTTTTACCTCTTTCGCTCAATTCGTTCATTTGCCTAATCTCTGCTATTAGGTACTTCTCCCCATCACACAACAACTACCAGCCAGGCATGGTGAAGGCTAGAACCTACTTCCACTGAGACACAAGAAGGCATTTCATCTTTTTAAACTGCTACTCAGGCTACATCACAGGGTAGCCAAACAGACTCTGCGGAAAGTGCCATCTACCCTTTTTCGCTCACAGATGCCCACGATTGGTTTGTACTGCTCTGATTGACAGACAGAGTAACACTATTCCTCCCATTCAGTGTGCATGGGCCAATAATGCTCTCTTGGACTACTGGTCATGTATGGCTATGACATCATTGGGTCATCACTGTTTCCCAATGACCGTGCATCTGGATCCTATTTTAAACTAAGATATTTGTAATGTTCGCATTTATGTAAGCAAACATAGTGAATGCATTAATGCCAAAAATACTCGATTACCTTTAAACCTGATGTCTAGGCCGCTGAACTCCAGTTCGACTCCCTGAAGAGCTTCTCCCAGCGTCTCATGGTAGTGGCTGATGGTCTTCTTGGAGCCCACGCAGAAAGGAAGGGAGAAGTATTTATACGTCTCCTGCCTGTTGTGATATGGCCCCACTGTGTTCATCCATAGAACCACCTCCTCTTTGTCTTCATACTGAAAAAAAAGGAAGAAAGAAAGTTATTAGTTTCCTAACTGTAGCTCGTTTGCTATATTCACAGTGACATGAGTAGAACAGCCTTCAACAGGGTAATAACATTCACAAGGAAAAACCAAGACGGTATTCACACACTATTGATCATACAATACTATTCACACTACTAAGTAAAGTAATAATGAATAGATCTACATTATATACGCCACTATTTGTCAAAATGACATTTAACTACACTTGATTGGAGTAGCAAAGCTAAAAAAAACAAGACATTTTTTTTTCTTGACCCCATTTCTGTTTGTTCATTTCCCCACAGTGTCACAGCACTTCACATCACGGAGGTTGAAAGCGAGCATGAATCGTCCACTAAAATGGGTTAAGTTAAGATCTCTCCCGCTCTCTCCCGCTCTCAAACAACTTCTTCTTGTGGGAAAAACTTCTGGAGAAAATGCTGTTGGCCTGCTTTCAGGTCATGGAGTATTTTATTTGACAAAAGCAATAACCAGTAACACCTCTTTGACAAACAGCTCAGGAAGAATGTCAAACAGGTGTGCGTCAGACTGTCACACCTACAAGAGCCGAATGACTCGTCACGATGTCTCTCAGTACGGTGACTTTAATTCCATGTAGGACTGCACAGTATATTACCATGTAGCTACCTTGGCTTACACATCACTCACCATGCCATTGTCAAGACCAATGGGAGTGAAAATAAGCAGACCTGTACACACTTCCCTTCACAGCATCAGGCAGCCACTCATATCCAGATTACCTTACAGAAGTGCTTTGCAGTCTCCATCAAAATCTCCCTCATGCCCTAGCCCACAGATATTAAGGGTATAAATTACTATCAGACCAGACAGAATTTCCAGAATGTTCTGCGATGTTGTTGGAGGATGTTTGTAAAGCTTATGACAGATTTGTACAGGATAGAACAGCTCTGTATAAATGAAAGGTATGGGAGTGTCTGATTGTTTTATGGCTTGTGGTTGTGCATGCTGCACTTTCTTTAGTAGGTCACATGCTCATAGGAATCATTATACGACCAAAAGTATACGGACACTTGATGGTCACACTTACATGAGCTTGTTGGACATCCCATTCCAAACCCATGGGCATTAATGTGGGGCCCAAACCCTGAAAAACTGCCCCAGAACATTATCCTTCCTCCAGCAAACTTCACTGTTGGCACTGTACATCACAATAGGTGGTGATCTCCTGGTATCCACCAAACCCAGATTCATCTATCAGACTGCCAGACAGTGAAGCGTGATTCATCACTCCAGAGAACGTTCCTACTGCTCCAGAGTTCAGTGGCGGCGTGCTTTACGCCTCTCTTTCCAGCCGAGGTTTCACACTGTGCACACCGCGCTATGATCGTTGGATGCAACTGTTCAGCCATGGAAACCCAATTCATGAAGCACCTGGTGCACAGTTCTTGCGCTGATGTCGCTTCCTGAGGCAGTTTGGAACTCCGTAGTGAGTAACGCCAAACAGGGAAGATGATTTTTAAATGCTACGCACTTCAGTACTCGTCGGCCACTCTCTGCGAGTTTGCGTGATCTACCGCTTCATGGCTGAGCCGTTGAGGCTCTTAGATGCTTCCATTTCACAAGAATAGCACTTATAGTTGATTGAGGTTTCACAAACTGACTTGTGGTAAAAGTGGCGTCTTATGACAGTGCCATGTTTAAGCTCTTCAGTACAACTCATTTCACTGCCAATGTTTGTCAATGGAGATTACCTGGCTATGTGCTTGAGTTTATGCACACGTTAGGAATAGGTGTGGCTGAAACACCTGAATTCAATAATTAGAAAGTAGGCCTTGATAACGTACCCGAAATCCCCAACGATCATCACTTCTCTGAAGTGCGAAATCATCTATATTTTACCAATACTTGTTCCCTTTTTGGCTTAAGCAGGAGACAAGTGAAAAGGGCAAGTGCTTCCCGGACTGTCTTCACACTGGAGGAAAAAGCACAAAAACTATCCCCACTGGATGTAAAAGAATCTTTATTATTTATGCAAATTCATGTGAGATATACATCGCCTGGGGTTATTTCTACTAGCCATTTTATAGAAGGCAAAATTCAGATATGTGCATGCTCATGCTCAACCCCTGTTGGGGTGGAGTCACTATAACCAACTGGTACAGCAACAGAAAAAGTGCAAGTCAAACATGTTTCCTTGGAGAAACTGTAGGTTTTCAGGTTCCGTCTGAAGACATTATTCATGTCTTACAGGGACACACTGGCTGTACGAGCAGGCGGCATGTAATCATGAGAAAGGTTAAAAATGGGTTCAAACCTTTTAAATGAAACAACTCCTCTCAACTGGCTTCAGCAAATGTGAAACTGGTTAGACTTTTTACTCCACTCAGAACAAATCACATTATATTGTGATTATATTGAACGCACAAATTTTGCCCCAGACAGACAGAGCAAACTTCACGTATAGCAACATTACATAATGGCTAGGGGGAAAAAATAATGACGGTCAGGTTACGGCCTTGTCACAAAATTCAAACCTGTCACACTGGTAATGTGGTGCGGCGTATACAGCGAGAAAGACTGCAGCTTGACAACATCTAGAAAAACAAGTAACGCTGGAATCTAAATAACTACGAAAATTAGAACTTCACCAAAAAAAAATAATAATTTGAATTTGGACATAAAAAATTGGAACTGGGTATGATTACATACAGTATAAGGAAACGTCATGATTTTTCTTCTGTTAGAATTCATTTTTTTTCTGTATATATTATATTCAGAAAACGTGATTTTTGCGTGAAAGCGTTAAATGTTTAAGTTTTCAACTTTAAATTAAGTTTTAAACTGAGGAAACAATCCACAAAAAATAAATAAATAAATTTACTTTTGTTTGTTACCACTTAACATCCATTAGTGTGCTTAATTATAGAGCTTAAATTCCATATCTGTGTGCATATATTATACAGGAGATAAATAATGAGTATGACCGAGCCAGAGCATGAAACAAAAAAAAACTAAAATAAATTTAATAAACAAAAATGTATGTTTGGTGACATATTTTAACAAGTACATTGGGAAAAATATTTGAATATTGGTGAAAAAACATTCTACCTAAAATCTCAGGGTTAAAAAGAGGCATTTTGTCCATACACAGAATTTGTAAATACGGCTGGCTCGTATCCACACTCGACCTGTCTAACAACTGCTTTACATAAAGAAAATAATAATAAATTCTGACACGTCAACTACAGTGTTACAGAGCTATAGGATCCGAAATAAATAACACTGTTTTAAAAAAGAGCAGCCAAACCAGATCTACTCTACCGCTGAGTGCCATGGTGCAAGATATATAAAAATAAAAAAAAATAAAAAAGAGAGAGAGAGAAAAAAACGGACTTGGCAAACGTCACTGATGGCACACAGCTGATACAAACCAAACTCGATCCCACAGCTGGACACATTTTGGCACAGAGTTATTGAGATTAGTTAAAGACGGACTGCCTGTACAGATTCACCAAATGATCCTCCGAACCAGTTACAAGAAATTTCCTCAACAAATATGTAGATAATGGCACGTTTATGCTCCCTCCGTATTACAATTTCAGATGGACACAAACTGCTCAGGCTAAAATGTGGATGGTTATTTGTGTATTTAGCCATGGGACTCAGGAATCTATTTATAAAGTATTTTACATGAACATATTCAGCACATTCACGGATTGCTGAAGGTCTGCGAAGTTACTTTAGTGCATAAACTTTGCATGTCATTAAAGCCTGCGCAGCTTCCTTGACAGGACTATTCTGTGGGATTTCGTCCATTAGCTGTTTTCCATGATTGTTTATCGGTACCGTTCAACGACGTTTGAGGCTTTTCGTTGTATCCGAGATTGCAATAAAGTTTTATAGATCACATCACATACATCTGTAAAGAGCGTATGACGTTCATGTCGGTCATTCCAAAAAACGTAATATTGGCATCGTTAATCATCAAGTCGTTTTTTTTTTCTTGTACAACAGGGACACTGCTCTTGAGGCTTTCCCTCATTTCCTTCCACGTTTCTGCCAAGAATTGAACTCATGCGGCACTGAACTACGACCTGCAGGCTAACATTAACTGTGATCGCACTCTCTGGTCTGGATAGCATTTTGCAGCGGTTCCTTTCATCTTGGTGACGCAATACATCAATTATTTTGTCAAATCTAATATTCTGTCTGCATCATAAAATAGTTTTTGGTACACTTTGACATGCATTAGACTTCCATCACTATGTCAGTCATGAGTACACCTTGAAAGCAGTTTTTAATATTACAGTTAATATAAAAAAAACTGGCTGGCTGAAGACTGTGAATCTCCTCACCAACAAATCTTCCTACGTGTTGTAAACTAACGATTTATTCAAAACCCTCGGTAACATCGATTTTATATGTTTAGCGCTTTTAACAACAGGCATCACAAAGCAGCTTTAAAGAACTGTATAAACGCTGGATACACATTTTATATGTATAAATGTATCCCCGATGAGCAAGCCAGAGGAGATGGTGGCAAGGGAAAACTCCCCGAGACAACATGAGGAAGAAACCTCGAGAGAAGCTAGGCTCAAAAAGGAACCCATACTCATCTGCGTGACTGTGTAGTACGACTATAATCAATGTTTCTTCTATAATTGTATGATCTAGTGAAAATAAAACAACAACATTTACACCTCGTCATATTCTCTAAAACATTTATTCACGAATTCCAGGTGACCATACTTGCAACACTATTGCCAAAACATTGTCCGGAACCACAACTGTTTGTTCTTAGTTACAATTTTAATGAATTATCATAAACATCTGTCCGAGTTACAAAATTCTCGTTACTAACCACAGCAAAGAAGCTCAGTCTTTCAGCACAGTCGTCTCGTAACTCTGAAGTGTGATAGAAGCTGCCACCATCAAGAAAACTTCAAACAAGAGTTTTACGGAACTGGGTCACCAAAGACGAGGTGCTACATATGGGATGCTGCAGATAAAGTCGTAACAGGGTTTATATTTCTAAACTAACATGCTGCTTGCATACCAATACATGCACTGCAGTGCATTATGGGTAATAACATGACCATCAAGAAAATAATCATCAAGAAGTGCGTTCTATTATTTGGAACGCTGCTTGTTCTAGAAAGACACATTCGGATCATAAACACCAGGTGGAATCACTAGGAAAAGAGGAAATCTTGCACTCTGGAATTCATCCATGGACCGTGCATTCACCAAAGATTGCCAAAAGCTTTTCATGAACATCCAACTGATAGCGACGACATGCACACTGAAGTGTCACGCAAGTGTCAACACGGGAGTTAAGCGAATGTGTGCCAGCGAGAGATAAAATAATAAAATGCTTCCCATAAAAAAGGAAACAGCTTGCAGGATATCTCTGGACACGTGGCGTCCAATCGGGCCATTTCAACAACTCACAACACAAACAATAAGTCCATTCTAATCTTCTAGATAGCCGCAAGATCAACGTAACACTTAAGCATGTCATCTAAAAGGATAACCGGCTGAGGTTGGCATCCAGGATGAGGCTCTTCAAAAAACTAGCCTCTACACAACACTTGAGAAACAAATGATTCCACTTTTTTGTACATGCCATAGCTGTTAATCAGCTCTGAGAAGGACTTGCTATACTTTTGCACATTTTCCCTCAACAGTCATGTTGCACAATGAGCTGTTTTTTTTCTTTAAATAAGGCGTCCTGAAACACTACTGGATTCTGCACCTGCAGCTCTGACTATCGGACGTCTCTCTGTCTAGAGTTTCACATATTATTTCTGTTGCCTGCGTGGGTTTCTGCCAGGTTCTCTGTTTCTTCATACCTCCCAAAAACATTCTGGTAGGTTAACTGTGTACGCAAAATTGCCTGTAGGTGTGAACGAGTGTGTGAATGAAGCCCTGTGATAGACTGAGGTTCAAGCTCGGAATCCACTGGCGCTCTAGTTTGATTAGTGACGTGCCAACATGGCTTATTTAAGAAAATTTGGATGACACAGAACGTTTAAAGATGCGACAGAGAGATGCGTGTTTATTCTCTGCTTCAAACAAAAAACAGGTGACTGATCTGTTCAGCGTCCATGACTGTAGTTAATAGTAGTACATAATAATGTCAAAACTTAATCACTGATTATTTGTGGGACTTATTTACAGTCTTGATTTTATTACTAGTTGGCACGGTGGTTGCCAGTGGTTAGCACCGTCACCTCACAGCAAGAAGGTCCTGGGATCGATCCCAGGTTCACCCAGGGTGCCTTTCTGTGCGGAGTTTGCATGTTCTCCCTGTGCATGCGTGGGTTTCTTCCGGTTTCCTCCTCCCACAGTCCAAAGACATGCAAATTAGGTCAACTGGCTACTCTAAATTGCCCATAGGTGTGAATGCGAGCATGTGTGGATGTTTGTCTGTGTCGGCCCTGTAGTGGACTGGCGACGTGCCCAGGGTGTACCCCGCCTCTCGCCCAATGGATGGATGAATGGATGGTTATGGTTAAGCATTAAAAGGTAACCGCTATAACAGTTCAATCATGTTGATGTGTAAGAAAGGAATTTCATGTAGCTGGACCTTGATGTTGTAAGGTGTAAGATGCCAGAATGAAACTTTCCCCACAACTAGAGCTGTTTTGGATTCTGATGCAAATGTAACAGTGAGTAAAGACTTTCTGAAAGAAAATGATGGATAATTAGTAGATTTTGGGCCACACAGACACAATTAGTTGGTTGTGTGGGTGTAACTATAAACCAACTGATGGATTACAATGCACTCAGTGTTCAAAATACCAGGGAGAAGGGACCTTGGGATGGGGACATACTGAAAAGCAACCTTGAAAAGACAGTCAAACTCTCTCATAAATAAACCAAAACTTTATTAGGAACTGACAGACCTTTCCTGTAACCTGTTACTATAAATCACATTTAATAGCTCTTTCAGCTTTGACTCGAGACTAAACGTATGACAGAAAATAACCAGGGGCTGACTGGCTACCTAGTCACCTAATAAACACATACACTGATCAGTCGTATGACATTGGGCTAACTGTTGTGATTAAGAAGTTGTCAGCTCGGGGTTGATGTCCTGTATGACAGGCCTGCACCAACCGGATATGTCTGTGTACACAGTCGGACATATTAAACAGTATGCTAACCTTAAGTTAGCTAGTTCAATACAATTTGTCCACTTAATTGATTCCAGTAATAAATCCCCACACACTATTCTGAGTACAAAAACTGTGTATTGATTTCACTTCACATCAAAATGCACGGAATGTGTCGCTTGTGCGCATTTAGATATACAACTGACCGCTATATAATTTTCTAGCATAGATTTACCAAACTGGAGGTAATCCCAAATCTCTCCTTCCTCCCTATATAAGTGGACTAACATTAGCGTGTGGCATGGCGATGGCTGTTACACCCTAAGTAGTGCCTAATATCTTTAAAAAAGATCTATTTAGAACTCGGCCTCCAGACCACGTAGCTACGGCTGCGCTAGCTAGCTAACTAGCTACCCATTTGGCTTTAGCATTAGCATCAGTAGCAGAATGAACTACTGTATAATCTATTTGTATCGTGTTAACGTGACACTCGCAGCCTTTGCTTTATCCTCATATAGACTTCTGCATACCAGATTAATCAGTGTTTCTTTATTAAATCCCAATCCGATACACTGATCATCAGTAACCCTGTCAGGCTAAAGAAGGCACACCGCATAAGGCTTTTCGGCCCGAAAACATTTCCTTACCGTGTGATCATGCTCATCCGCCCGGGCCGGCAACAGTAAACTTATAACTGGCAATAACACCAACGCTGCACACTTCCACCTGGACGACTTCATCATTTTCAAGGAAAGTTCTCCGATCGTTTCGGGATATTAGCCTTTTTAAGCTATCCCACCTTCCTTCTTCCTGGTTCTATGACAGTGGTCGTCTCAGGATGCTCTGTACGGATATGTCGTAAAGTGTTTTTCGAAGACTCACCGCACTCGGCTCTGATTGGCTGAAAACTCTCACATGGAGACTTTCAGCCAATGAAATGGCGCGGCGCTGAGCCTGCGGTGAGCTGTGAAACACGGCCGCAGCGGCGTTCCGCCACCTTCAGCCACGTCATCTGAGAGCACGCGCGCACACGCACTCGCGCGCACGCGCACAGCCGCACACGCGCACTGCAAGAACCGAAGAAGGAGCTACATATTCATCAAATAAATTTAGCTTATTGTTTTTTGTTTTTTTTTTAACAGTAAGGCTCATTCTTGACATTCTTAGTCTTCATGAAACTTATTCCCCCTTTCTTATGATTATTACTTTTGTTCTTAATACTATTTTAATACCTACTTAATCAGTACTAGTATATTTTTTTCCAAAGAACTGAATACACAGAAAGAAAAAAGGAAAAGAATCAGTAGATCCTATGAATATGATGAACCTTAAAATACAAATGATAAAAAGAAACAAACAACTCAAAAAACAAAGGTTTTTTTTAGCAACACATTATACTTATTAATATATGTTTTTTAGCATTTAGTTTTATGCTTTATAAAGTAGTAATCATGATATTGCAAGTCATAAAGATATAATTTGTGATGTTTAAGAGTGTTTCAAGATTACTCCTTTAAACATAATTACATGTGATAGCTACAATTGAAATTCACTGTTTAACAGTCACAGATGCATTACAGTTGTCATAATATATGTGTTATCCATGATATGTGTAATGTTTGTGAATTATGTTTGGAATTTATAAATTGTGTGTGTGTGTGTGTGTGTGTGTGTGTTTGTTTGAGCAAGAGAGAGAGAAGTGTCTACTGAATTTACATCATAATACTCAGAACAGGAATGAATTTTAACAATAGTAAATTGCAAGCACACATCACTAAAGTTAACATGAGAGAGTACAACATACAACATTCAAGGGGATCAATAAAAATATTGCATTAACTTTTTAGGAATTACAGCCAATTTTTTCAGTCCCTCCAATTTCACAGGCTCAAAAGTAACAGAAAAAGTTGACTTATAAGCATTTTTCGTGGCCAGTTATGGTCTGTCTTCTCATATTGACATATTAAGGAGACAAAAGGTCTGGAGTTGATGCGCTGTTTAATATTCACAGATGTATGACAGTTGTCATACTTGCAATCCATGAGATGTGTAATGTTTGTGAATTAGCTCTGGAATTTATAAATTGTGTGTGTGTGTGCTTTTGTGTGTTTGAGAGGGGGGGGGGAAGGGAGGGGTAGAGAGAGAGAGAGAGAGAGAGAGAGAGAGAGGTGTCTACTGAATTTACATCATAATACTCAGAACAGGAATGACTTTTAACAAAAGTGAATTGTAAGCACACATCTCTAAAGTTAACATGAGAGAGTACAACATATATGTGAAGATAACGGGCAGGTTTATCTTGATCCCACCTTTGATGCCTGCAGTTTACTTTGCAACGAGCTGCACAAACTCCCTGTAATGGAAACGTTGGTATTAATTTGTCATTGCAAATCACAGATTTAAATTAATGCATTAGGCTGGAGAGAGAGAGAGAGAGAGAGAGAGAGAGAGAGAGAGCGCGAGACTACA
>JAQQZR010000038.1:6866056-6880009 GCA_030068235.1 Notoglanidium macrostoma
CAGATATAAAACAGTGAAGAAAACCTTCAGTAGGGCGAGAGAGAGACAGTGTTATAGTCACAGCTAGAACAGTTTCTACATCAGGTGCTTTTTTGGACTTTGAACTGAGCTCGACCACTGCCCAAGATGAAATTTAGGTTTCTGTTGTATGAAAAGTTTTATCCATTCTTTGAAATGTCGGGGTGTATATAAACAAGGCTTTATGATGGACCGTTTGCTCGCGCTATTTCTGTTCATTAAACACGAAATGATGGAACAAACCTCCTAAATGGCCGTTCACATTAACATGTGCCGCTTTAAGATCAACTTCGCTAGCTTTTATGCTTCAATTGTAATTATTTGAAATTATCGGATGGCAAACTCTTCCACGCTCATTCAGTGTCGATATACTCGCTTTTTAAGGTCCTAAAATAAAAAAGTAACTTACTTTTTTATGTAAGATAATTAATCAAGATATTTCATATCACGTGACTTTAATGTTTTGACTATAATTGTTTGAAATTATGGGATGGCACACTCTTCCAAACTCCTCCATGTTCATTAATATCACCTTTTAAAATCCTAAAATACAAAGTAACAATTTGAATACATTAAAATAATTAATTCAATATGTTTCTTGTAAACACAACTGGATTCCTGGAGAAAAGCTTATCAGATACTCATGGCATGATTTTTATACATTTTCCCTCAGCTTCTATAATGCAAATAACGAGTGGTGGCATAACTGCTAGTGTAACCCATGTAGATTTAGCCACAATTTGGTTTAAACAAATCCCCTCCATATAAATATTTAAAAAATTAATATAAATAAAATTTGTATATTATATTAATCCATCCATCCATCCTTCCATTATCTATACCGCTTTATCCATCTGGGTCGCGTGGAAGCTGGAGCCAATCCCAGCATCTTCGGGAGAGGCGGGGTACACCCTGGGCAGGTGTGTGCCAAATGCCACACAGACAGCTCAGGACTGAACCAGGGACCATGTAGATGATCATGTCCTCAATTCAATTTTGTACTGTTGAGCCCTATAATCATTAACCACCATTCTGAAGGGAAGGTTTAGGCCATGACCACACTCATGCACACCTGTGGCCAATTTTGTAATAGCAAATACAAACAGCATGTTTTTGGGCGGTGGGAGGAAACCTGAGAACCCAGAGGTAATCCTCATGGACATAGGGAGAATATTTATGTATAGTATTGTATAGTAGTTTATATTTATTAGTGTTTGTCGAGACCTTTGATCAAAATATGTTACAACATAACAAACGCAATAATAAGAATGTGTATAAGTTCAAACCTTTATTTTGAAATCCATGGCTGAAGGCGAGCGGAAGTTGCGTTTCGCATTGCGGAAGTTTCCTATTGCGCTCACTGACACATGTGAGGAGAGCATGCGAATATGGATTACTCAACAAAGTGGAGTGGTTTACCCACTGCTCCGAGCCTAAAACACCTCACAGAGGCAGGATTTGGGTTTCCTAAGGAGAAACAGCACGAAGCCGTGCAGGATCTGGTGAAAGCGCACATCGAGTCTTTTGATCAAGCGGTTACTGATGGACTCTGCCGAGTGGTTCAGGTCAGTGCATTGCGCCGGGGCTCACGTGGAGCAGGGCCAGTAGCATTACTGTCGTAATTATCATCTTTATCCCCATTAGCATCATCACACATTGACTGTCTAGATGTACAACACGGTATTCATATTGTATTATCCTTAAAGGCCACTGACCTGCATGTGCCATCCTACTGCGTTATTGTAGCTCAACAATTCTCATTTTCATTTCTTTGCTGTAACACACCTGATCTAACTCATTTAATAAGCGGGTACTGATGTGGGTGTGTTATAGCAGGGCCCTCAAAAGGTCAGAGATAACTTCAGGACCAGGTTAATTTATACCCTCCTATACAACTCCTGATGACATTAATGGACTAACAATCTGCTCGTCCTGTGGGTTATATTTACATTATACAATGTATTCATACGTCAGTGGAACAAATAAACAACCAACGTGCTATTTCCATTACTAATAGCCTTAAATAAATGTAATTAAAATGTTTTCCCTCACCAGTTAAGCTTGTTTGGTGCTATCAGGACATAAAAGATATCTTGGGACTATTTCACTGTTTACCAGTATTGCAGTTGATCAGGTAGTAATCATACCACAGTGCTGTTGAATTCAGAAGTTGTGGCGTAATATTCTGTAACAGCACCTCCGGCAGTATTGGTTTGTATTATTGCCCTTGTTCAAATGTTATTATAACAGCGTGCACAGGGTATAGCGGAAGCTCCACGTGATCACATTTTATAATGTGTGTAACTGTTGATGCAGTAAAGCTTTCTGTGAGGAAATGTATATTTAACATTATGGAAGGAGTCCCCAGTGTCAGTACTTTGTATGCTGCAACTTTATGTTTTCCATTATGGGAAGGTCTTCAGGACACAGGACTTGGGGTTTCGCTATTACATGAGAACTTGTGTTTATTTTTGTCTTATTGATTTAAAGTGAGAAGTGGGGGAAAAGTGTCTGGTGAGGGAAATGTTATATATAATAACTGCTATAACATTTCTAATGTGTGGCATCACTCCACCCCATTGTTGATTATTTTTCTTTAACAGCATGCCCCCATTGCATTCTATTCCTTGCATCATCCATTTGTTTGTCTCTTTTCAGGCCATTCCTCCTCTTGAGTTCCTGCACAAGGGGGACAGAATCAGCTTATCCTTTGTGGAAACTGCTATCCACAACCCCACTGTGGCCAAAGGAGGAATCTGTAAGGATCTCCGTGTGTATCCTGCTGAGTGTAGAGGAAGGAGGTGCACTTACAGAGGAAAGCTAGTGGTAGGACGGACTGACGTATTGCATAATCTTGTGTGTTGTATTGTGTTGCTGATCTGAGCCCCTCTTTATATTACCTTTGTGTTTATGCGTGCAGGCGGATGTCAGTTGGTCAGTCAATGGGGTCCCTAAAGGAATTATTAAACAATCGTTGGGACAGGTGCCCATCATGGTGAAGTCCAAGCTGTGTAATCTCCATGGCCTCTCACCTAAAGAGCTAATAGAACACCATGAGGAAGCAGAGGTAAAATAAGAGAGGAAAACCTGTAAACATCAGCAGTGTAATTCCTGGAGAGAACTGCTATTTATACTGTGTATGTGTTATGCGTCCTTAATTTTTCTGCACTTCTGCCCTGTAGGAAATGGGAGGCTACTTCATAGTGAACGGCATCGAGAAAGTGATCCGCATGCTTATCATGCCGAGGAGGAACTATCCCATTGCCTTGTCAAGACCAAAGTTTAAAAGTAGAGGTCAAGGCTACACTCAGTACGGTGAGTATCAGTGTTGTGCTAACACGTATTTGGATGCAAAATTTGCATTCCATTATGATCAAATGGATATGACATAGATGCCATTTATACCAACAAAACATTGGTTGTGGTTTCACAGATGTGGCAAAGTAACAAATATAGTCATTTATTACATGGCTCAATTGAAAACTCGATTCTGATTGGTCAATTACAGCATTCCAGTATGGATCACATCATTAGTGGAAGCAATAAAATAATTTATTTATATATATATATATTGTCTCATTATTGATTTCTTTAGTAAGTAGCTGTGTAATACGTGGGATAATGTACAGCAAGCCAGTCGTCATTCTAAATTAAAACCATCCAGGTCTGCATTGGTTCTGCATAACCCTGTCGGGATTTATCTCGCAGTGATGAGCAGCTCACTGTACATTATCCCTCACGTAGAGAATGTTAATATATTGATAGTGGGGGGAAAACACTATCTCAGTTTTCTCTTTCTGAATGTAATTTGTCCTTTAATAACCCTTTGCCTTTTCATATACAACTCCATCTGACCTCTATATCCTTTGAGCTGCTTTTGGGTTGTATTCGCCCTTCCATTCTGTTTTAGTTTTCTGTAATAACTTTGTCTTTTCTGCTTTATGTTTTGGATTGTTTTCATGATGAAGCATACATTGACATTTGTAATCTATTTGATTTTTAAATAAGTAATATAGAGGTACATTTTACTTTCTACATGGGCATTGGAGACTTTGTAGGCAACTGCACTGTATTTAGCTCATTGGTGATCATTGTGCAGTTTGCAAAGCTGTTTTGGAAAAGAATTTTGGTGTATTTCCTTAATGTGAAACAAACATACATGCGCAAAATAATTTACACTTTATTGCCCTGTGTTCCCAGCAATTTCAATGCACTGCGTGAGAGATGAACATTCATCCATTAACATGAACCTTCACTACCTGGACAATGGAACGGTCATGCTCAACTTCATTTATCATAAAGAGCTGTTTTTCCTTCCTCTGGGCTTTGCTCTTAAGGTAACACTGATAACGTAGGCCGCATTCCCGTTACCGGGTTGAAGTAACACGTATCTGATTTTAACTCCTTTGCAGTTAGGAATGTGAACCATAAAGAGAGACCAAACCAATTTGAGCAAAAAATTGGGATTGTACAAAGAATCATGTAATGTAAAAGGAGCAATATAGAGATCTATGACACATTTTCTGTTATTAGACTGTCTAAAGTGTCCAGTTATTGGATTCCTCCATATAGCTTTGTATAAACCTGTAGTTCACTATAGATTTTCTCTGGCTCACAGGCCCTAGTGGACTTCTCAGACTTCCAGATCTACCAGGAGCTGATAAAGGGCAGAGAGGAGAACTCTTTCTTTAAGAGCTGTGTGTCAGAGATGCTGCGCTTGGTCATGGAGGAGGGCTGCACTACCAGAGCGAAGGTGCTCGACTATCTGGGAGAACGATTTCGGGTCAAACTGAACTTGCCAGAGTGGTACACACATGAGCAGTGTGCTAAATTTCTTCTGGAGTAAGTTTATTTTTTTATAGGCTATATAATTGAATTGTTAGTACCAGGTAACTATTTGGTCCTGATTCTTCCTTCAGGATAATTATTTAAGTATATGTGTTTGGTTTCCTGGTGCCTGTAATGTCTGAGATGATATTTTTTCTGTTTGTCCACAGTGAGTGTCTGTGCATTCACCTGAAGTCTGACACTGAGAAGTTCTACATACTTTGTCTGATGACACGAAAGCTGTTTGGCTTTGCCAAACAGGAGTGTATGGAAGAGAATCCAGACAGTCTGATGTGTCATGAGGTCCTCACGCCTGGACAGCTTTATCTCATGTTCCTGAAGGTGAGCTTGCTGTGTCACCAGCAGTGGTGTTCAGCAGATATTATGGTGTGATTCCTGTTATACTAAATTTATCATGTGAAATTAGTGCACAGTCAGTGTATGAAGTACCTGCTACGGTTTTACCTTTTAAGGTCTAGCAGCCATATATTAATAAAGAGATACTGGATCTAAGTAGACTATAATTACTAAATAAAATAAAAAAATCTAAATGTCTGCCAGATTTATTTGGCAGGGGTGGTATCACAGTCCCTCATTGGAATAAGACTTTGAGTACAGAAACATGGAGGCCAAACCACAAGATGTAAACCACTCATCAGCAGTAAGAACGGGAACGCCAGATTGGAATTCACAGTTGGAATTCTTGAGTAACTTTTTCTTAAGGCATTTCTCTACGGCTGATGTTGCAGAAACATGCATGCTCTTCAGCCAGGCAGGCATCTCAGCTTGGCGTGTTATTGGTTTAAATAATTACCAACCATGTTTTAATATATATTTAAAAAATATTTAAAGGTTAAAGCATGTGTTTTTGTGATTGGACATTTATGCCAAGTCTACACCCCCTGTTAAAATGGCAGGTTTTTGTGGAGTAAGAAAATTAATCCAAGATAAATAATGTCCGAACATTCTCCACCCTCAGTCTGAAATTACAACATATAAAAATTAAATGACAAACACTCAAACATTTTGGGGAAAAATAAAAAAAGTTGAACATTAACTATAACCTAAGTGTAACATAAGTGTGCATACCCTTTTATAATTGATGTAGCTGTGCTCAGAATGAACCAATCACATTCAATCTCATTTTCAAAAGTAATTATCACACAGGTGTCGCCAATGAAATTATTCTGATTAACCCCAAATAAAGATCAGCTGTTTCTGTAGGATTTTCTTTACCTCCTTGGTTTCATCCGACTGTTGAAGAAAAGCTTACAAAGAGCTGGCAAAGCCTGTATGGTACCTCTTACCGAAAGTGGTGCAATTAAATCCAAAGGTGCTTCAACAAAGTATTAGTTTAGGGGTGTGCACACTTATGCAACCTGGTTACTGTAACTTTTTTTTTTATTGTTCCTATTTTTCCCCTAAAAATGTATTTATTTATTTTTTAAATACAGTTTTTCTATACGTTTCAGTTTCATATGGAGGGTGGAAAAGTTTGACATGATTTATCTTAGTTTCATTTTTTTATTTCACAACAGCCTGCCATTTTAACAGGGGGGGTGTAGACTTTTTATATCCATTATAGATGTGCTCTGAAATGTAGATGAAAAAAGTATTGGCTTTACTTTGAAATGTTCTGGTTAGGACACTAATGTCCTCGCTTTCTAAGACCTGCACATAATATGTGATTAACAACTAGAAGCAGTCTGCAGGCACTTTAATAGGGATACCAGTGCACCTGCTCATTCATGTGGCAACAACGCAAAGCTATAATTCACACAGATAAAAGTCAAGAGATTCAGTTAATTCTCACATCAGACATCAGAATGTGGGGTGGATTTTTCCTGTCCGTTTTCTATGAGCCTGTGCCCACTATAGCCTCAGGTTTCTGTTCTTTGCTGACCGGCGTAAAACCCTGTCAAATGGTTTAGGACATTACTAAAACAGGCTTGTCCGTATCGATTGCCTTCTAACCTTTGTGCCTATTACAACTAATACACCCTTCTTATAATGTATAATTTTTTGTGGCTGTATTTTTCAGGAGAAAATGACAGGCTGGCTGGTGTCTGTGAAACTGGCCTTGGATAAGAGGAGCCAGAGAGTCGGAGGACTGACCTCAGATAACCTGGCTAAAGTTTTCAACATGGGTACTGACCTCACCAAAGCCTTTGAGTACCTGCTGGCTACGGGAAACCTCGTCTCCAAGACAGGTGTCGTTTATAATTCTCAAAAGAGAACGCTTGGACTTGCTGAGCTACTCCTTATTTGTTAACATACTGAATTACACATCGTTTTGTCCCTCAGGTCTGGGAATGCTACAGGCCAGTGGTCTGTGTGTGGTGGCTGACAAGCTCAACTTTATTCGCTATTTGTCCCACTTCCGGTGTGTGCACAGAGGAGCGGCCTTCGCCAAGATGAGGACCACGGCAGTGAGAAAGCTGTTACCTGAGTCCTGGGGCTTTCTGTGTCCTGTGCACACACCTGATGGAGCGCCATGCGGCCTGATGAACCACCTCACAGTCCACTGTGAGATTGTGGCTCCTGTTCACCCCACAACTACGCTCCCCGCCCTGCTCTGCTCACTAGGTAAGCTGGAGATTCTCATGATTGCTAGTAATAAAGTAGTATTTCAGGTATTTATTTTGTTGTCTAGAAGAACAGTCAAGAGATTAGCGTTTCCTGTGTTTGAAAGTTTATGGTACGCTACTGGAACATTAATTCTGCTCTCTGCTGGTGATTCTAACAGGGGGAAACAAAATAATTGGCTTGTTAACATTAGAACAGAATAAAAGGATATTTAATTTCAGTTCATCTTACTCATTTTCTATTTGAAGCAGTGCACAGTCCTAATGTGTATTTTTTTTTCTCCATTTAATTAATTTCTATTTATGGGCATATATTTGATACAAATGGACATTTTAATAAAAAAAAATAAAAATCATGCACAGTATTTAGGTGATCTTCAAGTGACTGTAGCAATGAAGTAAAAGAGCTTTTCTCTTTGGTAGGTGTTACTCCAGTGGATGGAACTCCTGGTCAGCCATACTCCTGCTGCTACCCTGTCATACTGGATGGAACCATGATCGGCTGGGTTGAGAAAGATCTCGCACCCTCTGTGGTTGGATCTCTCCGCAAGTTCAAAGTGAGTCACGCTTTCACAAATTTTATAGTAACATCTTTCAACCAGTGCCATCATACAATCACACTAACTGTAGTATTATTATTATTGGATGTTTTTGGTGACACATGAAGAAATTTTGCTGAATGTCTTAGTCATTCACTTTATCATTCATTATAGTTTAATAAGGAAATACACCAACTGTGGAAATTTTGTCTTGTATGATGATGAATGAAATATTGAGGTGACGTAAGTAAGTTCTGTCTCCTAATTTTATTGTCCAACAAATTGTTTCCTGTCTGCTCTTACAGGTGCTGAGGGAGAAAAGGATTCCTCCGTGGACTGAAATTGTCCTAGTTCCTCAAACGGGTAAAGCAAGCTTGTACCCAAGCCTGTACCTGTTCACCACACCATGCCGCATGGTGCGACCAGTCCGCAACCTCTCCCTGGGCAAAGAAGAGCTCATTGGCACCTTCGAACAGGTCCGACAACATTCAGTAAAACTTGCATGATTTATAACTAATAATCAGTTTTATGTAGTGATAGGCTATACTGGCCTTTACCGGCACCATTAGTCCACCAAGCATAAGTATGGAATAAAACACAACAGGTATACGAAAACAATCAATAACAAGGTGGCGTGATGTCACCTGGTGTGAAGTAGAGTTACTGTTGCCACAAAGTTGATTATTTTTCCTATAATGGTATATCCCAGAGTGTTTTTTTTACTTGTTATACCTCAGCAATTTATCCATTTATGTTTGCATTTAATGTTGGAGCCTGTATGCAAGACAAGTTTATCCCTTGTGTTATAGTAACTATAAATAGTTGTTCCTTTAACGGCCTCTCTTTTTTTCTCTGTAGAACTTGATAAGAAAAAAATCATGTTACTTGAAACCAGAAAGTACAAAGTCCTCTGTCCTGAAAACTTACCGTCACTCTGGAGATGACTCCTATAAATGTTAAACAAATGTCTCCTTACGGAACGCTTCGTTGTATTAGTGTTTAGATTTTTTCTTTATAAAATAACACATTGTTTATTATTAGGCTTAAATCATGTGGAGCATCTGCAAATATAAGTCACTGTTCCTATAGAAATGGTAATGTATTAGAAAGAGTACATTTAATATAAACCAGTGCTTTGAATTACAGCCATCACTTATCAGAGCTTCTGTTACAGAAAATCAATTAACACCTTCTGACCAATCAGAATTAAGAATTTAACAGCACTGTGGTATAACTAATATGAAGTATATAACATTTATAACGGAAGCCTTAACTATTGAGTCAGCCTTTGTGCTTTGTGTTTCAGCTTTACCTTAACGTAGGGATATTTGAGGATGAGATAGAGCATGAAGTCACCACTCATCAGGAGCTCTTCCCCAACAGCATGCTCAGTGTGGTGGCCAGCTTCATCCCCTTTTCAGATCATAACCAGAGTCCTAGGAACATGTACCAGTGCCAGATGGGTAAGGTTGCTCTACTGTACCAGGTCTGCTAGCTTTAGCTTCCAGAGATGAATGTCCTTTCCTATTGATGCAATGACATTGTTACTAGTATATAAAAAGAAAAGCACTGTTGTGTTCCACCCAAATTTAAATAATGTTCAATATTTAATGTTCAAATTTTCCACTTTTTCCTCTGTGCGCAGGTAAACAGACTATGGGTTTCCCTCTGCACTCTTATCAGGATCGCTCAGATAATAAGCTTTACCGCTTACAGACCCCCCAGAGTCCTCTGGTCCGGCCTGTCATGTACGACCACTACAATATAGACAACTACCCCATTGGCACAAACGCTATAGTGGCCGTGATCTCTTATACAGGCTACGACATGGAAGATGCAATGGTCAGCACTGATTGTCTTTCATTGAGATAGTACTGATTATTTTCTGGTAATTTTTGTAGTTAGTTGCACATGATTTGGCTAAACTTGGTGAACATAACATATGTTATCAGTGTGCCACATAGTTAATTACCATTTCTTGTCCAGATTGTGAACAGGTCATCATGGGAGCGTGGCTTTGCCCATGGCTCTGTCTACAAGACTGAGATAGTTGACCTTTCGGAGAAGGTCAAAGGTGAGGATGGTGTGGTGTTTGGGATTAAACCGGGTGACCCTAAAGTATCTGGCAGGCTGGATGCAGATGGATTTCCGCCTATAGGAACCAAGCTAAATTATGGAGACCCTTTTTACAGCTACATCAACCTCAACACTGGCCAGAGCCATGTTATCTTCTACAAGTATGTCATCATGATCATTCACTGAAATTAAAATAGTTTTATATTGTCAGTCAACGTGCAGATATTTTGTCTAATTTAGCTAAGAAGCTAAGTTTTAAACAACCATTATTTCAAAACACCAATATAATGGTATTAATATGTACAATTAAAAAAAATATGTAATCCCTGCTGCTATACCTATTTCTCTCAGGAGTCAGGAAAGTTGTGTGGTGGACAACATTAAAGCATGCAGCAATGACGCAGGAACAGGCCGCTTCAAGCGTGTGTGCATTACTATGCGAGTACCACGCAACCCCACCATTGGAGACAAGTTTGCCAGCAGGCATGGACAGAAGGGTATTCTGAGTCGCCTGTGGCCGGCTGAGGACATGCCTTTCAGCGAGAGTGGCATGACCCCTGACATCCTGTTCAACCCGCATGGCTTTCCGTCGCGTATGACCATCGGCATGCTGATCGAGAGCATGGCGGGCAAATCGGCAGCGCTGCATGGCCTGTGCCATGACGCCACGCCGTTCACCTTTTCTGAGCAAAATTCAGCTCTTGAGCACTTTGGTACCCTGCTTAAGGCGGCAGGTTACAATTATTACGGCACCGAACGCCTTTACTCGGGCCTGAGCGGACTGGAGCTGGAGGCTGACATCTTTGTAGGTGTGGTTTATTACCAGCGCCTGCGCCACATGGTCTCTGATAAGTTCCAGGTGAGGACGACGGGAGCGAGGGACAAAGTGACCAATCAGCCACTTGGAGGGAGGAACGTGCAAGGTGGCATCCGTTTCGGAGAGATGGAGCGTGATGCCCTGCTGGCTCATGGCTCGTCCTTCCTGCTGCATGATCGCCTGTTTAACTGCTCGGATCGATCTGTGGCTCAGGTGTGTGTGCGCTGTGGCAGTTTGCTGTCTCCACTGCTGGAGAAGCCGCCCCCGCACTGGTCAGCCACACGCCATCGGAACACTATCTGCTCTCTGTGCAAGAAGGGTGATGCTATTGACACAGTGGCCATCCCCTATGTTTTCCGCTACTTCGTGGCTGAACTGGCGGCAATGAACATTAAAATTAAACTAGATGTGAAGTAGATTTACTGTCTGTATTTAAACATGCAGCACCAATGATTATTTTCATGGATCATAATTTCAAACTATTGCTCAACACATTTGTCATGTAGAGACAATATACTTGACAATGTTGGTGGAAGAATGCTATTTTTATATTGAGACACTGTTGTAAGTTTTTTTTTCAGGAACCGTTTAAAATGGACATTCAGAACTTAAACACAGCAAAGTGCTGATAAGAGGGGTTTTGTGCAAAATAGATAGGAAATATGAAATGGGCTGTTCTTACATCATGGTGTTGCACCTGTGAGTGGCCCCAGAGTTAACTGGTCACTGGTTCCGTCAAATCGCTTGAGGTAGTGCGTGTGTGTGTGTGTGTGTACATGGCAAAAATATCACTTTGATACCTGAAGACTATATTATACTTCACTGTACAATATGCAGCACAATATAATTCACCTGAGGAAAAATAATAGTTGTCACATTTGAAATAAGAATTTAAAATTGATGTCTAACTTCTTTATTCAAAAATAACTTGAACAGGAAGAAGAATTAAACTGTTGTTCAGAAGAAATGTTTTAACATCTAGTCACCTGCTAATTCATTACTGTGAGTAAAATGCCACTGACACATTTGTGGATCTCTATAATGTATAAAAAAAGGTATTGGGACTTGTGACAATATCCATATGATACGGTCACATCACCTCAATCTCTGTGTGTGTATTACATAAAAGTATAATTAGAAAAAATGGATGTCATGCAAGTCTATAAGACTGGAATAGTGTTTGTTCAAAATCAGTAAGTTATGAAACTGACAAAAAAAAAATGCACAAAATGGTTAAATTCTAAATATTTTTGAAGAGCTATAGATATTGCCATAGCATTAAAAAAAAATCATTTCAAATTAGCTAAAACATTAGGCAAGTCCAGCACAGAAGGAATAGTGTAATCAGGAGTCAGACTGTTCTCTGGAAGAGCGACTCTGCTTTCGTTAATCCACACTGTAGCTCGAACCCCTGCATCATATCCACCCTGGATATCTGTGTCCAGTGAATCCCCCACCATGATGCAGTCCTGTGGCTTCACTCCCAGCAGGTCAAAGCAGTGTGTGAAAATGGATACTGCAGGCTTCTGCTCTGCATGTTCTCCTCCTATCACCACAGCGCTGAAGAGTCCCTCACATCTCACTGCCTCCAGCTTCTCCCGCTGCGTCTGGGCATCACCGTTCGTCAGCAGCAGCAGTTTGCACGAGTGCTTGAGGTCTTGGAGCAAGGCTAGAACTTCAGGGGATAATGCTAGAGCCTGGAGACGTGTGTTTTTCCAAGTGTAGTAGCAGTCTGACGCCAGAGCACGGCCAGGATCCACACTTTCTGCTTCCTGCAGGGCCTCGTGCCAGTGATTTATCCGAACGTCATCTATTGTTATGCCTGCAGACGGGTCAAACTTTTCCTCGTAAAGTTTACGGACAAACCGCTTACAAATATCGTTGGTGTTTGTGTCCTTCAGTTCACTTCTCAACAGCTCACATACCTGTCAGGTTTATAATATAAGTTTTAGTAAGTGATATTCTGGATAATATTTAGGTAATAAAATCTTATGGGTGAAGGTAAGATTACTGTTAGGCATGTAAAATATTGCAATATTGGCCTTTGTATTACTGTTATTGGAAAAAAGCCATAGTTTAAAAAAAAAAGTAGTTAACCGTTAAGTTAAAAGTGGTTAATCATTAACCATGCTACAGAAACATGATAACCACAACGCTATTTGTGACTGACATTTTGTTCACCTTTCCCATGTTCGATATAACAGACCTAGACAAATAGCTATTATATAATGTATTATATTTTATATAATTTACACCTCTCATATAGCCATGTAACCTCTACAACTGACAAACCCATCCATCTATCCATCTTCAGTAACTGCTTTATCCTGGTCAGGGTTGCAGACCCAGAGCTTATCCTGATAGCACTGAGCACCAACTGGAAGAATTCACCCCACCAGTGACCCAAATCAGGACTGCTGCCTAATTGATCTACGGACCCTTAAACTGTGATTTATTATTATTATTATTATTAGGGCAATGCCACCTCACAAGTACAGAGTCTCTGGTCCGGTCCCTGGGTTCAGGTTCCTGCCTGTGCAGAATTTCTGTGAATATTCTACCTGTGTAGGCTTGCTCCAGGCTCTCTATTTTCCTTCCACTTCCCAAAACCATGCCTGCAAGTGGACTAGTGACTATAAACTGTGTCTAGATGTGAATGAGTGTATGAATGCATGTGTGCGCATGGTGCACTACGATGATGTGGATGGAACTGGTGTCCCATCCAGGATGTATTCCTGCCTGGTGTCTGGTATTCCCAGGACAGACTATGGATTCATAGTGACTCTGACCAGAATAAAGCAACTAAGTGAGAACTAAGTGTAATGATGAATTAAAGTTGAATTATTATAATTAAATGTTTTTACTCTTTTTAATAAATAACATTTTACGTAAGTGGGCGGCACGGTGGTGTGGTGGTTAGCACTGTCGCCTAACAGCAAGAAGGTCCTAGGTTCGATCCCCGGGTCACCCAGGGTGCCTTTCTGTGTGGAGTTTGCATGCTCTCCCCGTGTCTTCGTGGGTTTCCGCCGGGTGCTCCGGTTTCCTCCCACAGTCCAAAGACATGCAGATTAGGTCAACTGGCTACTCTAAA
>JAQQZR010000038.1:6891063-6943991 GCA_030068235.1 Notoglanidium macrostoma
TGGCTCATGTGATTTGAAAGTCTTTTAGTTTACATTTTATTCAACTTTAAAGAACGTCCCAACTTTTCTGGAATTCGGGTTGTACACTATACACTATTATATAAAAACAAACACAAAATTGCATCATTTATCATGGCATGTAACACTTCTGAACGATGCTGGGAAATTAGGTGACTGCAGGTTTCTGATTCCCTCCTCGATAACTATGTAAACTGAGCCTCACCCGCTAGCGTGCTGTCAAACCTGGCCAGGTGCCAAAGGTTCACATGAAAAAATGTGTCAGTGCATACTGCACTCATAGTGACAACTCAGGTCATTTCTCACGCACACGGATACTGCTCATAGCCCAGATGCCAACCCTGTGAAAGCTATTCTATTAATTAGTCACTTTTAGAAATGTTTTGTAAACCTTGGTTTCAGGAAACAGGGAGTGTGTGAGAGCTTGTTAACCTATTTTCAGCTACCCCCCCCAAAAAACCAGTTGCCTGAGGTAGTGGATCCTGCAGATTACTGCAAACAGCTCTGATTTTTCACTCTGCTTTCCTCTTTAATGGATATGTATATACAATTCATATGTAATCTACACTCTTCAGTGACACCTATGCAGTGGCAGTGAGGGGCATCGACTGAACTTAGTGGGGGTAATGTTTGATATTTTTCTGCATGCTCTGCAGGCAGACATGACTTGTTTTCCTTTTCATCTTGGTGGGTGGCCAAAGCTGCAGGGACTCACGCTATCTCATGATGTTTCTCACAGCTATCACAACTAACTACTGTCATGTGATGTTCAAATGCCTCAGATATATAAGAAACCCTAAACATACAAGGAAACACAAAAAACAGGACCACATTCTGGGATTGTGCAACTTCAAGTCACACTGAGTGCCTTTTAATACATCAAGATCAATGTCAATAAATAAGACATATATAGCAAAAAAAAAAAGTATGCAGTAAATTATTGATACTTGAGTATCATACCGATAATCATATTTAGTGATGGACACTAAAACAGGCCTTTATATTTTATCATACATAAGAGAATACATGAACTACAGTGTACATATAAATGCCATAGCAATTCAAACCCTTATTGTTGAGGAAACCTGCAAATATATACAAAAAATTCTGCGAATACTTGAAGATGCACCTAGCATCAACCTATATCAATTAATGTAAGATTTAGTGATACCAGCTATATTTTGTAAACACAGCTTGCACTTTTGAAAATGATTTCTCCTCACATAGAGAAATCAGGCTATGTGGAAACATGCAGTAAGTTTGCTGCTCCTTTTATGTTCACTTTACAGCTGACTACTGAGTCTATCTTATTTGTTGTTATATGCATGTCGAGACCTGTGGTTGATACATTGCATAACTTGAGCATGAGTGATAAGAGATGGTTTTCAAGAAGGGTGCCAATAAGAGGCTTTTAGGGCATTTGAGGTGAAGAATGGAATGAGATGTGGTCACGGTTGTTTGGCTCTATTATCAGTGTCTGTGCTCAACTCAGTGACTTGTTTGTCAGATGCTTTAGGCAATGAAAGAGTGTTTTAAAATGGAGGTCCTAGATGAAGAATGAACTGGTCTTGTGGTCATAACTTCCACCAACAGGAAGGAAACAGCCAGTTCGTGTTTTGATGAAGACCTGGAAAGTGCTGACAGATGGCCAGCGAGGCCGTGTTGCCCATTAGACCTGCACCCATTGCCTACAGCATCTGTCACATCCGAGCTATTTTGAGCTTTTCTGAACACTCAGAAGAGTTCTTCTTTCTAAACTTCTGCTTACTGGTGTAGTCAGTGATTTAGGTAGAAGTTAGCTGAAACTGAACCTCAAAATTCCAAAACAAACCAGTCCTTTCACTTAGTGTTCTCTTTAAAGCCAGGCCTCCAAACACATTCATACATGCATGTTTAGGCTACAAAACCTGAATGCTATCCATAGCGACTTACAGTGATCTGAACAGTAGCCCAAAGAGTTACCACTTCCTTATACACACATAGTGCAGCTTTTCTATTTTAATTTAATGTAATTAATTAAATATTAATATCAATTCATGATCAATTTATTATATACTTTTTATACTATATTTACATTTATGCACAGGTTCAAAACATGATAATAAATATATCTTCATATTATGAGGTTAAAAAGAAAATGTTTAATAAAATGACTTCTCAAACTAGCGCACCTCAATCCCCTCAACCCAACTTTTGTCTTTTCCCAAAACTCCACTACATATTGATAAGGAATTATGAAGTTCTTGATGGATTAGATCAGGTATGCTGGGAGAAGAGTAAAGCTGAGTTATTTTAAGGCAATGAATCCCTGTTGACTGTTTAAATATTATTATTATTATTATTATTATTATTATTATTATTAATGAATTCATGAATTAATGTATTTACTAATATCAACAAAGATGTATCAAACTTTGACTTCTACTTGGAACAATCTCTGGTGAAACACTCCAAAGGTTTCCCCAAAGGGACTAAATAAATAATTATTTTATTCAATTTTTCTCTAGACGTGCAGACAGCAGACTGTCATCTTATAACAACAAACATAAAGCAAAGAAGAAAAGCTAAAATAGAGTAAAAATGAATTGTATATTAGTTTCAATATGAGGGATCAGTTAAGGAGCAACAGTTTATTCATAATAGGGGTTATCTGATAAATGGTCTTGGTCAGTGCCCAGTAGCATCCTGATGGGAGTAACGGAGTATGGGAGATTAAGAGTGTACTTTATGACTAATTGTGTGTAGATTTGTGGTACACACCAACCCCACCTGGAAAACAAAGTTTAGTATTTCCCCAGCTGTTCAGGGCTGGACTGATCATAAGAAACATGCAAGTACAGATACATCACCAACTGAATCATCTCATAAATGTATGTGAATGTATTATTTATAGAGGGTAAACCCATGAAAAGGAAACAGATGTCATCATGCCCAAGGTCAAAAGACTTTAAATAACACACTATGCATTGATTTTATGGCCACATGGACTTTGTAGATACAGGAAACCACAACTCCCTTCTCTGTGTTAGTATATTATAGCTGTAACTCACTGCAGTGAAAAATAATTAATACCAAGTAATCACTTATATTCCACATGCTCACTCCGTATTAGTGAATCCTGTTTGTATCAGATGACCATGAAATAGTCGTGAAATGGTTCTGGCAGTCATATCCATGAGTTTCAAGTTCAGGCCAAACAGTTGTTAATGGCACTAAACACTCAGAATGCATGTGGGTGGCTATAAAAAACTGTGCCAACAACATTCTGACTAGGTACGTATGTAGAGGCTGTTCTCAAGAGAATAAGAGAGTAAGACATTAACAAACATTTCATCAGATGGCTTAAAGGAAAAACATACCAGGGAAGTGGTCAAAGTGGATTAATGGTAACTGAGCTCATGAGTATTACCAATCAACTCATGACCATTCAGCTAACAACCACAATATGAGTAGCAGGAGTGGTTTGTGCCTAAAGAGTTCCTAAAGTTTGCACTGCAAATTAAATTCTGCATTATAAACTTTTATTTATAAATTTATTTATTTAAAAAAAAATGTTGTGGCGACAACAGTTATGACTAAGTTTAATAAACCATCATGTTTGGCAGTTTGGTTTTATTGACTTGAGTTTTTCTCAATAATTCATATTATGCCACTGCAGAAATGATCATATTTCCTTTCTTTTGGGACTGTTAAATGGAATTCATGCTTACATTAATAGCCTGAATGAAGTCCACATGGAAATTCCATATGGGAATCAGTGGTAGCATGCATAGTATGTGTAGTATATATGGATTCACACAAACAAATAAAGCCCTGGTCATAATGTTTTTAGAGGGAAACCAATGAGTGTTAACCTAAGCAAAAAAAGAATGTAGACTTCAATAAAATGCATCTAAGATTAAAGTTATCTTTCTTTCTTCTATCAAATCTGTATAAATAATGAACAATGCTAAAATCTGTTTGTACAAATCCAAGCTTCTGTATCTGCCATGAAACTGCTATCAGAAACATGAGAATGTAATGCTTTAGCCAATATCCTAAATTAGAGTTAATGTGTTAGAACTAAATTAATTAACTAATTTCACACTACACAAATACTGTGTGTTCAGACACCACAACATGACATTATAGAAGATAATGTAGCACTAATGTTTGCAGACCTTTAGGTGATTTCCACGCATTCTTACATGGCAGGGTTTTTTTTTTTTTTTGAGCCTCACAGTGACATCAGCTCAACGTGTCATGCTATTACTTCAGAGCGAGTCAACCAACAAAGAGACAAAAATAGTAGGACATAGTGCGGAAAATAATTTTGTGTCCACAGTGAGACAGTAAACTGTTCTCATGTTCTAATTTTTGCCATGACCTCAGGTTGCATGGGACTGAGAGATTATGGTGTGCTGTGTTTAGTTACCAGGGTTCAGTTAGATTATGGGGCTTGGAAAGCACACATTGTGGTAACTCTGCAACACACACTATCCAGTCTATGCAAAACTTATTACATTAATTGTCTATATGTCTAAAAGCACAAACATGAAACTTGTAACTTAGCGGCAACAACACATTAATCCTATATAGTATTTTCTATCATAATTTTTATAGAAAGTTTTTACAACATTGATGATATTTAACAAAGAAAAACCCATAATCACTAATATTGAAGTTTACAGTGAGATGTTTATTTAATGAATGTTTATTTATTTCATTTATGAAGGAGTCTCCAGTGTAAGCTCTTTGTATCCATTAGTAAGTTTTGAGAGAGTCTTCAAGACAGAACACTTTGCACTTCCTGTTTTTTTTTTTTCAATAACATGATAAATTGCATTTATTTTGTTTTATTCTCTTTGTTAACTTCAAAGAGAAAGAAAAATAGAGACTGGTTACCTTTCTTTGCAACTCTGAGGCCTCAAAATAAATATGCTCAGAAATGAATTACAATACATCACTATTAATTTTATGAGTATATCAGGTCAGGAGATAAAAAAAAAAAATTATTATGGCCACACAGTAATGGAGTCATAATATATGTGTAGTAAGAGTGAAGATGAGTGTCCATGAAAAATATTTAGAAAAGGGGAAACCAGAGAGCTTCAGGGTGGCATTTTGGAACTGTGACGGATACAGAAACAAAAACAGGGGGGTAGAAAAGAAATGCAAACGAGGAGAAAAAGATCAATAGTTGGTCTTGATGCTAAAGGCACTGGGATTCTTTTAATTATCAGTTCATTCCAACAGCCATCCCACATCTTCCTGGTCAAGAGAGCATGACACTGATAATGTTTCTGATGACAGATGGCTTTTCAATCCTCTACCTATCCCATTTGAGTCATGGAAACATGACCTACAACCTCCTCTTACTAGTGATCAAAGTGTAGCAGCTGAACAAAGAAGCTGTTGATCCACTCCTAATAATGACCAGTTTTCTTTATTTTTAACTCAGAGAGGAAGTGACTCAAGAAGCTATTCCTGGTTTATTTACTTTAGCGTGGCATTTTGAGTCTGTGACATATTTGTAAGTAATTTGCATGATTTTCCTTAGCATTCCTAAATACTAATGCAAACACAACTCACTGAGACATAATGCTACATGGGTACCAGATGCCCACTGATCTACTGACATAAAATGAATCATATGCAATAAATAAGTAAGTAAGTAAGTAAATAATTAAGAAATTAAATAAATAAATAAATAAATAAATAAGTGTCATATGAACAATATCTACACAGACAGATATCATTTGTATACACACATGGATGCATATGATAAGATTAATTAATTAAGTTGTACACTATGAATGGTCCTTGGAAGTTACTGATATTTGAATATATCACACATGATTCAGCTCATGGATTTCACCAAATAAATATGGTGCCTTGCAAAAGTAGCAAACATGCTTAAAAGTCATCAGATTCATCTGGATTACAATTGACACTTACTGTATAGAAGACTGTTGCAGCCAGTATACGCATTGCAAACTAACATGATCTTAAAATACATTTCCAACGTAGAGAAACAATTTATTATTTGTCAGCAGATCTTTAAAAAATTTAAAAACTGAAAAATGCTGTTTGCACAAGTATTCAATCCCTTTAGACTAGTACTTGGTAAAATCATCATTTGCTGCAATAAGAGCTGTAAGTCTTAAGGACTTTGACTTGGCTGCTGTAGAACATTTAACTTTTTGTTCTTAACCACTCCTACATTATTTCAAACATTATGGGCAGTGGTAGCTCAGAGGTGAGTTCAACTCAGTGAGTTCAAATCCCAGCACTGCCAAGTTATCACTGATGGGCCCTTGAGCAAGGCGCTTAACCCTCAAGTGCTCAGTTGTATAAATGAGATATATGTAAGTCGCTCTGGATGAGGGCATCTGCCAAATGACATAAATGTAAATGTAAATTTCAGCCTTGTGTTTGGAACCATTATACTGAAAAAGGTGAAGTTTCTCCCAAGTTTTTGTTTTTCCTTAGGAGACTGATGCAAATTTCTCTTGCCACAAATAGAAGTGCAAATACACATAAAGGCACAAATGCAATATCTCGATCTTGGTAAAAAAAAAAAACTCTTTCATTCTCTCATTGTGCAATGGTTTCTTTCTAGCCATGCCTCCTATAAGTCCTCAATGATGCAGAACTTTTTAAATTGTTGTTTGGTGCACCTTCACCCTACTTAGACACTGCACTCTGCAACTCTTTCAGAGTGACCAGAGAACTCACTGTGTCAACCTACCAAACAGGATTTTCAAATAGTGTTCAAAATGCATTTCATTAAACATTCTTGTTTTTCTTTTGAAAACCCAAAAATGCAAAGGAACAGCCAAAAAACTGTCTGCATCTGAAGCATCTGATCAGCTTAAAGGTAATTTCCTTAAAAGATCCAAAGAAGTTGTGTGAAACAGTTTAACAGAAAGACAAAGAAGAAGAGATTGCATTACATGAAAAATATGAAACATGGTGCGATAATTTGCTTTGTTGATCATGTGCAATGGCATAATATGCTGCATTTCTAAGTTGTTTTGTAAATGCTTGTGTTTGTGTTTCTTTCTGCAATAGAAGGCAACCTAACCTGTAAATGTTCCACATGTTCTGGAAATTAAACTGGTATTTCAGCTACCAGATTTCATTTTTTATTTCAGCACAATGCAGCTCTGTACTGATAAACCTCCAGGGCAAAATGCTGAGCATCTAAACAGCAACAGGAAAAATGATGTCACAGAAGAGTAATCTGAATTTACAATAGTCACAGTAGAAAATTGTTGAAGTGAACATGCTAATTAATTGTGGACCAAAGTGCCTTTTTTTGATTAGTCATAGTTAACTGTGTAATGAAGAGCAGCATGTAGTTATGCAAGATACAGAAAAAAGGGCTGTCTACATGACTCAGCTGTGATAAGACACTAGTGTACTACAAGCTGGTAGCAGCAAAAAAGGCAGAACAGTTTTGATAGGTATTTGCATAAGCCAACAACAAAAAAAGGTACACGTTGAAAGTCTTGAATTTTGAACAGTGACAGTGTACTCCATTTCAATGGATTTGTAATTAAACACAGACTACTGCCACTTTTAAATGTGTAGGAATTGCAGCATTTTGGAATATGCCTTCATGCAGTATTTTTGTTAAATTTACTTAAACACTACTATCTGTCTTGAATAAATGTAATTAATTTGCCTCAACTGTGATCATCTATGAAAAATGACCCTTACATTAATGACCTTACATCTTATGAATTAAAGTCCCATATGTCTTAATACTTTTCAAAATTTGAAAGAGCATGAATGCACAAATCCATTTGGCATTATGCCAAATAATACACTCAAAACATATGACCCTATGTACATTTCCTCTTAGACAAGTCCTGCCCCATTTACTGTTTGTCTCTAATTAAGACACAATGAAGCTGTACATGCTGCCATAGATCATTTGTATGTGAATGAAAAATCTCAGTTGTAAACTATACTAGAAAACAAATCTGTAGCACACATTTTCCTCTTCTTATTTGTATACCCTGTGTTGTTTTTTCCCCTTCAAAATACCATATACCATACTGATAATGGATAGGGACAAAATGACACCATAACATACTCCTTAAGCAATTGCTTTAAATTTGATTACAAAAACACCAGAGCAACAAACCAAAACACAGCAAATACATAATCACACAGTCCTCTACAAACTGAGCGATACAATCATCACCAGGCGATGAGGATAAAAGACTTCCCAAAAGAAATAATATATGTGTTCAAAATACCATCAAGCTCTTTTGTGCTCATTCTGATTAGATAATGCTGTGGTACTAAAATCCATGTCTGGACACTTACAAAACAGTTTGTTTTGGTTACGGTGCACAATACATCTTGTGAAGAACTGAGGTGATGCAATTTGAAATGTTGATGAGAGGTAGGGTGAGAATAGCCAGACTGGTTTGAGCTGAAAGGAAGGGTGCAGTAACTCAAATATCCACTGTTTACAACCGTGTTGTGCAGAAAGGCATCTCATAATGCATTACAAGTTGAACCTTGAGGGGGATAGGCTACAACATCAAAAGACTACATTATGTTCCACCCCTGTCAGCCAAAAACATGAACCATGATTCAGTAGGCACAAGCTAACCAAAACTGGACATTAAACTAGCCAATATTCAACTGCCAAGTTTCAGTCAGAGGAAACAGAAACTTCCTCTGGCCTCTCTCGTCTGTGAAACACAAACTAGCCTGTCTAGAACCAACAACCATGCCATGATCAAAGTCACTGAGATTACATTTTTCCCAGTTCTGATGTTTGATGAACATTAACTGAAGCTCTTTACCTGTATCTGCATGATTTTGTGCATTATGCCCTGCCACTTGATTGACTGATTGGATAGTTGCAGTCAAGCTGTGTTGGGATTTTCTTTTTGGGTTAAATATGAACCCTACCATTATGCCCTAGGAACATGGGAAAACACTAAGGAAAAAAGTGGTAGAAATGCCAGCATTGTTAGCATGATGTCTGAATTCTGGCTCGTCAATTCCTTAACCTCAGCTAAATAACTCGAGTTTCAACTACAGAGGTGTATGGGATTGTTTTTTTAACCCTGCTCATGCAGTTATTTTTTGTTCGTAACTGCATTATAATTAATTTACTTAATTGTATTTCCAATATTATAAATAAACTAATTTAAACAAAAGATGAATGAATGAACACTGTAAATCAATTGCATAGTGATGCATGTTCATGTTAATGGATGTGGTCTTTCTGTATCTTGCAAGCTTCTGATATGACTGCTGTCTATCCCCACAAGAGAGACAAACTTCCTGCTTGTGTACCACAGGATCCCAGGTTCGATGCACACCTTTTAGTCTCAACCAGATACTCTGTGAGCCTTTCAGGCAAGCTTATAAAAAAACAACAAAAAAACCCACTCCTACTCCTATTAGTATCTATTTACAAAATACTATGTATTCATTCAGAATAATGTATTTGTATTTGGTTATATTCCTAATTTAAATCAGGGAGGACTCAAGTAGGTGTATGAACTGAAATGAATCATATGCTTAATAGGAAAACTCATTTGGCCTTGTATGGCTGGTCTGAAACACTTAAAATAGTGTGACAAATTACAAATGAAGCACTAACATAGGCTGCTGATAATTACAGAAAGTTTGTTTGTCATATTGTTGATCCTGTGGGAAGATTACTTTTATTTGAGCCATAACAAAAAAAAAAGCTACAAATATATTAAATTAAGAAAACACAATGGGATATTAGAGTAAAATAAAAGAACATAAGAAATGTGTTTACAACTTATGTGACCTGCTTGATCACTTCAGACTCCAGAGATACCCTTAAATGTTGAGATAACATTTTAAATAGCTGGAAAAAACACAGTTGTTAATTCATGTAAGACAGAAGGTTCTTTTTCATCTCTGCATTATCCCATGACTAGGATACCAGGGTACCAGGTTTGTGCTATGGTAACCAGTATTTATTTACACACAGGCCTTCACACTTCACAGCCTTAGTCTCTGCTCTGTCTGCTTTCTTAACAAAGACTCTTAGCAAGTCTATTCAGTAGGCAGCACAAGAATAATGCTAATACACTGGAGATGTGAGACATTTCGTCTGTCTGTACTTAGTACAGGAGTCAGTCTGTCTCCTGTGTGCAAAGAAGCTGAACTGCAACCACTGACTGCTGATTTTACTTAAAGTATATGATATCACAGGTAACATGGTATAGTGCTTACAAAAGGCAATTTTCTTCAGGAAGCTTTTGCTTGTATAAACAACCTTGTACGCTACATAACTAATACACAGAGAGGGGAAATATGTATTCAGGCACATTTGTTTTCATTATTTAATTTACTTCCAATATCAATAGGCATGTGTAAATTTGAAGTTTATCCACTGGAATTATATTAAATAATAAAAACAAATTTTTCTACTTGAATACTTATTCCCCCTCCCTGTAGACTACCTTATGAAAGGTTTTAGCCCCTAGACCCCTTAAGTGAAGATGAAACCAAACTGTCCAGAATTAGGAAAAGTAGACATATATGGGTTGCACTTTTAGATCTTTTGCAATTCTTTCACAGATACACGAAGCCAGCCAGCCACATCTTTTCATGCTGTGTTGCAGAGCAGTGCAACAAACTTTGAGATATGAGTTATATGTTCTCTTTTCATAAATGAGCTCACAGGCACCCACAATTGGCTAGTGTTGCTATGATTGACAGGGGACGGATAGTATGCCATTCCTCCTATATCCACCCACAGAGTACTTTCGATTTTGACTCCCAGCCACAGATGGCTCTGGTATAGTAGGGAGTCAAACTCATTATCTCCCAACAATAAGGAGAATGCTTTTCTGTTGTGCCACTAATCAAGCTAATTTCTGCTTAGAAAAGTGTTTTTAGATGGCCTATGAGAAATAAATATTCATTTGCAAAGGGCTCTGTGTTTGCATATATTCTTGCATATCTATTAATTATTTGAAAATAAATTCACTGCACTGTGCAAAACATGAATATGGTGTATTAATGAAAAAACAGGTTATCTATTTCAAAGGCATAAATTGTGGTTGACACAAAGTGACAATTATGCCTTTAAATGGACAGTGTAGATTTTAAGATTTATATCCTTTGTTAGAAGTGAATGGACTTAATGGAAATGTAAAGATATGCTAATATTTTGTAACTTATAAGGCGCAAGACTACCCCTGTGCTCTAGATCTGTGTTTCATAAGGGTTCAGTAATGTTTATATCTGCTGATTGGGAAGGTCATGAAAAAAAGCATTTTAGTTCTTTTGACTGCAATTTCGAGACACCACTCTTGATTATTGTATCTATTTGCATGGGATTATTACCATCTAAGAATATGGGATCATTGTAAGGAATCAGTGTTGCACTATAGGCTGCACCTGGTCCTCATATTGTCATTACTGAGCAATCATCAGACTTAATGACTACCACAAAATGGCTGCCCTTACTATTAAAGATCCACCATCATGTTTGACAGTTGGCAACTGCCACTGTGGGTTGAAGGCATCATTTGGCTTTGTTCAAACATAAACACATCCGGATGTAGGAAAAAGTGGTAAAAGACGACTCATCAGACTTTAATACTTTTTTTCCATTACTCGGTAGTGCAAGTTTCATGTTTTCTTTATTTGTCTATGCACAACAGCAGCATTTTGCAGCTCACAGAAAGGTAGTTGGTTTCACATTAAATCATTTTTTTCTTGAAAATTGGCTGAGTGAGGTGGTGTATTACATAGATTAGCAACATTACAAAACTATGTTTTTAGTCACTCATGTAACCACTGTGTCTGTGAACCAGACACACACTGTTCAGCCCACTTTAGTCTCCTTGCTCTTCAGTCTTACATATTAAAGTTGCTCATAGTCAGAGCTTCTCTATTAATGAAACAGCCTGTTAATTAGGATTACACCTAATGTGACTCACTGATGTTCGCTCGTGCTATCCGACACAATATTTCTGTCCTTTCTGTGTGGAGTTTGCATGTTCTCCCTGTGACTGTGTGTTTCCTCCAGGCGCACCAGTTTCCTCCCACAGCCCAAAGATATGCAGATTAGGTAAACTGGCCATTCTAAATTGCCCATAGGTGTGAATGTGAGCGTGTATGGCTGTTCTCTCTGTGTTAGCCCTGCGATAGATCAGTGACCTTCCCAGGGTGTACCCCGCCTCTCACATGAAGTCAGCTGGGATTAGCTCATGCTTTCCTGCAGCCCTTAAAATATAATGGTTAATAATTTACATTATTTGGCAGACGCACTTATCCAGAGCGACTTACATATGTCTCAATTATACAAGTGAGCAGTTGAGGGTTAAGGGCCTTGCTCAAGGGCCCAGCAGTGATAGCTTGGCAGTGCTGGGATTTGAACTCTCAATCTTCCGATCAGTAGCCCAAGGTCTTAACCACTGAGCTACCACTGCTAATAATGAGTGGAATGACATTTACAGATTACAAAATCAGTTAAAAAAAGATGTATACCTTGTGATAGATATAAGACTGATAATACCTCCATATAGTGTTATAAAATTAAACCAAATGTTGCTGTACAGAAATGAAAGGGAACTTTGAAGAAATGCAAAATAGATAATAAATAAATAAGTAAAGATTGAGCTATGAAGTTATTCATAAAATTCTTTAGGAACACGTAGGCCTGCCGACTAAACCAAAAATGCTATAAAATAATGTAGCCTTCATCCTATGAATCTATTTGGCAACGCATGGTAGCTATATATTCCAGGAGCAGGCTTATAGGGAAAGAAGCAACAGCAAACTCCTTCCCCTCCTCCTTTTGTCTTTCTTCACTCACAAATATTCCCCCCCCTCCCTCCCTCTCCTACATGGGTCTTTCGTGAGAAGACAGTCAAACAGGGAGCAGCAGGGGTGTAGCCTGTGGTGTGCGGCAACAATAAATGTACAATGGCTCATCTTACTAACCCTACATGTCCACTGACAAAGAAACCACAACAAAGCTGCAAAGTAGTGTGGTATGAGTAACTCAACGGCTTTTGTCATGTGACTATGGGAATATCTGGTCACCTTCTAAATGCCTGAGCTCGCTTTAAAATACAGTTTTAAGCATCAGGGTACAAGAGAGAATTCTAGCCACTTTTACATAATCAGATTAAAATAATCTTCTGGAATAGCAGAGAAATGTGAATGCATTGATTTTTTCCAAGGCTTACAAAAGCATGAAAACATACAACTGTATATTTGAAAGTATAAACCAGTAGTGTACACTTTCTATTAAAGTGCACTTATAAAGTCCATAAGAATCATCTGTTAATGTTTCATATATTATGACATACAATAATTTAAAAAAATGATTTATTGTTACTTAAATATATGAAAAAAAAGCATATGAATTTTCCAAAGGCAACAAATGACATGTCGTACATATTTTCTATTAAAGTGTGGAAGGTTTCGTTAGATTGCTATTTAAGTAAATATATTTAAAGAAAGTGACCACATGCATATTAAAAGCAAATTGTAATACATTTTTACCAAAAAGTTGAATTTTTGCCTGAAAGATGACAACACTTCAGTGCCTACAGTCAGTGCAGGCCAAGTTTGGATTATTAGAAACAGGCTCGGAGCTAATAGATATAAGATGGTAGAGAAACCGACACAGATAGACCCACAGCCAAACACATACACCCCCCCACATACAGAGTAAGTAGATTACATATCTTTACAACAGCTATAGTTGCAATGCATTTCACAGAGTTAATGCATTTCAGTTTTGTTCAATTGAATTTATTGTGCTTTGATAGTGAATACAATATTGTGGGTTGGCTGCACACGAACACCAAATGATGCACTTGCAGCATGTGGTGACATCTGATAGTGTTCGGGGGTTGAACAGGGACAGTGAGGGAGTGTACGTGTATGCGTGCGAGAAGCAAAAGATTATAGAGAACTCACGTGTTTCTTCCTTCCCACCTGGCCAATCCAGTTTAGCATGCCTCATTGACACTGATAGGTCTTCCATTACCAGGTTACATAAGTTAGTGTAAACTACAAAGAATGTGACAGGTCTACAAATATACACCCATTCACAAGTTCTCTTCTTTTCTTTCCCTCTTTCTTCTTGACACACACACACAATTGTTTACCCTCCCTCTCTTTCTTTCTGTCTCACACACACATACACACGTCTATTATCAATGGAAACTGGAGAAATGTTCCTGTCATTCATAAATCTCTTCTGAATGTGCAAAGGTGTGAGCCCACAGGTTTATTAGAAACCCTATTAATGTGGAACTAAGCATGCGAGCTAGCTCATGACTGAGACTGACAGTCCAGCTAGCTAGCACCTAGCTGTTAAGTCTTATAAGGACAATGTTTAGATGAAATTACAGTGAAAACAAAAGAAAACATCAGGGGAAATCAACATGTGTTCTTCGTAACAAATTACAGTATGTTGCATAAACATTTACCCACACTTAATTTTTCCACATTTTGTAGTGTTTCAACTTTAATTGGAATTAATTGAGATTTTTACTATTTGATTTATACACTACACCTAACATATATTTGCTGGCTGCATAAGACCCTTGAGTCAGTTCTTGCTAGAACCACCTTTTGGGATGTGTCTCTATTAGCTGGGCACATCTGGAGCCTGATATTTTGCTCAAACTCTCATATTAGACGACCAATTGGATGATTGAGACAGTTGGTGAACACAAATTTCCATGTCTTGCCACATATTTTCAATCAGATTGAGCCTGGGCATTGACTGGGCCATTTTTTTTTTTTTAAGCACTTCAGGGTGCTGTGGCACTATTTATTTGCTTAGATTTGGTGTCCTGTTGGAAGGTGAACCTCCACCCCAGTCTTAAGTCTCTTGCAGACTAAAACAGGTTTTCTTCTAGGAATTAATATGGCTTCTTTTCAAAGATAGATTTTGTCTCACCAATCTTCTATAAAACCCAGCTATATAGTCTGGGATATGGTTGTCTTGTGAACAGTGTACTCCATCTGAGCTGTAAATTTCCTTCCCATTGCCTTTTGGTTGCATTTCTGACCCTCCTTACCTGGTCACTGACTATTAGTGGCCTAATTTTCTGTTTTCTGAACATTACAGGGATGTTATATTACACAATACTCTCTCTATTTGATGGTTTTACACATGTGATACCCAATGTCCACTGCTATTAAAAATTTTTTTGTGATATTGATGGACAAATAATCGCAGATGCCACTAGTTTGCTGTTGATTTGCTCACTGGGTTTTGGGTTTGTCACTTAGTTTTGAAAATGATTGTGCTGACTGGACTTTCAGTATATGCCAATTAGATATTGTTGTTTTTAGTACTCAATGATTATGGTTGACTAAAAATAAATTTGTATTTATGGAAAAAGGAAAACCCATGAAAAATACTAAAGTATAACATTTACAATATACAAAATTACTTTGTATGAAAATGTAAGAAAAGTGCTATTAATCTATTAATGTTTTACACAACATTGCACAACTTTAGTCTTAATCAGCTGCCCTATGAATCTTTCTGACAAGCTTTTATAAACAAATGTATGCATATGTATTTGTATTTGTTTAGAAAAGTTTAGCTATTCATTCCTAAATTAGCTCTAAAATGACTGGTTAAAGGGTCTGAAACAGTAAGAAGGAACTTGTGAGATGAGGTGAATCAGGGTTGCTCTCCCTGTGTTGGTGGGCCACTAAAAGGCAACTGTGTTTCTCTATCCTCCTATTGAAAACTCACAGGGCACACAAGAGAGGGACTCAGGGGGAAACTCACTGACAAAACAAATTATAAATCTAATTAGACATCTATCAAAATTATCAGAGCATAGATCTCTTTGTGGACTTGCTGTTAAGAAACCCCAAACAATTTGGATATAATCTATTGGTTTATTCTTTGTCTAATCTTGAAAATAAAGGAAATGCTATTAATATTGTTATAGTACTGTACCATGGCAGTGTTGGAAAAGTATCCATGTATTCTGTGAAACAAAATGTACTTAAAAGATTGAGTAATTAGACATCCATCTGGACAGTTCACTAAAGCTTAATAAATTAACGAAATTCCAGACAAATGAAGCATTTCCATTTTTTCCCCAATGTTTCTTTCCTGCCACACTAGAGCTAAATTATACAAAGACCAACAAATGTTGAGCTAATGGTCCATAATCCACTTTTCCTGTAAAATAGTTAATGGTATGTTTGGTCTCTGATTTTTAACACACAATTTCGAATTCATAAACCATGGGAACATTCTCCACACATTATGTAGCCATTTTGTAAATAAATAAAAAAAGTCTCAATAACAGACATGCTGAGTTATAGTATGATACAAACTTCTTAACATACACTGCAAATTCTATAGTGTTAAATCAACTGAGAGAGTTCATGTTAACACTACACTGGTGTTTATTTTGTCCCAATCTTTGCAATGTTAATTTAACACTTTCTAAAGTACAACTCAGATGCAGAGTTAAAATAACTCCATTCATATTTAAAAATGAACTTAACTTAAAAATGGCTTAACACCAGCATGGTTTCATAACTCTGTAGGAGTTGAATCTCCAACACTTCTCAATGACACCAACAGTGCCAATTCAGCTCTATAACACTTTTGGTTAACACCAGAATAACTCTGAGAATTTTGCTGTGTAGCCTGGGGAGTTTGTTCTTCCAAAAAGCACTTCTTTTCACTTTTGATTTACAAGAAACAGCTGACTAATGACCGAGCATTGAAGATATTGAGCATCCAGTGATATCTCTCACTCACATATTTTAGGCAGCCTTTACAAAAAAAAAGCAAAAAAACAAAATAAGTCGCAAGACAATATTATTTTAATGCGGCTTATTCTGCAAAGACTGCAATGTATTTCAATCTCATAGATTTGATTTACAGTTGCACCATAGTATAGTCATATTACATGCCAACCATTTTGTGTATGACGTCGCATGTCACTAATTTAGAAAATCTTTCTTTAACTAGCACTATCCTTAAAACTCTCAGTTCTATTTACAGCATTACTTACAGTATATTCCAAGAATATCCCAAGACATTTCTAACACAAAAATGCTATCCATTTTAACAGGTATTATATCATACACACCTGGTCATTGTAGATAGTAGTTGGTTTGTTGGTTTAATGAAATTTATTACTTAAGGATTTTAAGGATATAAAGAATTGTACATTCATTGTCATAGAACACTTACAAGACCTTTATTTAAATGGTTGAAGAAATTACATTTCTCTCATTAATAGGGCAGTGGAGATTAGTGTTAATTCTGTGTTAATGAGTGTACTGAAAGTACTTAACTTTGTGAAGCCAATACATGAAAATCTGATATTCTTTTAAAATTAGCATGTACTTTATGATATTGAATAGGTGTTGGTTCATGATGAGTGATTATAAAAAAAGTAATGGAAATGTATCTAAATAATCTCACATAAGTCCGTATTGTTTGAAACCATCAGGTCCAGGTTGGTACTTCAGTAAACTTATTATAAATATCTTTTTACCTAACTAAAAGTAAAAAAGTCACACTATTCATGGTACCATCCCAGAGAGAAGTATGACATGTTCCTCAAAATCCTGGGTTAGTCTTTCTTATTTTGATTGTGAAACTGAATGCTGGCTTTATGTTTTTAAACCACCGTGGGTTGCAGTACTAATCCCTTTCATTCTAAACCATGTCTGGCATCTGTCCATAATGACCTCTGCATGAGAAGCTGTGACATCCTAGCTATGTTGTGGCAACACAGAGAGCATCATGCTTGAGCAGTTCAGCTCCTCACATCTCACAGACTTTTTGGCCTTTATGTGTGTATGAAGAGGTTCTATTAGGGTTTTAAAGGCAGTGAAGCTGAACCCTCATTAGTGGTAGTCAATCAAGTGAGTAACAGTGACGAAGCTTTGGAAAGGAGTAAAAGACTCCTAAAAGACACAGTGTTTGTGCATATATATATATTTTTCATATTCCACACTGTGGAAAAAGAACGCCACCAAGGAACCTTATCTCGAGTAATGGCACATTTGTAATAGAGCTTTTCCTCCAGAAGGTCATATAATAGCTTGTCTAAAATTAGTAATGGAATAATAATGGACTAGAAAGTTTCCTTGTTGGCTAGACACACGATATCCGTGACAGGCTACGTACAATTTCATTAGATATTGATAGATGACTCTTGGTAAAATATTCTCATTTTCCCTTTCAAAATCCCCTGCATTTCCTCCAAAGTATATAGCTTTTGCTTCCTCCCTTCTTCCTATGTGCTGGTTATTTTGGAGTCAGACTTCCCATTGCCCTCCAGAAGCCATCTATTTATTATTGTAGTGAAAAGGGACATGGGTGGAGAGGAAGTAGCTTGTTTTCACTGAGAATGCTGTGGAATCCTGGGAATATGCCGGTGGAGGGGATTGTACGTGCCTGGATGTGTGTTGGCAGGACCATTATGATAGACTACACCTGATATTTAAAGGTCTTAAACGTCCCACTTTTTCCCTTGGGGATCAATGAAGAGCATTTATATATAAAGTGAGGTCCAAATGTCTGAGAGCACTAGTGAAAATACTTCTATTTTGCATTCTTTTCAAATAGAATAGAATAATTTTCATTACAAATTATATTACACAATTGAGTAAAAAGTAGAATATTTAAAATATTTCTACGAACTTCAGAATTTCTTAGTAGTTGATATGTCCTCTTTTTGATTTAATGACAGTGTCCAATCAAGGTGGCATGAACTTCGCAAGTTTTTGCAAACCCTTATAATTATTAGATCATATTAGACAACATTTGAAACCAAGTCCACTGGAGGGTCATCTGAACACATTCTTCATTAGAGGAGATTAGGCATGAGGAAAATCAGGCCTTTTATATGAAGTAGTTAACATGATCAATATCACAAATTTGTTTACATTTATATAGGATCTATAAATAATGCAGTACATATTAAATATTCAAGATATTGAACATTTATTTTTTTGTTTTAAATATTTCAAAATACTAAAATCTCCGGTTTATTTCCAACATTAAATGAAACAATTTTTTTTTTAAGTTATACATATCTGTATTAAAAGTAAAATGCTGTTTGTCCTAGAAATGAGTAAGAAATATTGTTTAAATTGTGGAGACTATTATGTAACTATAATTAATGGCGACATCAGAAGCTTAAACAGAAATAGATCCTCGTGTACTTACTTTTGGTCACTTTGTAATTCTGTGACTTCCAACCCAGGATCAGTCCCATGCTCAGTTTCTGTGATGACTCTGTTAGGTATGAATGGCACATTAGCAACAACGAAAAGCCCAAAGGAAATGATACTAATTCTTCCGTGAAACAATACACTCCAGCATACTGTGCCTCAGAAATGAATAGCTTCAGGGGAATTTCACCACGGATGTGTCTCAGTGTGAGGGGATTTCTCCTGTACCTTCTCCGGCAATCTTTCTGTAAATGCTCTTTGTCACGCAATGTCCTTTAAATAGCTACCAGGATATAAACAGAAAAAGCACACCCAAAATGCAAACACAAAAAGGCACGTTATCCAAAATAAGCACATTATACATATCCAAATTTAAGCATCCCTTACTTCACATATTACATTGTTAAAGAACTGATAAATATATTTGCTCAGATTAACATGTCACATAAGAACTTACTCCATGTGTTAGCCTAATTAAATTGTCTAATAACCTGTCAAATAAGCTATTGATGCAGAGCCACTTTTGTTCTCCATTGTGAAAACTGCACTGAAGACAGCTTTTGGCCGTTTCTGGTCATTTTCATCAAGTCCACTAGTTATTTTCCACTCTATTTAAATATTTAATAGTCCACTCTATTTCTCTATGATTTATATTTAGCTTTATTGTTAGCTTTACTAATGTCTTAAACTTCCAAGTGCCATTGGTCTAAATTTACATTTAACCATGTTTTACAGACACAGATAATGAGTGCTGTCAATTGCTTATAGTTGGTATTAATGCAAATACATTTTCACCATTCTGACATCCATACTCAAGTGAATGACTTAGTAGAAGAACACATCAGCATTTTTGAGAGCATTTGAAGGGCCAATATCTAAGAGTATTCATTTCATTCATTCATTTTCATTTTCGTTTGATTTAACATCAATAACCTAGGCTTTGAATGTAGAATAGGATGTATCTAGTAAAAACTAGGGCTAACATAAATCTTTCAGCTGTATTGAATTGTAACTATTAGGTGATACATTTTTTACACTGAGTAAATATTTAATGTACACCAATCAGGCATAGCATTAAAAAGACCTGTCTAATATTATGTAGGTCCTTCTTGTGCTTCCAAAACAGCTCTGACCTGTTGAGACATGGACTCCTCAAGACCCCTGAAAGTGTGCTGTGGTATCTGGCACCAATAAGTTAGCAGCAGATCCTTTTAGATCCTTTGCGAGATGGGTCCTCTATCGATTGGACTTGTTTGTCAAGCACATCCTACAGAAACTCGACTGGATTAAGAGCTAGGGAATTTGGAAGCTCTGTCATGTTACACAAACCATTCCTGAACAAATTTTGCAGTGTGACAGGCTGCTGAAAGAGGCCACTACTATTAGGGAATAGCACTGCCATGAATGGGTGTTCTTGGTCTGCTGCAATGTTAAGGTAGGTGGTACGTGTGAAAGTAACATCCACATGATTTCCAGGATGCAATGTTTGTCAGCAGAACATTGCCCAGAGCATCACACTGCCTCTGCCAACTTGCTTTCTTCCCATAGTGCAACCTGATGCCATCTCTTGCCCAGGTAAGCAACACGGAGACACTTTCTTTCTTTCTTTCTTTTTTCTTTTTTACACATTTTTAGGTCTTTGGAATCAATCAGTGAATTACACAAAAGGCCAATAACCAGAAGCATAGCAGAAGCAAGCCCCTGACATATTTTATGAGACTTCCAAATGCTTATTTGTGGGGGTTTGTGGGGGTTTTCAGAACACAAATACAGTGCAGTTGATTATCATGGCATACATACACTGTAATGATGTTCATAAAAATGTAAGAAAGTCATCATTACCATATTTAGAAACAAAGGGTATATCTATTTTTCATCATCATCATGTTATTTTGATCATTTTTAGTGGAAGTGTCATTATCATGGATGTCATTAGGTAAGTAGGTATTTATTATTTTATGGCTGTCATTAAGTATCATTCTCATTAAGAATTTTATTGCAATGTTATGAACATAGCAAGAGTAAACTAATTTGTGGCTATGCCACTGCTAACACACAATGCCTTTCCGAATTGATTTTCAACACTTCTTGTATCAAATGCAGCAGTGTTGAGTTTAACAAGCATTTCAGCACTGTGAGATGTGAATAGTGTGTATAGCGGTGCAGAAGGCAGGCAGGCACTATACTATGTTGGGTCTGGTAAAATTTCCAGATAAAGAGAATAGGTTTAGTAGTAGGTACTAAAAGAATGGTTTATTATTATTTTTTGCAAATTCAATTTTGCTGAATGAAATGGCACAGCTAACAATATATGTCTCATAGGCTTTGAGTTTGACACACGTGCCTCAGGTATTGTAAGAAATGAAAGCTTGTTAGCGCACTGCACAAGTTTTTTTCCTGCTCTGAACTTTCCCCAGTTGTGCTGGCCTTGCGTGACTAGCTCCAATGGAGGTTGCTACCACTCAAGCATGACTGTCAATCATCATTACCTCCTTGTGAAAACACTGCAGCTGGGTTACAGATTGGGAGGGCAGCATTTCCCTTTGAGCGCCAGCTGACCTCTGATCTCTAGCAGAGGGGATGGGTAAACACGGGGGGTTAGGAGATGAGCTCAACTAATGCTGTCTAAAGAAGTCTGTTCAAGGATGAACAAGAAACTTTATCTGTGCTCCAGGGAATCAGTCTGATGAGGCATTTGCAGGGAAGGGTATAGTAAAGATTAAACTGTAATAGATAAAATTGGAATAGGAAAATTAAAATGGTTCAATAACATCTGTACCTGTTACCATCTTAAGAGGAGAGTGTTAAAGAAAATGACTGGTTTGTGTATCTTGAACAAGATTTAATTTGAAAATGTACAGACATTATCTCACTGCAAACAAATAATGTTCTACAGTTAAAGTTTGGGTTACATTAGCAACATAACCATGAACTGCAGAGTTATTTCTAAAGACTTATTTTTAATCTTAATAAAGCATTATTTTTTGTGCATTGTTATGCTGAACTTCAAGTTAAACAAGCCAGACTTTGTGTGTTTTATAATGTGGTTTAACTGTTTTTATCTCAATTATTTATCAGGAACCAAGAGTAAAAGGTTTATTCTTTTGTTTCTGCATTTTTTTTCTAAGCTTAGACTTTTTTTGGTCTTACTTTATCACTAAAATCCACATTGTTCCAGACAATATAAAAATTTATATAAAAAATGTCTGACCTATTTGTTGTTATTGTGTTTTTATGTTTTATTTTATTATATTTTTCATTATTTGTCTCAATTTCCATAGAGCCATGGTTATTAATAATTGTAGATGATTTTATTAGTGTTCTTCATCATGAATATTTGATTGATGTTTAATGTTTTTTGATCATGGACGAGAAAAGTACTTTGAATACAGATTTTTCCCCATGGTAACATTAACCCACTTTTCTGTACTGCATCATAGTGCTTTCTTGTTAAACTGTGTACCCAGTGTCCACAGGCGACAATGGCAGTGAGGCTATTAGATGGGAAAAGAGTTCATATAATGTGAAATAGGGGCTACAGCTTAACAAATTGAAAGCGCACTCATGCGATTGATCACGTACCACCATATGACTATGCTCCCATTCTTTCCAAAGCCTTCTTCTTGCTACAAAGGTTCTCTCCAGCCCAATAACAAAAAAGAGAAAGAAAACTAGACACCAATTCAGAATTCCGGGGAAAATGCCATCTTAGGGTCAGAAAAAGAGAGACGCCTTCACGGGCTACTGACTACGCTTTGGCAAGGGCCTCTGCAACAGTTGGCTGGACAAAGAAAAAAAGGGAACGGACTGAAGTACAAGGCCACAAGGCCATTAGGATAGCTGAAAAGGGTTTTTATTATTTGCTGGGAAACATGAGGGTTGTAGTGGAATAAGCTGACATTTGGAGCTACTGAGTGACAAAATCCAGGGCTCTGTTTTAGTGGCAATTGGTGCATTTATAGTCATGAATTTGATACATATGTTTCCAAATCACTGTACAGTTGAATTGAGACAACCGTATAGCTGAACAGTTTATGGTAAAATGCCTGGACTGGCAGTTGGGTATAAGGTTTAGGCCCATTAAGAAATATCCCAATGAGCATATGAAGAAGCAGTGTCTTTGGTCAGGACCAAAATGCATTTAAAGACAGTATATTGTCCAATAAACATTGCGATATCTTATTCTATGCAAAAACCATCCATGACTCATTTTCTTAATTAAAACAAAGTCTATCTAAATAATTTATAGGATTTCATTTCAAGTTGTGCATCAATGGAATACAATCAGAGGTGTGTCTACTGCCTTCAATGGACATTTTCATGCCGGCTGAGCTGTTCAGTGAAATCAGTTTACATTAAATAAACAAACAGGATGATAGTGCGGTGAAAGATCTGGGATTCCCCAAATGTATTTATATATTTAGATACTTATTTATTTATATTTATTTACCAAGAATTCTAATAGAAACATTGTAAACATTTAATTGCCACATTTGAATGAAATTTTAGAGGAGGCTTGCTTCCCATGTAGTGTTAAAGCAATTGCCTGTGGTGTGCAATCAGATACGACAGCTACCAATTTAGCTTAAAAAATGCAAGCAGTTATATTATAGGGATGAAATTTTATATGAATACATTATCTGGGTTAAAAAGATGAAGTATTCAAAACAAATACAAATACACATATGAATAGAAGGTGCTCTACTTGAGGTGTGCATAGGGCTGGGATCCTGAAGAACACAACAAAAATTTACATTATCACATATTACACATTATTTGGTGTTGTATGGTTGTATGTGTTGTATGGTTGTATGGTTGTCAGTGGTTAAGATGTTGGACTAGTGATCGGAAGGTCATGAGTTCAAATCCCAGCACTGCCAAGCTGCCACTGCTGGGTATGGAGAAGCTGGAGCTGACTTTGTGCCAGAGGTGGGATACCGGTTTATTGCCGGGCAATAGATTCACTCACACCTATGGGCAGTTTAGAGTGGCCAGTAGACCTATTCTGCATGTCTTAGGACTGTGGGAGTAGGCGGTAGTAGGCCCCCCCACGCAGGCACGGGGAGAACATGCAAACTTCACACAGAAAGGCCGAGTCAGCCGACAGGTTCGATCCCATAATGCAGAGTGCACCATCATGCCATAATATTTTAATATTATTGAAAAGGTTTAAATACAATATATTTAAATGTTTAAAAATAGTAGAAATAGAATAGTAGAAATTCAGAATTTCTAAACCGTCTATTCTCTCTAAAGGTATTACCTGGCTATGTTATTGTGAGAAGACTGTTTATTTCAAATACCTCTGAAACGGTATTTAACTTCAGAATAGTCTGAAGCAAACAAAATCTGTGGACATGCATTAAATCAGTAATGATTTAATTATTAACAGAAATGAATGGAAACTATTTAAGCTTTTTTTTTTTATGTTTTGAATTATATAAATTATTTGTGTAGTTTAGTCTGAAGATAAAACATGTCACTGGTAAAAGTAGACAGCAAGAAATAAATTAATTTAAGAACAAAGGGCTTAATATGTCATAAAGATGGATTGTTCTTTTTTTTAATAAATGGGATTATTTGTAACCACAATATAAAATATTTCATGGTATATTTTGGAAAAAAGTAAATCCTGTGAGGTACCCTGTCTGGCCATCAAATGTCCCCCTAATTGTAAAATCATCCTTATGTTGATGGTACTGAACACTGTAAAACAATTTACCTGTAAAGAAAGACAGGTCTGAGGCCTGCTGAGTGTGTCCATGTCAGTCGCACGCAAGGCACTGACTGAGTGTCACAAGAATTTGATAAATTGCTTGTTTGCGTGACTGGAGCATGCGGCTCAAATGCCCCAAGGCTATGTCCTCTGTGTGTCTACTTCCACAAGTCCACAAACTGCAGAAGTAATGAAGATTAGCCAGTTGTTAGTGCACACCCCTTTTCCGAATGTGCATGTGCAGTTCCTTTAATTATTCCCATAAATCACAGTAATGGCTACATCCAAGCTTGAAATTATAGCTTAGTTTTTAGATGTTGACTTACATAATTACTAAGTAGTGCAAAACAAATATAGTTTGAAACAATGTATTTGGCTGCATTATTAGATGGAAAACTACTTAGATCATTATCTGCTTATTATCATTATGTGGGTCTGCTACATTACCATATTATCAGACTCATCATCATTCATGGTTAGAGGATTACATGCAATGAAGCTGTATATCACTGAAAAATCACAGCATTCACCCACAGACAAGCAAAAGGATTTATGACTTTTCTTGTAAAGCTTGAATATCACAGAATTCCACATTGCTGTTTGAACTATATATTATCAGTTAATTTAATAGTTAAAAGCAAGCCCATGAGCTTGGGTAGTTAAACTGTAAAACCCCTTCTTATAATTATCAGTAAGATTAAATAATTAGGTTTAGGTGTATTTTGTAAAGAAGTGTAAGGTTAACTGGAATTTTCTGACCTATTTTAAATGTGTTGTTAAAAACAGGCAGACCGGTTCAGTTGACTGTCTGTATGAGTGTGTAACCCTAACCAAGTGTTGTCTGGGTCAGCTGTTTGCAGCGTCGGGTAGAGGGGTCTCTCTCTCTCTCTCTCTCTCTCTCTCTCTCACTTTCTCTCTCTTCCTTCTTTTTCTCTCTCTGCATTCAGACATGCTCAAATATCTTATTGTTGCTTCTAAGGACCTGTCCTATTAAACATGTTGGCCCATGACAAATCTCCAGGACAAAAAACATTGAGATAAAATTTACATATTATCACTAATGTAATAAATGTTTTTTACAAAAACTGATGTTTTTCATATATTTAATAGAAAACAAATTTGGGCAACTAAAAAATACGTTACGTATTGCCCGTTATATTATATTATATTATATTATATTATATTATATTATATTATATTATATTATATTATATTATATTATATTATATTATGGTAATAGCCTATATAATATATAAACAGACGCTCACGTAATGTACATCGAAGAAGAGAATTTTCATTTCGTTTGTAATAAATGTTCTTTTAACAGAGATTTAGTCAGTTAGTAATCAGTAGTCTGTAGTCAGGCCTACAGGTACAGGTACAGGTACAGGTACAGGTACAGGTACAGGTACAGTGCGCTCTCCTGTTTAGACTCTCTCTAGGCGCTAACTGGTTGCACGTGCTTACTAAAATATCTGCTCATGAGCCAGTCATCATTAGAATCAGTGCGCTCTTATAACGCGCAATCTAGCTCTTGATTTACCAGTTCATGAAGAAGGGTTAACACAGCAATTAATTATCTTCAAAATATATAGGTCTTCTACAACTTAAGTCCTTCATTAACAACAAATGATGTGCACCGGAAAAATTGCCGTTTACATAGCCTATTAAAAAGCAAACTATTTAAATTATTTATAGGTTTTACACAACCTATACTTTGAATTCATATCAAAGGAAAATTACACATGTTGCATAAATAAAGGCCATTACAGTTCACAGTTGTCCCGAATCGCGCGCTCTAGTAGTAGCACACTGTCACTAGGGAAAGTTTCACATCAGTTACACAATTTGGTCAATTTTAGGTCAAATTGTGTACGACCATTTTTTTTTTGTAGATCAAACTCTAGCGTACGAATATTTTACAGCCTAAATGAGGCCACAGTAGTCTTCTGTAGATTAATTCCTAATCACAGCTAGGGTAAATAAATGCATTAAAACAATTCTTAACGGTATTTATGAATTAAGAGTATTTACGCTTAAGTGCATGCAGATATTTGTGTTAGTATAACGTAATAATGTAAAGAAACAGAAGTTATGTTAATAGCATAATTTTCTTCCTGGTATTAATATCAAAAGAAGCGGCTTTAGGTGCTTGTTTGGCTTAGATTTAACCTGGAGACACAAACTAGTCGTAGGGCTACTAAAGATTCTCGGAGTGAAAGCTGTTGATCTGATCCTCTGGGCGCCTCAGTCCATTTCCATTAGGTTCGTTTAGACTGAATTACAGCAATCTCAATTTGATCAATCTCTCCGGAATGAGAGGGAACAGAGCGGATTCAAAATTCAGATTTTATTTGTCACACACTCACAACCATACACAGTGAAATGCTTTTTACTACTTGGGAAAACTGACCCTATCTAATATGAAAAGAAAAGCGTCTGAGTCTTTCGGCTATTGATTTCTGTATTTGGAGAGCCCTGGTCGACAATTTGTTGTTTTTCTAAAAACAAGACTGACTTTTTGTTTTGGTAAAACAATAAATTTTGAGCGTAAAGCGTAAACCTTCGCTAAAGCTAGATTGCAATAAGACTAAAGTAAATTCCAGGGACAGGATACTGTTATCTAAATTGTAACGTTGGCCTAGCATTAAGAAATAATCTGTCAGATACTTTTACGTCAAAGACTGAAAAACACCGGTGAGTGGGTGCAATTTAATAACATTTGTAATTGAATTTGAGTGGTGAGTGGGTGTAATTTAACAAAATGCATTTAACAAAATGAAGCAAAGTACCACAATGAGCCAAAATAAAATGCACAGATAAGTGCACATTATCTGTTTTAATACAATTTTAAAACAGAAAAGAGCATGTAATATGTGGATGTTCTATTTATAAGACAAAACTTTGTGTGTCTGTCTGTGATGGGTGTGTTTTGCATTTCTGCATTTTATTGAAATAAGGACTTAAAGGCTACATGAAGATCTGGTTCAGAGAAGTGTGTGTGTGTGTGTGTGCGTCTGTGTGTGTGCGCGCGCGTTTTCTCCCTACCCCTCCAGCCTAAGGTGATGCCATGCGATACAGTAGGCAGCTAAATACGTTTCTACATTGTTTGTTTTTAAATCACTTTATAGCTGAAATAATGTAAAATCCGAATTACTGCAGAAAGGCCCTTGATGTGGGTGCTATGCTTTGAGATTCAAGCTTTGCTCCATAACTCTAACTTTAGACAGTATGCTATTAACTTGTTATCTAATTGCACTGAACCTGCAGGATGTTGACATACAGTTAGCAGAGGAGGCATCAGTTGTTTTAAATACACATCATTTACTACTGATACTTTATTGCGTGACTAGGGCACACTGGTAGCAAATATGTGAAAAACGTAAATGTTCTAAAAAGATAAGTAACACCATTGCTAAGCCCATACCATACAAGGGCGAGTCCTTAAAGGTCTCAGATGTTATCTAAGTGTGTGGATCTAGCAAAAAAAAAAACAAAACTATTTTTTAAAACCTACTCAACCATTTTTTCCTGTGTGCAAGGAAAAACAATTGGGCAATTATCACCTTATGCATTTAACAGGCGGTGTGTTTCATTTGCTAGATCAATTTCTGTTTTATCTGTTTGCGTCTTTTGTAGGTAGTATGAATAGTGCATGGTTTTGTTCTGTTTTTCATCTAAATTGAAATATATGAAACCTAATTAATTATTATTAATAATTCATTAATAATCTTGATATCTCGTCATCCTCGCTTATGATTGCATTAAGCATGAGCGCTAAATGAATAAATAACCTTTAAAACAATTACTGTTTTTTTACTTATTGGTGCTACTGTGTATATTGTGACTTTGATTTATTTATTTATTGCCTTAAAGTTTCACACAGCATTTAACACACTCTCTTGCTGCTTAATTAAAAATAAAGCTATAGTCTAATCCTTCGCTTATAACTGGAGATGATTATCCGGGAAAATGATACCCAGTGAGATTTTAAAGAGAATAACAAATTAATATTTTGAAACATAACATCATGAAATTAATTTAGTTTAATTTATTTAAATACAAAACTCGTTTTTAAAAAATGAAGTTGTGTCTTCAGAAGACACGTCATTATCCTACTTTCAGTGCTAAATGGTATTCCGGGTTTAGCGCATGCGCTGTCCGTGGTACTGAAGAACAGAGCCGCTATGGAGTTTCCAGCTAAGTACTCTGTTACACAGTAATCTGTGTTAATACGCTACCCAGGTATCATAACTAAGGTTTGCAGAAGTCTGTTGTGGAATGTGATTTCCTCATACCAAGGTCCCACTATGAACCTTTTCTTTTTTAACCTATTTTCTAAATTAGGTTTCGCCATTGAGGCAACCCAAAAGTCCTGAATATTTTTGTTTGATTTTAAAGCAATAATAATATCTTTATCACGAGCCACTGACTTGTTCAAAGAACAGATAGGCCTACATTTTTCCGTTTTGTTTCGATTAGACTGCTATGTCTTCTAAATCTTAACTAAAGGCCATCTAGAGCTATAAGATAAACAAGTTATATCTCTAAATTATTACCTTAAGTTATTTTCTATGCAAAAAATCCTATATATTGATCAAGAGCCTTAAATAATTTGGTAAATCGTGTTGTGTGTGTTGAATGATAAACTGCTATTAAATGTAATCTGTTAGGAATAAATGGATAGTGTCCTCCTAGTGGCAAATTGAAGGATGATCATCAAAATAATTTTATGATCAAATTACGATTTGACAAAGTTTTATTATTATGAAATATTATTTATTCACTATGCCTTTATTACTAACATAGTCTGTTGTCCTCTAGGTCATAGGCTAATTAATTCTTACAGAGTCATTTTATATAGGGCCTATATCTTATTATACGTCATTAAGGCAAAGAAGATACATCTGCAATGTGAATCAGTAGCATTTTAAGAAAATTCACCTCATAGCTCAGAAGTCTGAGGTAATAATTTGATTTACTTCGAGAAATTTACAAAGTAATAGTCCATGTTCCGTTAAAAATAGAAGAACATTTCATTTTTTTTAAATTTTTATTATAGGTTCTCTTTAATTTATAGTTCTCTTATCAGACTCTTAATCTGGTTTCAAATCAATCTGGGATTATGACTATATAAACCATTGCATAAAACATGATTTTCTGTGAAATTTTTGATGAAGTCCTTTAGACTTATTTAGACCTTCTATTGCATTTTGTTTTGTTTTCCCGCCTACATAGTTATTGTCCATCTCACGACATTGCAGTCAATGTCAGGCACAGCATTACTTTCAGAATCAGTTTAATTTATTGGCCAGACACACATTACATGTGCTAGGAATTTGGTTCTTCTTTTTCTTCTTCTTCTTTTTATTTCTTCTTCTTCTTTTTCTTCTAATTATATTATTATTATTATTATTATTATTACTTGGTATTCAAATCCGGTTTCAGATCCGGTGACTGGGAAGGCCTCTGAAGAACAGCAAACACATTGTCATGTTCATGAAACCAGTTTGAGACGACTTTTGCTTTGTGGCATGATGCATTATCATTCTGGAAATAGCCATTAGAAGATGGATAAATTGCAGCCATGAAGGGATGCACATGGTCAGCAACAATTCATGCTGTTGGTGCCAAATTCTGACCCTATCATCTGTGTGTCTTAGCAGATCATCTTAAAACTTATATTATGGATTGTAATGTTTAGGATATTAGAATTTTTATTTGACCTTTTGAGAAAGATGACTAGGTTGTAGATTTTAGTATTTCGCAAGATAAACAAAAATATGCTATGCCATCGGACGTGCCTATTCTTTCGGCTATTTTGTTCAAAAATTGGGCCCACAGAGTGACATGCTGCGCTCAGGCTCAGACGATAGGCTATCATGTATTTTATGGGAACTTTAAGTTCACTTTGTTTTTAATGAAAAAACCTGATGAAGCGCAACAGAATGCACTTGTTATTTCTAATTTGTCTTTTTGGGCTGCCTTTCTGCAAAAAATGCATATACGTGATATGTTGTTGATTTATATTTCCTTGACGGTTTTCCTCCGTTTCTATTCCTGGGACTGATCAGTGAATAAATGTAAGTTGACTGTAAGTTAAAACGCTCCCACTGTTTAGACTCAATAAAACGCGTGCCTTTCTTTAAAGTAGCTACTCAAACATCATGTCTAAGGCATTAGCGTCTAAAATTCCGACACTGCGCTAATAGCAGAGCGTATTGAACATTTATTCATGTCAACCTGTTTTTACGAGCTGAACTTAAGAGCTAATAGGCCTTATTGTGCTGTCGCTGCTGTGACAGAAGATCTGCGTTGCTGAGAGACGCCGCATTCACACACAGAACACGCTGCTAACTTTCACAGAGCCAGCATCCAACCCGCGTTGCCAGATCGTCCGAATTTATTACCCAGAGGTCACATTATTGACGCTGTAGTGCAAAACTGCATTAGATAGGTAGCCGAGGACCGACTGTGGAATTACAGTTTCGCTTGATTTAAACATGTTTAACGCTTTGATTAGGTCAGGGGGTGTAAATCCTCCGAACTGGCAACTCGAGTTTCAGTGATCTTTCTGTGTGTGTGTGTGTGTGTGTGTGTGTGCGTGCGTGCGTGCGTGTGTGTGTGTGCGTGCGTGCGTGTGGATTTATGGAAGCAGTGAGTGAAGCGGAGGGGAGGGGGAGGAGGAGGAGGTAAAACCTTATGTGGTACATACCATATAACCAATTCACTCAGCTCTCGGCAGCATTAGTGGAGCTACGAGCGCGCTGTCTGATAGGACCGAGTTAAATAAGTCTGCAGATGTCTGGAAGTGTAGACTTAATTTCATGCAAGATTTTTATATATAATTTGTTGGGGCTACATGTCGAAGGGGCATGTTAGTGAAACTTGAACGTCACGTCTTCGCGTCCACTCTGTCTCTGAAAAGACACTTGCTGCAGGAAGTCCAAAGATTTAGAATTTAAGTAAGCAAAGTTTTCGTGCTGAAATAAGGGCAAACCTATTACAACCCATGCTTATAATAGGTTTAATAGGATTTGGCGAGGGTGTTTTGTAAATTTTCGAAACGCTTTGTGTACCAGTGAATGCATAACTGAAATATATAGAATAAATGTCCAACAAAACAAGACTTTGTGAAATATTAGAAGCAATTGATTTATTTCTTTTTACTATTAAAGACCCCAGAATGGAGTTACCAGAGATTATAACGGACTTCTTCCAGCTGTCAAAGCAGAATGTTTTGCTGTTTTGGCTTGCAGTCTTGGTTGCCGTCCACTTGATGACCGGTTTGGTGCGCCACTGGAGTTCGCGGACTTTACCGGGACCGTTTCCGTGGCCGATTGTCGGTAATGCGGCGCAAATCAGCAGCTACCCGCACATCTACTTCACGCGCATGGCGCGGCACTACGGCGACGTGTTTCAGATCAAGCTTGGCAACCGGCCTGTGGTGGTCCTTAACGGCGACGCTATCCGACAGGCGCTCGTGCAGAAAGGTGTGGATTTCGCCGGCCGACCTGATTTCACCTCGTTCCGCTTGATCTCGGGCGGTCGGAGCATGGCTTTCAGCAATTACAGCGAATGGTGGAAGGTGCACCGACGGGTGGCGCATGCCACCGTGCGCAAGTTCACTACGGGCAACCCGAACACCAAGAACGCCATCGAGAACCACGTCGTGAGTGAAGTCAAAGAGCTGATCTCGGTGTTTATGCGCGAAACGCGCACGCATGGCTACTTTCAGCCACACCACTACCTTGTGGTGTCCACAGCGAACATTATAAGCGCCTTGTGCTTCGGGAAACGCTATTCGTACGACGACGCCGAATTTCAGCAGGTGGTGGGGCGTAACGACAAATTCACGATGACGGTGGGCGCCGGCAGCATCGTGGACGTTATGCCTTGGCTCCAGTACTTTCCCAATCCGATCAAAACACTGTTCGATCAGTTTAAGGAACTCAACGCCGAGTTCTACGACTTCATCCTGGCCAAGGTTGTGGAGCACCGGAAGACCATGGAGCCGAGCATCGTCCGGGACATGACAGACGCACTCATCATGACGCTGGATCGCGGCATGACTGGGCCACCCGGGGTCTTGCTGGATGAGAAGTATGTGCCCCCGACCATCGGGGATATCTTCGGCGCGAGCCAAGACACCACCTCCACCGCGCTGCAGTGGATTCTTCTGTTGCTCGTGAGGTAAATGTCCTGCTGTCGTTTGGTAGTATTCCGCGGGAATTGTTTTTTATTAGTAGCCTTTTTTTTTTTTTTTTTTTTTTTTTTTTTACAAATTTTGATCTATTATTTTCGAATACGTAAAGTAGCCTACTTGATTAATTGAATTAGGTTTATTAGGTTAATTAAAAGGATTAATTAGGATTCAAATGAAAATAAAACGTAAGCTGGATCAGAACTGGAATCAGTTCGAAATTATTTATATTAAAACCGAAAAAAACCCATAAAATGCTGTTCAACAATTTAGATATTTGTAGCCAATATGCATCAACGCAAAAAAGGGCAAGTGAACTGTATGTTAACACAAAAATAATAAAACAAAACAAAAAAACCTCAAAAGTAAACAAAAAGGAAAAGGGATTTTAAAAAAGCTTATTTAAAACAAAACTATTATTAACTTATTATTATTACTTATTATTTTTTACTGGTATTAACTAGACCTAAAATAGGCATAACTTTAAATAGGCTACAGTCAACCTTAATAAAAAATACAGATTTAAATAAATAAAAGTCGAAAATGAAAGAAACAAACAAACCAGAACTTACACTCAATTTTAATTAATTTTAATGTTTGACACGCAGAGCCCTACATTAGTTTTTTTCCACGTTTTGTCGTAGACTGCGCGTGTCAATGCGCGCCAAATACACTGCGCAGTCGCCGGCAGCGCTGCCAGGTTGTAGTCTAGTAACAGGAGGAGGAGGCTACAGAACCCCTGCCTGGGAACACTGAAATAAGAGCTCTCCAATCATAACAAGAACAACAGAACATGCTAGATCAGTGTTTGCTAGACATCCTCATGGAGAGCTGCAGCTGCTTTACAAGAGGTACTGCATTTTTAATGCCAGCACAACTCCAACATATACGTGATTGAACAGAGTAGAGTCTTGGGAGCTCTTATAGTAGATTTAGGTTGAAACTAATACCTGTAGTCATATCAGTCTCCAGGAGGAGAGGGTTTAGTGACCACTATAATAGACCCACCATGCAGAGAGAATGAAACAATGATGCACTGTTTTTGTGCACTGTTAGCAAATTTTACTAGTGGAACAAAGCGCAGTAGCATTTATATCAAGCCGTTCAGTTTATGTGTTGATCATGTTCTTCATGAGTTAAATCAATTGCTTCGGTCAGCACTAGCATGCCATGCAGCCCCTGAATTGCATATCACTGTATGTAGTAATATGTGTAATATGGAGATTGGTGGCAGTGGTGGCTCGAAAGTTATAATGCTCCGTGTTACTGATCAGGAGGTTTGGGTTCAGGCCCCAGCTGCCACTGTTGGGCACTTGAGCAAGGCCTTGAACTCTATCTGCTCCAAGGGCACCATATCAAGTCTGACCCTGTGCTTTGACCCCAGCTTCCTAACAAGCCGGGATATTCAAAGAAAAGGATTTCACTGAGCTGGTATGGATACGCCACAAAAAGCCACCTTCTTCTATTTCAGTTCACCTAATACAAAGTATTTATATTATTTCAATCGATACTGAATTAAACAGAAGCACTTTGCTACAGAATTCTTGTTTAAATTTCATGCAAATATTTCTTGTGTGCCCAAAGTGTTGCATTTTATAACCAAAAGTGTTATCTACAGTCTATCCTTTTTCTCTTTTTCCTTGTTCTGCAGTGGAGCACAACACAAATTCTACTTTGGTTCTACAAAACAAATAGAATGTGTTATGACCACTAATACAGCCTTTTTTGCCCCATTCTCTAGCTACCCAGATATTCAGAAGAGACTTCAGGAGGAAGTGGACAAAGTAGTGGGCAGGAGTCGTCTACCTTCCTTTCAGGACCAACCACATCTCCCATATGTGATGGCCTTCATCTATGAGATGATGCGGTTCAGCAGTTTTATCCCTTTGACAATTCCTCACTGCACAACTGCAGACACCTCCATTAATGGATATCCCATTCCCAAAGACACTGTGGTTTTCATCAACCAGTGGTCCCTGAACCATGACCCCAAAAAGTGGGATCAGCCTGAGATCTTCAACCCACTGCGCTTCCTGGATGAGGATGGGGAACTAAATAAAGATGTGACTGGCAATGTCTTGATCTTCTCCATGGGAAAGAGGAGGTGTATTGGAGAGGAACTTTCTAAAATGCAGCTCTTCCTCTTCACAGCACTCCTGACACATCAGTGCCACTTTGCAGTGAAGAAACAACCCACTATGGACTGCATTTATGGGCTATCACTGAAGCCCAAACCATTCCAAGTAGCAGTAACTCTGCGTGACTGATTAGACTGGATCGAGAAGGAGTGCTGACCACATGTTCATGAGCAGAATGTGAATGAACTATGAACAGTGGCTCAGCTGAAAACTCACAACCAGTATCCAACAAAAATGGCTAACAAAAACCCCTCTATAGATTAAATTAACATTATAACCAATGGGATGATTCTTTTTTTTTTTTGAGTACACACTGCTAATAGTATCTAACACTTTGTATGAAGATGTCTTACTGTGTAACAGGGTTCAAAATCTCCCATATGTGATCAACCCATCCAGCGAGACCTTGAAGAGGCTACTCCCATCATAATATAGTTATATACACAGACAAGTCAGTTTTTAAACATCTTAAGTCTTAAAATTGTGGTTAAATGGCAAGAAATGGGATCAAAGTTAAATACTCTGAAATAAAAACAAAACAAACAAACAAACAAACAAAAAACATATAAGAAATAAATATAAATTAACTGAGAAGAAAAATCTAGATTTTGGCAGCAAATCTCGTCTGGATCACTACAAATCAGTGATAATTCACCTTGATGCCTCCTCATCATGATTTTAGATCCTTGTAGTAAATTTAGCTAACAATTCTTTCCTTATGTGGTATATGTAACCCTAACTCCAGTTTGAGAACAAGGGAGAAATGCAGGTGTGAAGACTAAATGGTCCATATGGAACATAGAGATGATATGAAAGATTCATTCTTTTTTGAATAGAACACAGAGGGCAAAGAATTTTTTTGTATTTCTCAGAGTTTGTCACAATAATTACATTGTAAGCTAGAACGAAATGGGAGTTTCCAGTTGATGCATTCAATCCTGCACTCCTCCTCCAAAGTCCTTTGATTCACCATATTCTTGTGATGTAGTCAAAGTAAAATCATCCTCAACCAAACACAAAGTCCTTGTAGATGCATAAATTAAAACATGGGCATTATGGGTACAGCATCAATTTACCGACCAATACAATACGCAATTTAATCACTTACAAATATCAGGACTCATCCTGACATAACTCATCCCCGTTCCAACCTATGCGTATTGTTTTAACTAGACTAAATATATTAATTTATGTAAAATGAAGGTGGCCTAAAGTACAATGAACAATGAAGCGGACCTGTGTTTTCAGGTAAAACCTACTGTATGTGTATAAAAACGTTATATTTATGAAATAACTACACTCAGGCAAACCATTTTGATTTAAAGTTTAAGTTGAATGACTGACATTTGGGTAGTGTGAACATAAATGCACTGACACACAAGGCAAAGCTCAGATCAGAGGCTCAATAGTCCTCGTTGAAATACACCTCATATCTGCAATTTTCAGCTAAAGAGACTAGTGTATACAGTATATACAGTCTATATATTTACTGCTATGTATTCCAGCTATTTTTTCTTGTTTTTTACTTTCTGTTTTAAATTTTTAAGAGTTAGCAGCTTTAAAATTTTGCGTTAAGCAAAGTTGAATATTATTATTTGCAGTCCATTATTAAGTGTGAGCTTCATAATATACTCACTAACGGAGATTATATACATATACACTTCTGAGATAACTGCTGTAGCAAACATTTTAAAAAGTAAGGTTTAACATATAAAATCTTTTATTAATTAATTTTAAATATTTAACTTTCATATATTTCAATGTTTTTATATGTAAAAAGAATGACAGAATAGTACATACATTTTCCAGAGGAATTGGATGATCATATTCAAAATGTTATATATTATAAGCATAGCATTCTTTAAATGAGTTAGCTGTACTAACTGAAATATCATTCATGATGTATCTCCAGTGTGTCACACCACTGAAAACGAGAAAGAATGTTTTGCAATTTTGATTGTACAAAGATGTTTGACAATTACATTTTGCCAATCTTTTCTTTGTTTTACCAGTGTACACTTAATTGTGCCTCTTACAGGAGATACAATAAACAAAATGGATCTTTTAAAATGATCGTAGCAACTGTGTTGGTAAATTTTGGTTAAACTTTACCATATTAAGTGATACTTTTACATTTATTCTTTTGACATGTTTATCCAATACAACTTACAACTTGGGTGGCACGGTGGTGCAATGGTTAGCACTGTCGCCTCACAGCAAGAAGGTCCTGGGTTCAATCCCCGGGTCACCCAGAGTGCCTTTCTGTGTGGAGTTTGCATGCTCTCCCGGTGCATGTGTGGGTTTGCTCCGGTTTCCTCCCACAGTCCAAAGACATGCAGATTAGGTCAACTGGCTACTCTATAGGTGTGAATGCGAGCGTGTGTGTTTGTTTGTCTGTGTTGTCTGTGACCTGCCCAGGGTGTACCCCGCCTCTTGCCCGAAGATGCTGGAATTGGCTCCAGCTTCCCCGCGACCCAGATAGATAAAGTGGTATAGATTATGGATGGATGGAACTTACAACTTGAGTATTGATGCAATCCAAGCAAGTAAAGGTTAAGAACCTTGCTCAATCTTAGGGGACCCCAATAGTGGCTCCCTGTCAGTCCTGAGACACAATATGTAATCTTTAATCACCAGCATGTCAATTATTTCATTCCCACCACATGTCATTTATGATTTTGTGCAGTTTAGTTAATTTGTGTCAGTTCCTCAAAAGGGGAAACTGTCTCTGGACCATCTTGGACAACTTTTAACTTTTTTGATAATAATTTTTAAAGCTGGTTTTATTAGGTCGATGTTAAAAGTGACAAGTTAACCATAAAAACAGGGGATGTGATATTTACAGACAGGTGACAAATTAAAGGAAAATACAACAAAGTGGGTTAGTAAGATGTTGGGCCATTAAAAGCCACCAAACAGCTTCAGTGTGCCTTGACTTAAATTCTTAAAGTCTCTAGAACTGTACTGGAGTGATAAACACCAATTTTTCTTCATTAATACAAGTTAATACTTGAATCTTGAATAAGACAAGACGAGATAAGATAAAACTGTATATTGTATATAATATACTCTTCTCTTAGACGGAAGGGTCAATACAAATTAATCCATTATGACTGATCACGTTTATGGTCACAAGTTCTCATTATAATACAGAAATTGTGAAACAAGTCATATGAGTCACTATTCAAATGAAGGATAGCAGCATGGATGTGTGTGTTTGTGTGTGTGTGTGTGTGTGTGTAGCAGCATTGACATGTATTATGTATGTTTTATAGAAAGGTTGGCCTATTATAGGGTTTGCAGCTTGTTTGAGTCAGAAGACTGATTACCCTGGGGTAGAAGCTGTACCTCAGTCTGGCAGTGCAAGCACCAAGACACCTGTAGCGTCTTCCAGATGGCAGGAGAGACAAGAGGTAGTGTCAGGGGTATGTCGGGCCTCTGAAGATGGTCATTGCTCTGCGTTGACAGTGGGGTTCTGTAGATTGCCTCAGGAGCCAACAGCTGGGCCCTGATGATTTTCCGAGTGCTGTAGACATCATGTTTCAGGGCGTTTCTCTCTATGGTGGTGTTGCTGGGGTACCATGTGGAAATGCACCAGGTGTGTATCATCTTGATACTGCTGCAGTAGAAGGTGACAAGCAGGTCCTTGTTGAGGTTTATTTTGGTGAGTGACCTCAGAAAGTAGATCTGCTGCTGTGCTTTCTTCATCAGCTATGTAGTGTTTATGGTCCATGACAGGTCCTCTGATATGGACACCCAGGAACTTGAAGCTTGGCACTCTCTCTACCACGTCTCCATTAATACAGATTAGAGCAAGGAACTTCACCACCTATCCTGATGGTGATGATGAGCTCTCTGGTCTTGTTGGTGTTCACTAACAAGAGGTTTTGATGATGGTCATGGAGAGCACTGCATAACTGTATAAAAATCTGCCAGATGTGTTTGACTGAATCGACTGAATTGAGATCTGGTGACTGTGAAGGCCATATGTTCCATCATACAATAAACATGATTAGTCAAAAATCACTGCACTGATTTGCAGTGAGTCTCTAAGGGGACATGTACATGTACGAGTGTATATTATATACAATATACAGTTATCTTCTAAAGTATATGTGTAATTACACCAGTGATTAACATTTCATGTGTACTGAAATATTAACTTTCTTAACATTTTTATCAAGATATTATAATAAATTTCACCCTTGAAATTAAATTATATTTTTTGCTTACTGCTCAGACATTTGGCCACTCTGACAGTTCCATATATGTACAGTGGATAGTGTTTATTGCTAAAGCAATTTTTATAATGTGTTTGATACTGTATATCATCCCTTTTTTTTTCTTCATCTGTATTTGAACACTGGATGATTGTAGATACATGATTATATTGATTGACCCTGAATTAAAATGATTATGGTGCTCCTTGAGGTTTTTATGTGATAAAATGTAGTGGCCTCATAGCTCCAAGGTCCTGGGTTCATTCTAAGCTTCTCTCGGTGTAAAAACATGGAAAGAGGTGGACTGATCTAAATTACCCCTAGGTGTGAATGTTTATGTGCACAGTACCCTATGGTCAACTGGCCTCACATCTAGGATGTATTCCTATTCCTATTTGACTTACATTCTTTGGAGTAGATAGATCCACTATCCATCCACATCCACTATAACAAAAACTGAAGCATATTCTAATATACAGTTCCCTCCAAAAGTACTGGAACAGTGACACAATTTTTGTAATTTTGTCCCTACACACTCACAATGGTTTTGAAAATAAGCCATCAAGATGTTTGAAGTGTAGACATTTACCATTACTTCAAAGGGTTTAAAAAAATATATTGCATTAACTGTTTAAGAATTGCAGCCACACAGAAGAGTTTACAAGAGACCTAGAGACCCAAACAAACAAATAAACAAAAAACCCAACAACAAATTATTCCAGCTTTACCAAGGTAACCAGTCATCTGTAGCGCTGACTGCGTATGTATGTGCTCCTATTTTTAATTGTGCTGTAATGGCACTATTTATAAGTAACAGTTATATCCAGTTTGGTTAGAAGAAAGGGGAAGTGTTTAGAAAATACCTTTCCCTGCCCTACAGCTTATCTCGTCTCCCAGAACATCCTGTTCTTGATCAGCCAGAGACTTCCAGCCAGGCTGCCAGTCCTCAGTGCGTGACAACTACAGATAGAGCCAGATGATTACTGATATATCAACACCCCCATGTTTAGCACACCCCCTCTGCTAAACTAAAAAGAGGATAAATGTAAAGGCTCCACTTGTTCTACTAAGATTACACTCACATATTGCACAAGAGAGGAGACATGGCTATCTCTAGATTTAAAAAAAAAAAGGCACGTAAAGAGGAGGACACACAGGACAGAGGATCTAGTACTTCAGCATTACACCGTAACTCCTGTGTTCATTCCCACGATGCAGTGCATGGCCTATTCTTGGGTTTGTGCACAAGCAGGCACACCTCTCACGTGTACTGTGTGCACTCATCCTTGCATGAGCGGTAGAAGCAGTGAAAACAGCCTATTCTGTGCATTAAGACTACATCTAGTACCTCTAATATGAATGCTTAGGACAGAAATAGACAAACACAAATGCATTTACAGAAGATATAGCTCATGTATAATACTTCCATCCATACATACACATTGAATGCAGGTCACACAGCTAGGCATACATCAGATCTTTTTTTTTGTAATAACAGTTAACAATAGATCAAAACACATGTTGCATAGTAATTTACTCCTTTTTCTAAAATTATTATTATTTTGTTTTGTTCACATCACTGTGGAACATACACTCATTGATCACTAAGTTAGGAACACGTGTACTCCTACTTACTTACGCAATTATCTTATCAGCCAATCATCTGACAGCAGCGCAATGCATAAAATCATGCAGATACAGTTCAAGAATTTCAGTCAATGTTCACATTAAACATGAGTAGGCATATTTTCAACAAAACTGAAGAGCTGAAGATTGGAGAAAGACCATGTGAAATTTTACTAATACTCAACTGTCCAGTTTGGTTGAGCCTGTGCCCATTATACTTCCAGATTCCTGCTCTTGGATGACAGAATTGAGCCTGATGTTGTCTTGTGCTGTTGTATCCGCCTCAAGATTTGACGTTTTGTGCTTGATCAGCATGTTGTGAAGAGTGGTTATTTGAACTACTGTAGCTTTCTTGTCAGCTCCATTCAGTCTGGCCATCCTCCTCTGACCTCTCTCATCGACAGGGCAGTCGTGCCCACGCAACTGCCACTTACTGCATATTTTTTTCTTTTTGCACCATTCTGTGTAATTTCTAGAGTGTTGTGCATGAATCTCAACCAGACCTTCTGGAACCAACAACCAGGTTCAGGATTTCCCAGTGACGGTTGTCAAGGGTGTAGTTAAATCAGAAGAAAAAAAATCATCTGATAAAATACTCATAAAAAAAAAAAGTCATTTATTTTAATTATAAACAAAAGGCCATATCTGACAGTATTTACTACCAGTTAAACGTTTTTGCACACCAATGGTTTTTACTACTTTTTCACTTATTTCACAATTAAGTTCAGAGGTATTTTTGCCAAGCATTGGAAAGTTGTTGAGTGACCAACTACAGATGAAAATATAAACCAAACAAAACAAGACTCCTTTATAAAATGGAAAAAGTATGTAACAGTACATGTCCGACATCCTGTTAACCGGCTGTGTGGCGATTGCATAGTCAAATTCTAGACTGTCCTTTAACTGTGTACAGAAGACTGCGGGAGGCAGGACTAAAGGGTTGTATTTCAGGCAGAAAGCCACTTTTGAGGTTTCCAATCAAGAAGAAAAGACTTGCATGGGTCAAAGAACAAAGAAACTGGTGTGTAGAAGACTGGTGTAAGGTGCTGCATACTGATCAATTAATGTTTGAACTCTATGGTTCCTTAAGGAGGTGTTATGTGTGCTGTTACAATACTGAGTGTCTAGAATATTACTGAGTGCCTAGAAAAGATTTGACTAACATTGAAAATGTAGAAAATCTTAATGTGCGCAAAAACTTTGAACTGGTAGTGTAACTGTAGCCTTGGATGGAAAGTGCTAGTGGAGGCCTGACTTGGACACTGATTGACTCTGCCTTCTGCCAAGAAGACATTTGGGGAAAGTAGTTGCGTTGAGGTGAACAGGTCACTTCCCTTTGGAACTGACAGCTAGGAAATGATGTCCTCCTGTCAGCCTGCTCTTTAATTACTTCCTGTTCCAGATGTCCATTGCGTGAGAGAGAGAAAAGGCAGGAGAGAGAGCAATAGTAACCATTACTACCGAATCAGAATCAGTTAGAGCTTCAAACACCCCTTTTGCCAGAAGACATACATCCGGCCTTCCTTATTTATTGTTTTCATTAAGACAACTGATTTCATTAAGACAAAGGACTCAAACTGGTCTCCATCCTGGAAGTTGACAAGAGAATAAGTCACAGATATATTTGATGAATTTAATGAGGGTCTTATATTATACAGCCAAATCACATCACATTTATACCAAATCACATCTGGTAGTTTAATGCAATGAACAGCACTGTAATACAGCAATATCCACTGTATATATTTTCATGTACACAATTATTACGTGGACAATTTTTAACTCAACATTATGGACTGCTACTGTTTCACAGATTACATATAATATTCCAGAGTTCATATAGAATAATCTACAATGAATACTGTATTGCTGTTGCTAGACCACTCCCTCCCCCCAAAAACCCCCCAAAAAACTAATGACAACAACAACACAGCACTCACACACTCCTTGCTTTCTTTGGTAAAGCTGAAACATATCAAACAAAAACAGAAAAAGTAAGTAATCATCCTTATACAAATGTCATGTGCGCTATTTAAACAACACATTTCGACACCCAGTTTCCAAAAGAGCGGTTGTGACAATGCTTGAGTACAAATGGTTTTAAAATTTTAAAATCAAAATATATTTTTTAAATAAAAATTATGATTCTAGTATTGGTTCTAGTTCATCACACTTGATAATGGAATGCAATAATTCTGTAAATATAAATTTTTTATCAATGCCAAATTTTGGTAAAATGTGTGAGGAAGTTTATTCAGTACAAAGTCTCAGAGTGTGTCAGAGAGCTGCATTCTTTTTTTATCAACTCTTTTAGTGGAATTGACTAGTTGTAAAAAAACAAAAGTCAGTTTTAATTAGGCATACACATAGGGGATTGGATACTTTCAAATATTTACATTGGTGCTTGAAAGTTTGTGAACCTTTTAGAATTTTCTACATTTCTCTAGAAATATGACCTAAAACATCATCAGATTTTCACACAAGCACTAAAAGTAGATAAAGAGAACCCAACTAAACAAATGAGCCAAAATATTATACTCGGTCATTTATCTATTGAAGGAAATGAGCCGATAGTACAAACCTGTGGGTGGGTAGAAGGATTGGCATGTAGTGTGAAGGTGAAATTAGAGCCAGGTGTTTTCAATCAATGGGATGACAATTAGTTATCGAGTAGGCACCCTGTTTATTTAAAAAAACACGGATCTATCATTTTCTGATTTTCACACATTTGTGAAACACATTTGTGTATCATGGCACAAACAAAAGATATTTCTGGACCTCAGAATGAGAGCTGTTGATGCTCATCAGGCTGGAAAACAGTACAAAACAAAAATCTCTAAAGAGTTTGGACCAATCCACAGTCAGTCACAGTTCAAGAACATTTTCACCCTCTCCAGGAGCAGTCGACTAACAAAGATCAAAAGATCGCTCTGAGAGCAAGGCCTGTAATTGTCTGTGAGGTCTCAAAGGAACCCAGGGTAACTTCTAAGCAAGTAAAGGCCTCTCATCATTGTTAAAGTTCATGAGTCCACCATCAGGGAACACTGAACAATGGTGTGCATGGCAGGATTGCAAGCAAAAAGCCATTGCTCTCCAAAAAGGACACTGCTGCCCAATTACAGTTTGCTAAAGATCATGTGGACAAGCCAGAAGACTACAGATTTTTTTTTTGGATGGATGAGACCATAATAGAAATTTTCATTTTAAATAAGAAGCATTATGTTTGGAGAAAGGAAAACATTGCGTTCCAAAATAAAAGCCTTATCCCTTCTGTGAGGTGGTAGGATTATGATTTGTGCCTGTTGTGATGTATCTGGGACCAAGACAGCTCACCGTCATTGATGGAACAATGAACTCTGAATTACACCAGTGAATTCTAAATGAAAATGTCAGGACATCTGTCCGTGAACTGAATCTCAAGAGAAAGTGGGTCATGGAGCAAGATAATGACCATAAGCACACAAGTCTTTCTATCAAAAAAGAATATATATATATATATATACTGTATTTATTTATTTGTTTGATACTCTTCCAATGATTAAAAAGCAAGAAATATATATAATATATTTGTCTCATTTGTTTAACTGGGTTCTCTTTATCTACTGTTAGGGCATGTGTGAATATTTATATAAAAAAGCCATATTTATGCAGAAATATAGAACATTCTAAAGGGTACACAAACTTTCAAGCACCACTGTATGTTAACATTTAAAGTTTAACATACTACCTATACCGAAGATCTAGCACCATATATAATATCCTTCTTTTTCAGGTACAAAGAGTCTCCAGATCAAGAGCAGCAGCAATTCATCACTGTCCAAATATTTCAACATATTATGAAGCAATAATGCTTCTGTCAAGAATGCTTCTGTATTAATGTACCATTTATATTTTAAAACATAGCATTAAACTTTGTGTACAATGACCAAAAATGACTTTTGGAACATAATTCCCTACACCCACAATTTTGTGCAGTGAAACAGGCGAAACTACAATAGCATTAATACCTTTCAATTTTTTTTTTTACAGGTCAAAGCTAAAGTTATTACTGTGTACAAATACTATAAACCAGCACCTTTCTGTTACAAGAAAAATGAGATAATTAAGCATCTTCTTGACTCAGTAATCAGTTTGCTTAAACAATCATGTGGGTATAAGCACAAATGAGGAAACAAAACACATTAAGAAATGAAAAACTGCAAAACAGATCTAATATACTCTGAAATAAATTTGATACTCTTCCAAGGATTAAAAAGCGAGAACCGTTTATTTTTTTTCCCTCTGTGTGAAAATGTAGTGAAAAACTAGAGAAGAGATGGGAGAGGTGGTGGTGTAAGCGAACATGTAATGAATTGCACTCAACACTGGCCATGAAGTCAAGAAAAGAGGGAAAAGAAAAGGTACCCTGCCATGTCTTAGTGTTGTATTAATCTATTAGTGTTGTGCAAGTCTGCAATACAAACATGAATAGTGAATTGAAACGGAATAAATTCAGCGCTGGGTTTGGAATGGATATGTGAACAGGGGAGGAGTAGGGTGGACAAATCAGTGGCCAGGGCATAAGCGAATTCCATATCCCAGGTATTCAGTGGACAAATGGGATCAATAACCGAAATAAAAATATCTATCCCTTCTTGATTTCACAAAACAAAAGTTTCAATTGGTATGCAGTTATGTTTGTTCTTCACCTGCTCCATGGTCGTGTAGCAAGCCTTGATACTCTAACTATAGTGCAAACATGCAAATCTCGCCACCTGCTGCACTACACACATTGACGGAGACGTGATCTAGCTTATCTTTTCTAGGTGGCTTTTACTTTGCAGATTGATGCATGGATGAATGGCGATCTTTTCTGAATCAGAACCACCCAGATATGTAGAACAAAACCAAAAACAGCTAACAAGATGCGCATCACATGTTATCTCATGGTTAAAAATATCAAAGAGCAAATAAAGAAGAATATAGAAGCGAGACTCTAATTAAATAATTTTATGGTGAATGCCATGCGAGATCTCATAGCATTGTATCGTGCTGGGGGTGCAGGTATGGTGTGCAACAATAGAAACCTTATTATAAGAGGACAGTAATTATAGATATGTTCATTTCCTTTAGTCTGTACTAATGTATATACCTAGGTAACCATCTCCTGTGCTATTATATTAGTTACCACTTTTTAGCCCACTCAATTTCCAGGCAACAAAAATATGTGACTAGGCAACACACTGGAGCTTTTATTCTTATGGTGGGCTAACGAAGGAATTTGATGATTTGAACACAACTGTATGGGTGCTAAAATTAAGGAAATCTTTTAATTAATGACTTTTGTGTTAACATATGTCGCAGACTATGAGGCAACACATCATGCTCCTGATGATCACTCATTAAAGTTCAGTTGTCCTTAATGTTGAGAGTCATCTCCAGACAGCATAAAGATGGGAGAAAGTCAAAATAACAGTCATACGGCCACAAGTGAACTATGATCTGTGGTAGTATGGAATACGACATTGCCTCATGGTTTGTGGCATACAGGAAGTTGTGCTGCAGATTAATGCTGATCAAAGTTCAGTTGTCCTTAACATGAATAATCATTTATATTCAGCAGAAAAACTAGAGAAAGACAAAATTACAGTCATACGGTCATAACCCGAGTCCATCACCGCAACTGTGCCCTAAAAGTAGAGGAGTCATGAAGAGTCTGTTGATTCGGTTTCCGACTAAAGTGACAAGAGAAGAGAGTCCAGCTCCTTTTGTGCTTCATCGTCCTGTTATGGACACAAAATTTTAAATTTGAGGCAGAAATAGGCACAGACCTGAGCTTAAATATGTACAACCAGAACTGATAAGATCAGCCTGTGGGCACTGCATTGACCCACCTCTTTAGTTATAGTTTGCATATCAGATGCAGCATCACACATCATCTTGGCTTGGTTCTTCTGGCCCAGGTCTTTATAGCACTTAAATCAGTGAAGAAATACACATCACCTCTGTAAGCTTAAAACCATTAAAAAAAAATCTACAAACATGAAGATATTTGTCTATGATCTTTTACCTTGGCTAAAAACACATAGTTATATTTAGAGTACTGTGGACAGATCTCCTCTACCTGTGAAAAGAGCAACAATAAAATGAGTTTTTATGGAAGACCATTATATATTATTGAAGACTTGATTATAACATCACAGTGCAGCTTAAAAACAATAAATCTGATGTGAGTCGATGGTGATACTTTAGGCCATACATGTATGGATTCAGTGTTTGCAAATCAGTGTTTTTTGGCTGTCCTGTTTTTGGTTCCTTTAATAAAGCAGTGCATTAGTAATGAAAAGCACATTTGCCTTAGTACAGTTTTTGCAGCTAAATGGCTAGTGTAAATTCCCACAAGGATTTTTTGTGTTTTACGAGTTTGACAAACATTCATGCACGTGACAAACCACCACTTACCCACTCATCAGAATAAATAACCACCTTATCCACATTTACATCAATTTAACCATGGCACGAAAGAGAAACACTAGAGCATCCTCCAATTAAGCTTGAAATGTTTCCCTGATGTTTCAAATCACCGTCATTCAAACCATTCGTCTAACATATAACGCCCCCTCTGCTGGCTGAACACTGGTCAAGAAAGACAAACGCAGATCTTCATGGATGTTGATGAAAAGGATCTCCTCCTTCAGACCAGTCTTACAAAGGATCGTCTCATTCAGGGTGAGTCTTAAAAATAATCTTCTCATTCACTTCAGGCTTAAACAGACTAAGTAGCTGTGAGCTCGAACGATGGGATTAACTGACATTTCAGATGAATGGAGGCTGGTTGGCAACGGTTTTTGGTTACGTTAGATTTTCACCCTGAACCTGTTTCTTGGTGCTGAAGTTCTGTTTTTGTAGCTAACTACAGATAGGGGATGTTGTATAACTCCACAGGATGTGTTTGTTAGAAAGTGAGACAGCTCTTGGCCTGCAGGCGAGGTGCAACAAGTTACAACACACGCTACTTAATCAAAATTGATGGGCGAGATACACAAAATGAGGAAGAGGCATGCTAGCAAGTGTCTTGGCCAGAAGTGATTTTATTTCTCTATATAAACACATGAACTATGGGAACACAGATTGAATCCTGTTAAATACCTGAGGTTTGGTCTTTAACTGGGTGCAGGAGCAATATAGGGGTATTTCCCTACTCATCACTAAACAAACAGGCCTCTGTACTCCCGCACAAGGCAGATGGTGGGAAGATCCGTAAATTCAGTGAGCTACATTACTGAAACTGGGTTTAACTGCTGAAATTATGGGAACCATAAAAATGTAAAAACGTTTAAAATGGCAATAGTGGCTTATGTTTCTAGATTAGATTGGTTATTAGCAATATGTGTTTAGATAAATGTATGAAAATTGCTCTGCTCTGTACAAGATGCAGCTCTGACTACTGTATTTACCGTACTACTGTTAATTATTTTGTATACAACAGCATTGGAATAAAATAAGTAGCAATACAAATGGTGAGGATTGACATTGTATTCACTATTTTATGCTTTTAAACATGCACAAACCTGCATTAAGTCTTGCATTATCTTTAAGATTACAGAGGTTTTTTTTTCCACTTAACGAGATTCCACTCAGGGAGTGTGGCCTACCTTGAGGAAGTTCTGCAGGGCATCTTGGACTGTTGCGTTCGGAGGCTCTCCAAACAATGCAGCAGCAATTTTCCTCTCAATCCATGTACACTGGGACACCTGCAGTGCACGCGCACACACACGCACACAACACACAACACACAGAAACCCATCCACACAACGACACACACAGAACACACACATACATGGTTTGGTAGGAATTTAAAACAGACCTTAATCAGATCTCTAAATTAAGATCACATTACAGGATGCTGTTCAGTTGTATGATGGGGAAAAAAAATCCTGTAGCATGTTCTAAACTGTACCCATGGCAGGAAGGATTAGCAGTCATTTTGTGTCTGTAAGTTACACAGAAGGGAGCCAATACACAACATGGTCAGTTTTTAATTACATACAGTATTTTACAATAGTATTCCAAGTATTGTATTGCAGTATTGTAACAGCAAAAGTATTGCATTGCAGCAAAAGTTCATTGGGAGAGACACATTTGCAAATGCTAAAGTGAATAAGCTACAACAATAGCAATAACAACATTGAAAACACTTAACGTAGTAGTAGCATTCAAAAGCTTTCACTCTTTCAACAATAACTAGAGATGCATTTCCGTAAGAAAATTGCTTAAAATTCTGCAGTGCAAAAATAAGACGAGTGCGGCTCATAGTGGATGGATCTGTGTGTTGGATCAGTTAGTCTTGGCTTTGAAATGAAGCTTGGTGGCTCTCTGATGAAGCGTGACTGAGTAGGAAGACTTGAATCTGAAACTCTATTCATTTCAATGGGGGAAAAAAAAAAAATTTACAGGAAAATGAGAGAAGCTCAAAAAAAATCTTTCCAAATGTTGTACATAAGCACACTATTCAGGCACAAGATGGAGGAGTTGAAGTTGGTTTGGGGCCAATATCTTGACAACAGCAGGAGAAGCGTGGCAAAAAAGTGGTCTGATGGATAACAATAGTATGATTGCTTGTGCAGTCACAGTAATTATAAGTTGCATAAACTTAATTGCGCACACACACACACGCACGCACACACACACACACACACCCCTCTCATTTCCAGGAAAAATCCAGTACTGGAACTGTCTTTGTTCTATGTAAGTAGGTGCAAAACAAGGTGTACAAATGTACGTCAGGCTTAACACTAGATCTTTGTTCAACAACAATACTGTGCAACCTGGTGTTAGACATCACTAAAGACAAGTCTTCTCCAGCTACTTCTCTATAGTCTACACACCTCTGTTAAATTTGCAGGTTTTTGTGATGTAAAAAATTAAACCATGATATGAAAAGTCAGATCTTTTTACACATTCAATGTAATATAGCAACCAACAAAATTCAAGCGAAAAATAAATAGAAACATTTTAGGAAAAAAAAGGAAAAGAAAAAAAAAAAAAAAAAAAAAAAAAAGTTCAATAACCCGGGTACCCAGTGTGTGTCCAGCATCATGTTATGGTGCTGCTTCTCTTCAGATGGGACTGGGGCTCTATTCAAGATAAGGGGAGTCATGGATAGTTGCATATACAGATCTACCTTGGCAGAAAAACTGCAGGCCTCTGCAAGACAGCTAAAGGTGAAGACAAGTCCAAATTGGCAAAGGAATGGCTTCAGAAGAAGATTAACATGGCTGAAGAAGGCTTTGCACAGGACACACTCTGATAGATCTGGGGCATTTTTGCAAGGAAGAGTGAGATAAAATTATCTCACAAAAATAAAAAGTTGGTAGACTCTTACCCTTAAAAACTTAGTGCTGCATTACAAGCAAAAGATGCTTCAACAAAGTATTAGTTAAGGAGTTTGTGCATGCTTATGCAACCAGTTAATTCAGTTTTCTTTTCCTATTTGTGCTGTTGTACCTAAATAATGCACGCCAGGGAGGTGTAAAACAGCCTGACACGAAATATCTTTGTCAATCGATTATGTTCCGTTGGAACTACCGTCAGAGCTGCTGTTACAGAAAATTAATGCACACGTTCTGCTCACTTTGTTATAACTAAAATGTAGTAAACAATATTAAAAAGAAAAAGAGTGCTTTTATTTGTGAAACACAGAATATCAAACAGGAAGAAGTGGAAAATCTTGTTCTGGCCACACAACAAATGAACAAAATGTTCTGCGTTTCTTGCCCCTACCCTCTTTCATGTGTTTTGTTTTATGGAATTTCTTTTGGACCTGATTCAGAACAATAAACAGGGACTGGTCAAGAAAACAAACCTTAGTGGTAATGAATAGGAAGGCAGATATTATAGAACGCTGACAGCATCCGAATGATAGAGGTGTGAATAAAGTGGCTTTACTCATACTCACAGCATAGCACCAGCGGCCCAGGAGGTAATAAGACAGCGGATCCTGTGGCTTCAGCTCAATGGCTTTATCTAAATGATCCTGTTTGTTTGGGAGAGACAAAGAAAGCAAAAGAGATCCATTACATTACGTGACCTGTTCATTCCTGCTCTGAAGTTCCACCTCAATTTCACCTCACAAAAATGCATGCAAACATTCATGAAGTATTGAACCACACACTCTGGTTCGTCCCTCAGTCCCTGTACCTTACTTTATCACACTGCATCACCTCTATCTAGTCTATCACTTCCTGCCTTACTCTGTCCCTGTCACTATGCTTATGAAACATGTTTGGAAGTGTGTATGAGGAAAGTAGAGTTCACTGCCTGCTTTAGGCATATTTACAGATACTTTCGTAGAATCCTAACAAAACACATGCAATACCTCATCTATTAAAAGTTAATTTGCCCACTATTAACGGTTTCCCAGTACAATAAAAAAAAAAACCAACTATTTAAAAATTGTATTTATTAGACTTACCTTGAAAAGGTAGCCATTCTTTATCTTATTCTGGACAGAGTCATATTCTGACAGAAGTCCACATAGAATAGCATACCTAGGGACACAAAAGGAAAGGCAGATGCTTTTATAAATATAATAAATATACCCAGTACCCAAAATCACTTCCCATTACTAATTTTCAACAAGCATGAAGTAAAGACATTCTAATAATGCTCCTTCACGGGATATGGTTGTACTCCATCGAGTACTTGAAAGAACATGACTGCCTAGACAGTATTTTGTGTATGTGTGCATGCACATGCTCAATGGGACGGTTAAAGAACATTTTGAGAGGGAGGTATGAGGTGATCAAAGCTTCCCCACCACAGCAATGTTAATCCTGCTGGTAGTCTGACTCAAACAGTACATCCTAAGCACAAACAACTTTTAAATACAGGATCAAAAGATGAAAACACTGGCAATCGCAGAAATGGTGGTGGCAAGCATAGGGGCCTCGATGTCTATTAATATATGTGTGTGCACGCGTGTACATGTGAGAACTTATCATGATCAACTTGTGTATTGATGGAGGAGGTCCTGGTGCAGCGGTCAGATTTCTGTTCAGGAGGAAGTAAGGCTTTTTTGTTGGCAAAAAGTGCTCCATGCCATTCCTAATTAGCCTGCTGCTCCCAAACCAAAAACAGTCAAGAATAAATGGGCTTACGTAGCAGTTTCATTCTTCAGCTTGAAGGAAAACATTGCAGCATAGTTACATCTCCTAATTAAAAACTGCATTCTAGGTATAAGGAATATTTTTGCAAGTGCTACACGAGTCATTAGCTCAGCTCACTCTGGTATTACAGTTTTAACCTTGTCAGTACCTTGAAGAATGGTTGATAGAATTGATTGATTTACTTCCAAATAAAACAGTAGTGTAGGTCTTGGCATCTCCTTTTGGCACAGCACTGGCTGTGATGATGGCATGGCAGAAATAATGACATGTTTCTAAAATAAATTAAAGTTCTAACATTTCCCCCCTTGTTTTCCCCTTGTTTGCAGACAGTGCGGTTACAGACACAGGTTTAGAGTGTTCAGTTTTGTCAGAGTATGTCTAGGCTCTGAGATCTGGGTTATGATGATTATTTATTTTTATATACGCTACCAGTCAAAAGTTTGGACACACCTTCTAATTCAATGTTTTTTTCTTTATTTTAATTACATAAAAGACACTTCATGTCTTAAAGTAATGATGGACTGTTGTTTCTCTTTACTTAGTTGAGCGGTTCTTGACATAATATGGATTACTACAGTTGTTCAAGAGGGCTGTTATAAAAAAATACTGTATTTTTATCATTTCCCATTTACTATTTACTGTATGTCTCAAATGCATTAAGAA
>JAQQZR010000038.1:6944091-6957093 GCA_030068235.1 Notoglanidium macrostoma
TAAGAAAGACTGGCCACTTAGACAGTCGCTGGAGCCTGGCACAAAAAGTGTTCAGCATCCTCCACTTGTGGAGTCAACGAAGATTTTGCTTCCACCATTGCATATCAAACTTGGCTTGATGGAAAAACTTTGTCAAAGCTCTGGACAAAAGAAAGCCAGCTTTCATGTATCTAAGTGAAAAGTTTCCTAGGTTAAGTGAAGCTAAGATAAAGGAAGGTTTGTTGGTCCCATGATTCGTGAACTTTTTCAAGATGATACATTTGACAGTGCATTGCGTGGCAAAGAAAAAACAGCATGGAAATCCTTCAAGTCAGTGGCAACAAATTTCCTTTGGAAAAAACAAAGCTACTATATTGAGCTGGTACAGAAGCTTCTCAGAGCATATGAAAGACTTGGATGCAACAGGTCACTAAAGGTTCACTTTCTACACCGTCATCTTGATTTTTTTCCAAACAAACTGTGGGGAAGTGAGTGATGAGCATGGTGAGCGATTTCACCAAGACATTGCAGACATGGAGAAAAGATATCAAGGCAAATGGAGTCGATCAATGCTTGCTGACTCTTGCTGGACAGTGAAGCGAGATGCTCCATTTAATGAATATAAGAGGCGAGCTAAGAAGCGGCGGTTAGACACTGAATAACGATTGACACCGACACTTCATAAGTAACTACAGTGACTGATTAATAATAATTACGTAGTAATACATGATGGTGTTTGCTTTTTGAATCATAACAGATGCTAATAATAAACCAATTGTTATAAAAAAAAGTTAAAGGGTCTGTGTTTAAATTAATATGAGCCACTATACAATAGACGTATAGTGTATTTGACAATGTGTATGATCGCATAACTGAAAAGATTAAATATCTTTTGAACGGTAGCCAATCAGCCTGTTTTATTGTCATACTTGAAATTAGCACACCAAAATTGGCAGATTTTATTCCCGAAGCAAACAACTTCCAAAAATTTGTAGACCAGTGATATTTGTCTGGGGAGCTTATTGGAAATAGTTGAGTGTTGATGAGATCTACCTCTTCTTTCTGTTCTAGCAGAGTGGATAAGCCTTCTTTCTTTTCAGGTCCATTACATGCATGCATCCCATCTGCTCTCTGTAACAGGACTATGAGCTCATCCAACGGCTCTACAACTTCGCGATCCTCTTCACTTTCGCCCTCCTCTTCAGTGTCTGTCAGTGCTGTGATATACCTAAAATCACAAGAAAGAAATAGCCCTTAATATTACATGCCTGATGCCAAGAAGGTTGCCAACACTATGCACTACATTCCTTGAACAACCTTTAATTTACATTTTGGGCTTAAATGAAGTGTGAAGATTAAAGTTTGCACTTTTGAACAAACGTCAAAAACAGCAATTTGGACATTAACATTTTACTTCAGTGTCACTCATCTCAGTGTACTTTGTAGTTTGCATTTAATGTTTATTTTGCTGTGTGGAAATGCCCGGCAGTCAGGCACATTTCTTGCTTTCAGCTATAATCAACTTTTATAGGCTTGCAATTATAAAAATACAAACATGATGCCTCACTTCATTTTGTTCAGCAGGAAATATGCTGCATGAGCCAACATGGTAAAACCCAGAGAGTGTAAGGCTTCTTTACTGTCTGCTAGCAAAAACCACTGGTATGTTTTGTCTTATGTGATTTCTCTCCACAACCTCCAGAAAGGGAAGGAACTCCCGTGCGATGAAAATCAAGGTAGGAATAATCAAAATCTAATCTTATCAAGTGTTTTCACGAAAAGTCAAACCGATTCAGCCAGAAACTGATTAGTGTGTAAAATTTACATGACAACACCCCCAAGGTTCATTTAAAGAGAAAAGTATGTTAGTTAATAGTTTATAGCTGTAAGCTGCTTTATAAAGATACACTGACATGTTACCAATGAACTAATTTCTAAAGGCTTTTCAGCAAAAAAAAAAAAAAAAAACACTATGAGATTTGCTTGCTACCGTCACTGTGAGGCATGCAAAGCCCCTATTAACTTTAACAGTCTTCACAAAAGCGCCTTGAGTTCCTTCAAGTAAACAACACCTTCACCTCACATCAGTAGAAAGCAAGGTGTAAAAAGCAGAATTAATAACAGACTCAGGTACCAATGAAAGACTGAAGAGAGGAAAAGTGAAAACATGAAAGGGATCCGTTAAACATAGGCAGGGGCAATGTGCGTCATCTGTGGTTCTGTGGAGATGTGTCAGAGCGGGCCATGCAAACAGAGATACCTCCAGCTACATATACAACATACTTGTTGAAACATTGGTGCCTCACCCTTAAGTCAATTGCCATGATTTGTAATTACAGTCCTATGGCCCCAAGGTGAGCACAAAAGATCTTAGATGCTACTCTATGATGCAGTTTCTTGTTTTATGTTTCTTACTAAGATATGCATGTTTTTGGCTCATAAGCTGAGCAACTACTACAAAATTCAATACCAAAAGGCATTTAGGGATTTTCTAAGTGAATTAATACACACTGCTTCTGCAAGGTCGTGACTATTACACTATGAACAATTCTATCCTGTGCCTACATGGTTAATTGTAATGTAAAAAAATGTTAAATTACTGAAGAGATTCGTGTGGAGATGCTTGGGGAGCTATAAATCTACAAAACACAAAAAGACACAGAACTCTGTCTTAACATTTAATGTTATTTCAATTTTTATAAATGTTTACCAGGTCTTCTTCCTTGAAATGTTCATAGGAAAAACAGACACATTCCTCCTGCCTTCGTGTTTATATTTGTTGAAGACCACCAGCATTTATCTTTTTTTTCCCGTCAAAGTCAACAGTTATAAATACATACTTTGAGATCCAAGGCTGAAATCCACTATTCTATCAAACACTGACAGAATTTCACCTGCTTTTGCTTAATGAATGTCTTTATAGCCAGGTATTTGACATTACTTTACTGATACCAGGGCCACAAATTCCCATAATTTGACACATGTTCATAAATAAGGATTCGAGATGGACAAAAGTAAACATTGTACCATAGCAGGGTGTAAATGAATGCTGAATGGAGGTGTACTGTGTCCACACTATGAATAAGTTTCAGCGGCTCTACTTCTGAGGTCAGTGGCTTTTCCGTCACTCAGCATGTATTAGAACGGCATCCAAGGGTTTCGGCATTCAAATCAGAGTTTGGGAAGAGAGCATGAAAAGGGTCTGTGGTGGTTTGACTTATTTTATTCATACATCCACCAACTGACTCATTCATCAGCAAAGCCTGTTTAGTTTTTTGCTGCTCCATACTACAGCTTGTTCTCCCAAATACTGAGAGATCAGTACATTCCTGCTCTGCATCCCATGATACACTACAGGTCAGACAAAAAAAAAAAAAAAACCCTTTCGGTTCATCATCCCCTGCTGTTGATATAGAGGTCGACAGAGCATTAAAGACAAATAGCCCTCAGTGCAGTGGTAACATATAAATCAAACACAAAACTGTTTTCTTTTTACCTCCAAGGTGAGCTTTACTATTTTACAAAGAAAGAAGAGACCGGGAATCTTGGAAGTGTGTGGAATGGGGGTGGACTGGCATGATTAAGTTGAAATGAATAAATGTTATCACACTAAACACAGTGATGCCACTTTCCTCTCATAATCCCATAATTACCGATAATTAACATAGTTTAACCTTTTACATTGATGTACATTACTGTGCAGAAGTGTTCGGTTATATAAAAAAAATCTTTTTTTCTTGTACATTTATGTTTTCTGTACTGGTGTTTTAATCGAAAAAAAGCAAATGTAAGATATTCAAATATCCAAATATTCATTTTCTAAAAAATGTCATGTTAACGAGAGGTTTATTACTTACTTTATTACTTAGGTATGTTACTTAACGCTTCTGTCATTAAAGTGCCCCTGAAATCAAACTAGGTGTTTCAGAGCTTTTCTTGTATCCGTCTATTAGATTTATGGACATCAATGCAATATAACTACATCTAGAAATAAATACTAATAATATGTAATTAAACAACAAAATGAGTATTTTATACTTTTTCCACTTACAGTTAGTTAGCTGGTTAATAAAAGGGGCAGTTGAAAAATACTACATTATACTTAACCAAAGGCAATTTCAAAGACAAAAGACAGTCAAACCAAATACTGATTTGACTAAGTTTTTGGGAATTTAGACAACTTTAATTTGTCAGAAAATGTTTGCATGTTTCTAAGATTTCAATACACTGTAAAGCAAGTTCCAAACTACTAACAAATAACACTGAGGCATACTCCATGCTTTATATATGCATAACACTGACAATCCCAGAGGAAAAAGTCTTTTAAATGGAGGAACTGTCAAGCCAAACACCTTTAAAATAACCTGTTGAGCTGTTGCCATCCCAACAGTTCCTGGTCCTGCATGAATTCAGGTGATCTCATTCAACCCCCTGGAGTATGTAGACAATGGCTCAGTGTGCTTGGATACATACAAACAGTCTCTGGGCCTCTAGGACACTACTCACTCTTCAGAATCCATTCAAGCAACAACCTTTCACTACCAGAAAGCAAAATTACTTTTCTCTGTTTAAAAAAAACTAAACAAAACAACACACACCATCCCCCATCTCTCATCGATTCTTCCCACACTTCTCATTATTTACCATGGTGTCTCTGATGATGTCATCATCTACCCTGGTATTGAACAGTTGCCACCTGTTGGCAGGCGTGTTGCATGAGTAAGACATCAGGGATGGCACTGAACCAGGTGGTAGATGCAACAATCAACATGTTTCATTTTTGCCCCCCCTTAATAAATGTTGATCCCTTTTCTCCATGTCAAGCTCTGAGTTTTCCAGCCTATCACCTTCACAGTCTGTTTAACGACAATAGATAGGGATCAGTAACTCATAGATGGAGCAATGTTTCGGCAGGAACTTTTTTTAATACACAAAAGAAGTCTCAGTGATGAAAGAAAACAAGGAGGACTCTATTACACTGAGATAACGCCAAAATGAACAAACCATTTCCTGTCCAATAACAGTTTTCTTTTTATCCATCTTCTTGACTACGAGCATCAACCTTGATTTCCAGTAGACTTTTGTTGAGCTACTGAGACGTCCTCATGCCCAAAAAAAAAATGAGTGAAGCAAGTAAAAAAAAAAAAAGGTGAAGGTTGCTAGCAATTATCTTTCTCCAACACATTCATACCATCACTCTTTCAAGTGCAGCAGATGAGATTCCCCTTGTAGTGACAGGTACAATAAAAGCAAACAGACAACACAGTATAGATATGTGGTGGGTGGCCAAGTTAAAAGGGGATTACTGAATGGAAGCACAACACACAGATTTGAAAAGGAAGCAGAGTACATCATCAACGTAAACACTGACGACAGCGATAGATGAGTGAGTCTAAACTTGGCAAACAGTCGTCTCCTGAACCCATGTATCATCCTGTCAGTTGCTGGGTGAACAAAACATATTTCCAACCAAAAGGATTAGTCCTACAAAAAACAAAGTTACATGATATCAAGGGAAAAACTCTTAATAATGACAGGCTGATCAGATTCACAGTACAGTTCCCTAATAATGCATAAAGTTATTTCTTAACTTTTATATCTTAATTCATCATTGCTTAACAGTTTTATTTATCTTACTACATTAGTACTGCCGTGAACATTTATACACCACACAGTATGAACATGCAGTATTTTCATTAACTAAAAGTAAATTTTTTTTTTTTAATTCATAGTGCCCAGAATTATCTAACAAGTCTGGGCCTATATAAACAATATTCCTAAATCAAGGCCTCTTAAGGATAAATTGTTCAAAAGTGATAGTTAAAATGTCCCTAAGCAACAAAAGACAGCTATGACCTGTGTGCTCGGTACAGTCAAAGAGATTACAAGTTTGTACATGATGTGGTAAATATAAGGCTCTGACAGCTTGTCAGCCCCCAGTCATTGACGGGTCTGCACACTCACAGGAACACAAGAGGAAGGAAGATCAGCAGTAAACAATGGACACTGTGGAGCAATAAAAAGTTTCCCAAGTGCCTGATCAGCTTGAGCTGAGCCATAACTGGGCTGCTGTTATCTGTGTACACCCACCATGAAATGCTTCCTATTCACTATGGTTATTTAAATAAGCAATAAATCACGATGACGCATGCTGTGTCCTAGGAAAATATTGTCCAATAGCAGCACATCCTGAAGAGTTTAATTCCTTGTATGCCACAGCAATTGGCAAACACTAACAATCTTTTTATTTACTAATGAATGCCACATCAAAAATTTTATCCATTTATAGTTACAATAAATGGCAAAGCTCAAAGTCCTGAAAACCTTCCTGTGTCAGAAGACTTAAAGTTACAGCTTTGTCTCTGACTGTTCCAAAGCACGGACACCGGAGCCTACCAAAAATGCTAAATAAACATCTCCTCATTTCTGTTCATGTGACGTGTTCACTGTAGAACTCCCAATGAAAGTTCTTATTATACAAGAGATAACAACAGAATGAGAAATATTGTCTCAGCTGCGGTTATAGAAAATGTATCAAAACCTTCTAGCCACTCAGAGGCAAGCATCCAACAGCACTGCATCTCCATTCTTTGTGAGCATCAGTCACTGGGTGCTCAAGAACAAGGTGGCTGCAACACGAATAACTGTCGAAGAAATCCTGCACACAGGCAAACACCACACAAAAGTCTCACAGACTTTGTGAATCAACGCAGGGATTCCATAAATCGCTGAAATAGGCAGCAGGCTCAAATGCAAAAAGCTTTCCAAATGCTTGAAACAACAAACCATTACTGGTGTTTAAAAAGATAATCCTTAAAACAAAACGGGAGTAAGGGTGAACGATCACGGGCGTGCTATATATAGAAAAGCAGAACAGCAGAGCTTGAAGGAATGATGGTTAGTGAGACTGGATCAGCCTTGTTGATACTTAGTTTTGAAATCTAATCCACTTGTTTTTATGTCAATTTTAAAACTGCAAATAATAAACTTGGACAGCAAGAACAGAATAATTTTTACTCTTGCCTGGGGTAGGTGAAATGGTAGATTAATAAACATGATAAAGGTATAGAAAATTAATAATGGCATATCAAGCATCTTGCCTTTGTGTGTATTTTTTGTGATTCGGCCTTTGTGTGTTGGCTGGTGGTCAACCATCTAAAGCCCTTTTCTGTAGTGCTGCATGCAAGTATTCACTCACAGGCCACTTTATTACACCCACTCATTCATGCAATTACCCAATCATCCAATCATCTGGCAGCAGTGCAGTTCATAAAACTATGCAAATACACATCAAAAGCTTTGACTATTGCTTACATCAAACATCAGAATGGGGGAAAATGTGATCTAAGTGACTTCATTTGAGGCATTGTTGTTGGCTGGTTTTGGTATTTCATAAACCTGGAATTTTCACACATAACAACCTCTAAACTGCAAATGGTGCAAAATACAAAAAACATCCAGTGAATGGCAGTTCTGCAGGTAGAAACGATTTCTTGAAGAAAGAGGTCAGAAGAGAATGGCTAACAGGAAGGCTCAACAAACACTCTTTACAACCATGGTGAGCATCTCAGAATGCACAACACAACTGGCAAAATATCTCTTAAGTTTCTGAGTAGTACTTGATTTTGTGCAGTGCTCTGCTTCCACATGACTACCTTGTTGGGATGGATAATTGCATGAATGTGCAGGTGTGCAGGCGTTTCTAATAAAGTGGTCAGTAAATGTGTTCCCACTAAATAATGTTTAGATTCTCTTAAAAATTACAGTAAACTCCCACAGCGCAGTAGTGCCAGAGTAGGGTCGCCCTGCTCCGCCTTGTGAATGGCGTAACCTAAGGATGTCTAATCCAGGATCAGGTATGGTTCGGATTCCTGGAAGGGCCTGAAAGACAGAGAAAGCTGTGGAAATGGATGCAGGGATTAAAAGGGTGGATGCAGCTGGGCTGGGCCTCTGCCAGCAAAGGGGCCACAGGGAGAGGATTTTTTTTTATCCTCCACAATCCCACAGTGAGTGAAAGAGATCTTTAATTAGAGAGGCTGCTAGACACATGTCTGACTCCTGTGCTGTTGCTGCCTAATGACTACAGAGTAAAGGAAAGATGGGTTTTCAGGAAATTCAAAGGGGCTATCAATTGGTTCTAGCTGCTGGTGCTTGGCAAGAGTTCTGTCGCCCTCTGCTGGGAATATAATAAATAAAACATAATAACGCTAACTAATTCCCTAATAGCTTCTGAGTTTTGTCTGCAGACTTCTGAATTCATTCTGCTGATGTCATTATTAATTACATCATCAATCAAGTAGGCGAACCCGTTCCAGAAGCAGCCATACAATCCCGAGCCAAGACACTACCTCCACTGTGCTTGACCGATGAGCTTGTACATTTTGGCTCATGAGCTGATCCACACTTTGGCCTTTCACCTTGGTAGAAGTTAATCCTGGTTCCTGAACTTTTGTGGCTCATCACTGCATTTCTGTGTGAATTCCAGAAAAATCTGGCTTTCTGATTCTTACTGCTGATGAGTGGTTTGCATCTTGTGGTATAGTCTCTATATTTCTGCTCTCAAAGTCTTCCTCAAATGCTGGATTGTGAAATCTTCACCCCTGTGTTGTTTCTGTTACAACAGTGTTTCTGTCATCGACTGTTGAAATTTTGTCTCGGCCATCTTTTGATATCAAACCCAAATGCCTTCAGCGTATAGCAAAAACAACAGAACCGGTCTTGCCGTTCTAATACTTTTGGAGGGGACTGTATAACCATAAAGAACCATGAAAAAAAGTATCTGAAATGACTTCTATAAACAACCATTTGTACCTCTTTAAGACTCTTTTACCCTTACGTCCCATGCTTAACACACACACTCAAAAGTGATAGTACCACTTGAGCCAAGCACAAAAGAGAACATTCAGCAAGACGGCTTTAGTATTTTATTAACATTATCCAAATGGTCAACTTCTCCGTCCATTACCATGTTTTAGTGTTTTAGTCAAGCGCTTTGACCTGAGTGTAGAGAAAAAAAATGGAGGAAACAGAAGATGTGTGGGGATGAAGTCAAATCAGGTGAAGCCTCAACAAGCTCCTGCAGTGCTCTCACGGCTGAGTACGCCGCCAAAATATCCTGCCTCCTCTGTCTCTCTCCTCATTCACTCACTCACACACACACGCACGCACACACAAACGCACCTTGTCCATTTACTCCTCACACACTCATTCTTTTCAAAGTGTTGGAACATTCCATGTTCAAGCAATCATCCAGCCACACACCTGTACTCCTTTTAATACTTCATACACATTTTCCTTTGGAAACTCCTTTCCTCTCCACTCATCCCACATTACAGCTACATCTGCTTAAATGATTATATCTTTCTAGGTGGATCATCTGAAGTATCTTTTGCATTAGTGACCACGTGTTTATCTTGGGCATAACAAAGACCCAAAAGACATTTTGGCACAAGATGAACATGAATGTTGTTTCGGAAACATGAGGGCCAAATTAACCTAGTTATGCCCTGTACGATACATCTAATCACTCATAAGGCCCCCATGAGATGGCTTAAGACCTAGTATTTGATTCTGCATTTTGAAACATTCAGCGTGACGGCATGTTGAAGGGTTTGACTGTTTTACACATCTGCTAATAGCATGATGACTATAGAACTATGGTATTTCCAGTCAGATCGACACTGAACACAATGGGAACCAAAGTGGTAAAATAGCACTTACTGCAAAATTGTTGCACAGGAGACTATAGGGTTGTAGAGAGCGAAACCTCCAACCCACTTAATCTCAGCGGGCGATGATTTTAAGCAGTGAAGAAGCAACACGTCTTACGCATCCAGAAGGTTGTGAGCTGGCAGTTTAAAGCCCAGCACCATCAAGCTGCCACTGTTTGGCCCTTGAGCAAAGCCATTGACCTTCATCTGCTCAGCTCAACTGTGTGTCACTTTGGATAAAATGCATCTGCTTAATGAATAACACTTTTAAACAGGGACAGCTGATTGTAGATTCGGTATTAACTGTACTACAGCGCTTGTGATTGAAAGTTCTTAAAAAAAATTTCCAGGCACGTGCTGCAGTGACTGAAAGATGAATGATGGGGATTGTGTAACATGATATTAGGAACATTATGACTGTTCACTATATTGTTCTCCGTTTGGTATCTGCATACTTTGGTTTGTTTCATAGCTTGTACATCGCTGTTCCAGTGAAGGGAATTCTTTATGCTACAGTGTACAAAAGACATCTTATACAAGTGTGTGTTTAAAATTTGCTGTCACGCATTGGTGTGATGGTCAGGTATCCACATATTTCTGTCCATGTTCGTTTTGGCAAATACTTAAATAACTTGTTTGATTTAAATGAGTCTTTAATTAGTGATTTCCGGATGAATGGGAATACTGTAAATAATGTTCAATATATATAATTTCTTTTTATTTTATTCATTAAGCTCTATTAGGATATACTGTTTTTTCAGCTTTCCCACATCTGGGAAGTTTTTAAAATGTTACAAAGCGTTAAGCTGGTATAGGAAACCCTGTTGGAGTCTATTAGGTTATTTGCGATAGAATAAATCTTATAATCTAACCTTTTGTTGTGTTGTGCATAGTGAAGCAATGCACCAACAGATGTAAAAGCAGTGTGTGGTCTACTTCAAGGCATACAAAGTATATGGGTCAACATGAGGGATAAAAGATATTTATGTACAATTTTCAGTGCTTAAACATTCAATGTGCCGTAAATGGAGTCCTGGGTTAAGAGCAATCAAGCTCTTGATCTTACAGGTTCATAAACCCTTTTCCATCCAAAGCAAAGTAAGAACTATTATACAGAAATGCATAATCAAATAACGCTCTGTTCCCATGAATGTTGTATGTTAAGACTGATGCGTTATGAAAAGACAGCTGTTGTTTATGTTATTTTGTTCTGGCATGTGATCAAGGTATTAGAGGTGAGGTTGAATGAGGCTGACTGGGCCTGCAGTATGAGACTCTGCCAGTGTGAATGCACACACAGACACACACCCCTTTCTCACACCCCAGGCACTGCTTCATACCTGCCATTTGGCATTGTGTGCATGTGTGTGTGTGAGCGCAGAACATGAAAGTGCAGATGAGTTGAAAATGAGGGAAAATGCTAAATGTAAACAGTGATGTGATTAACAGACAGGAGTGGGAAAGACTTAGGCAATTCAGCACTTGTTCACATCCAGAAAACGTCTCTACCTGCCTTGAACAGGAGTCGAATGAACAGCCCTGTTGTACTGACTTCCGAAGAATTACAGTGTCTAAACATCATTAATAAATAAAGCTAAAACTATTAAATGCCCTGTCCTTACTAATATTACTGCTAAAGAGTGCATAATACACTTATCCACACTCAAACACTGAAACTAAATACTCACCCTCCTTCACTTTCTGCATCCTCTGAGCTCTGCCCCTGTGCTCTGGTCACTCCGCTGACTCTCTTCCTCCTTGTGGGTGTGGTTCTGTTCAGTGGACTTGCCTTGCGACGCCGCCCTGTTAACTCATCTCTGATGCGATCCTGCAGGTGTGGAAGAGAATTCTTCAGGGCCTTCACCTCCTCTTTCAGCTCCGACACACACTGAATCAGAGCTCTGAGCTGATCCAGCACCTCCGTCTGGCCTGCCTGCAGTACCGTGCCACCTCCAAGCTGGTCTGTGTTTCTGCTGCTTGACAGATAATAGGTACTCGTCCCTGCTGCCCCCACCATGGCTCTCCGGCGCTGGTACCAAACAGCTGCCAAGCTGATCCCTGCAGCACCAGCCAGAACTCCCAGAGCCAGGACCTTGCCATCCTGAGCCATCCTGTACATATGAACAGACATACTCACTGTAGCAGAGAAAACTTAATACCCAAATTACAAATACACGCAAGAGGCTATGAAGATAAATGTCGATGCTGTTTAAACATTGCTGCAACAATTTTTTTTTTCGTTTTCTTCTGAGATTCATGTGACTCTTGTGAAATGTATTATTCAGCAATAATACATCTCAGAAAAGAAATGTTTGGTAGGGATACGAGACAAGCGGAGCAGTGTAACTTGAACGGTCGTTAAATTTGCACTAAAGGTTGATAAACCAGCTTCCCACCTCTTTCTTTATGTTCTCAAATCAAAGTAGTAATCACTCGACTGAGATTTTCAAAAAAGTATTAGAGGTGTCAAAGTTCTTGTTGTGGTGGCAAACTATTAATAATGGATGTGGTTTACTGGTCACCCATGCAGATGAGTATTAAGACTGCTAATTTGAAGACTTAAAAAAAAAAAAAGAAAAATCCCACATTTGTGGATAAGTATTTCCAGGGCATGTTTCTGTAACAGAATTTTCCCTTCCTTATGCTTACTAGATCTGAGAATTTTTTTGTTGGAAAATTATTGCTACACACTGTCATTCATTCTGGTAAGTTATGTATAAAGCTCTCAATTACATGCACACTCCCTGCACACTTGCCATTTTAGTAACTGGCAAGAAACCCTTAAAAGCACACAGACTCACTGATTACTTACAACGCATAAGTATGATCCAGTAAAAATCAATTTTCAACATTTGTAGGACTGCCACAACCACACAAAAAATGCATTTTGTGTAATAATGAGTCTGGAGAAAATAGCAAAAGAGGCAGAATTTGACAATCCACCAGTTAGCATGAGCAAGTATCCAAAAGCTACATCTCAGAACTGTCGCAACTACACTGTATTCTACGTTGGCAAGCTGAAATGCACCGGAAACTACAATTTTACATCAGTGTGAAATGTTAACCCTTATTAGCTTAACGTTTTGATACCCCACCATCATATTATGTTCTCTCACCACTCCACATTATTATACTGTGTTTATTGTGTAGTACTCCTTCCTGTGTGAACACATTCCTTGTGTTCTATAGTTACCAGGTTCCAGGGGCGTCAGAAGCATTTCGAATGTGGGGGGACATGCTCTCTAGATTATGCCTTTAAATCAGTAATGTCCTTCATGAAATTTACATAACTGACTGGAATGCACTCAAAATA
>JAQQZR010000038.1:6973179-6985974 GCA_030068235.1 Notoglanidium macrostoma
GTGTGTGTGTGTGTGTGTGTGTGTGTGTGTGTGTGTGTGTGTGTGTGTGTGTGTGTGTGTGTGTGTGTGTTTGCAGTGAGAGATGAAACAATATGAATCACAAAAAAAGGGAAAAGCTGGAGAAAGTATGAACACAAGCATGGGAGGAAAATGCACAAAGATCAATGGTGCATATCTGAAATTGTATTTTGGGAGGGAAACAAGACAGAGACTGACTAATAGAGAGTGAGAAAGTACACAAAACACATATATCCAATAGCAAGGGAGTGCACACGTTCTGTTAGATTTACAGCGAGGATTTTATAGTAAAATCTTGAGGAGGAGAGAGCAACAGGAGAAGACAAAAGAAGGGCAGAGACTACATAAGAAACACAGGAAGGGATAGAGAGAGTGAAACTGGGTGATTAAGAACCAGCATCTCCTAACAGAGCTAAAGCTACAGCCAGCTCCACACTCCACACATCTTCTCATAACATAACTGTCTGTTCTGGCAGCAATTCTGCCAAGCTGAGAATCCACAGAAATAGAGGCAAAGGGATTGCAGAGAAATAGACATATTGAGAGAGAGAGAGAGAGAGAGAGAGAAGGACAGAGACAGGTGCTGCAGGAGGGGAGAGCAGGAAGGAGGAGGAGGAGATTTCTCCTCAAGCAGAACGGAGAAGAGAGACGCCGCACACAGTTATGAAGAGGAATTCCTAAACAGCTGTCCGGCAGACGTCTTGTCTGTGAAGAACAGACATCCAGGGCTAAGAGACGGAAAGACAGAGTGAGAGACAGGGAGAAAGAGAAAACCGCTGTAGACTACACTGCAAAGAAGTCATTTGGGACAGGAAAATTCACAAGACAAGCGACTACTTCTGCAGAAAGAACTGAGAGGTTCAGCTTAACAAGATAAATACACAGGTAAAAAATAAAGCTGGGAATTTTTGGGTCACAATATATTTTGCCAATATGCAGTATGTATAATTTTTAAGGTATTATTAAGGTCACATTTATATGTTGAATTATACATCTTCTGTGCTTTGGTTTCTTTTTAAATCTGAGATAATAGCTATGCTATAATAGGTATTAGTAAATTGTGCTGCACTGTTGAATAACACTAAATAATGGTTATGGCTTATGGGTTATGACTGTTCAGTAGCCTTAATATAATAAAAATACCTGCTCATTTGAGACTCGAAGAAAATCATGGGGGTGTGTGATTTTCGGTAAAGAGAAAAACTCAGCAGTAAATTATTCCATTATATTACTTCGCGCATGCCACATGCCTGACTGAGTTTAGTAGGCTTGTGACTGTAGGATTTTTGCTAAGTACTCAGAACAAAGCGGGAAGCAATGACACACAAGTGCAAAAAGGACAGAAGTAGTTGAGCATGTGTCCAAAACAAGGGTTGAAGCACAGCAAAAGCAACCTGATACTTTTTCTGCCACTGAAGCAAACACTCTCCCACTCAGTCAACACACTAACCGCAATAACTGTAGAGCTGCTATTCAGCAGCAGCCAGAAGAACTTGGAGAGTTCTTCCAGCTGTATTGACGTCCCCTTCATGTTTTTCAGCCCTCTCATTTCATCTTTAGCACACGGTGAGCCAAAGACAACATGGGGGCTGAGAACAGAAGGAGAGGTGGTCAGCAGGGGAGGGAAAAAATAAAGGAAAAAGGAATAACAGATGAGGCTGAAATGAGAATAATACTTGCTCCACCCTGCCTGTCTCAGAAGACTCAGAACTCTCTAGCCCTCAGGCCTCGAAAGGAAGCGCCTAGCCTGAAGTATAATTACAGCTCCCTTTATGTTACAAACTGGCAGGCCATACTGGAGGAATGTTGAGTGAAGGCTACCATTAGCCTATGTGCTATCAGCCTTTAATCTCTTTTATTACAGAGTGCAAAAGATGGGGTCTTCTGTCTATTTTGGACGTAGGAATGTTTAGGGTTAAGGGTCGGTCTGCAGAGACAGTTTGGTCACTCCAATGACATGCTAGTCATTCGTTTCCTCAGCGACATCAGCTGTATATGTCTAGCATAAGATCATCTCAGTACCACAATTGGATGGATCTTAAATACAGCATCAGCAACAACAACTGCAGAGCTCCAAGTAGCTGCCACATTTTCAGCCAAAGAAGGCCAAGGCTAAAATAGGTCAGAGCAATGCTCAGAGACAGCACTGTTGTAGGCATTAAATTAACATCCACCCTCGAAATGCACCCCTGCATACAGTGAGCTTAAACTGTTATCATTGCACTGGTTTAGATGAGAGCATGCTCACATTGGCTCTAATAATAAGTTGACCCACATTCTCCGGCTGTGATTTAATTACCATGAACAAATGAGCAAGCTGACATAAGTCAACACAAGGACCCTTCCTTACCGTCTCACTAGCCCCTATTAAGACCCCCTCCTTCTAACTGCCCATCTCCATAATTAAGCAGCACCCTCTTAGTAACTGGAGTGGGTCCAGGCTTTGGCTCTCACTCAGTTTGCAGGATCAGAGATACACTGATGACCTGCTGGCAAGCAGGCCTTATGCTCCACTGTGGATGATTGAGATAGTAGAGCACTAACACCTCTGAAAAGAGTTCATGAGAGAAGGGGGGTGGATGGATGGAAGGGAAATCTACAGTCATATTCTGTCCATATTCTGGACATGGGCATGGCCATGTGGGTGGCAGAGTGGCAGCTGCTAGTCTTGAAATATGAATTGCCCACCTTGTGAGCAAAAATATGCCTTGGGGTTTACCCACCCCAAATCTGACCTCAAGTCATGTTTGTGAGGTCTTTTACTCATATCCAATTATTCTGACTTAGCATATATAGCTCATGTTGACTGAATCATTCACAACAGAAAAGCCTGGTAACATAACAAACATTAGTAATCAATTCATTTTTACCAATTTATTGACCACTCAATGAATGATTATTGCATGAAGTTACAAAATAAAAAATAAGAATAAGAATAAGAGAATAAAAATAAGAATAAAAAAATACTTTATTTTAAAAGATTTGTTTTAGTTATACTCTTTGCACTCTTGGACTGGACTTGAGAATCCCTGCCAACCTTTTAATATTTGTTTTCAAAGCTCTGGAAGCTATTTTTAATTAGTGAACTATATATTATTTGATTATAAATGATAACCCATTACTGAACCTTAACCTTAAGGATCAAAGGTTCATCACCTTAAAGCTTATCAAAAGTTCACAATGTTCACAAAGCTCTCGCCTTCCGTTTGCAATTCTATGTCTTAAAAGTTGGACAAACCACAGATAGAAGACCAAAGACAAAAGCTGCCTGCTCTTTGTTCCTATTTTTTTTTTAAAACCTATCCAGAATTACAAAAAATAATCAAACTATAGTAGAGCATGGTGTTTAGTTTAAAAATCAGACCCAAAATTAAAGGGAAGCATTCAGCACTACAGTGCATTAGTATTATATTTTGGCTGTTAACTGTTACTTTAAAAACATATAGTGAACAAATTTAACTGCTGTTTAATTTTTTAGGCTTTTATACTTATAATGGAGTCAGACAGGGTTTCTTGAAGCACCTGCCGAATGTGTACTTATTTGTGAAATTCTTCATGTGGAACATGAGCGTCAAGTCCTGCTTTCCAGCCAAAGTGTCAGATTTACACCACATAATGTCTCTTGACACCAAATCCCACCTCAAAGAGTCTGTACTTATTGATGCACATCCATCATGGAATTTGCTAACATCCATCCTGCTTTGAAAAGTCCCCAGCTCAGCTGTTAAGACATTAGCATTGACCTCAGAGCACTTCCCATTTCCTCATCGAGAACAACAAAAGATGTGAACATTTTTTGAAGACATTTTGAATCAGGAAGTCTTTCACGGTGTGAGAGCCTCTGAGTGATCAATCTAACAGTTCTAATAGTTGCAATGACATTCTACTGTTTCAGCACTGCAGACAGAGCTCTCTTCACTCTCTTTTCACACATACACACAAAGACTTAAACACGCAGAGCTCCTATTAGAAAAGAATGTGGATGCTGATCACGGGTGGGGAGGGGGTGCTTGTGGCACGCGACAAGGCTAGATTGTTGGTGTGAATCCAATTTGCTTCCTCGTTGGAGTGAGTGGATCAAGTCAAGGTCAAACTTCGGAGTTGCAGAAATGTAATGAAAGACGAGGGGATTATTACAGAGACTGAGCAGAAGGAAGAGAAGACATTTGCCCACATGTTAGCCTTTCACACTACTCATAAAATCTCTTCACCCGCAATTTCACATTGCCCTATAATATAATTACACTAATTTAAGGTTAGTACAGCAGGAATACTAACACACATTCATTAGCCAACAAACACATTGCTTATCCATCCATAAAGCTTAGAGAAACTATATATAGCTCTCATATAGCTCTCTGGATGTTAGTCAACTGAGGTTTAGGCTATTTGTATTGAAATGCATCAGCATCTAAAAATGACTTTAAAGACATGTGGACTCTTTAACCTCTGGGCTGTGTAAAAGGAGAACACACATGTACACACACACACACACACACACACACACACAGACACACTTATGCGCACACACAAAGTAGGCTAAAAAGAACAATGCCATTCATTCGGTCTATGTAGGAAGAAATAGCAGTCATTGTCTAAGTACCATTCATTTTCCCTACACAGTATCACAAGTACTGTAGCCCAGTTCAGTATTAACCTTGATGTTGTGTACACTCACTGTAAATTGTTAGCATTTTACCATAGTCTTGTCATGTACCCTGAGGAAATGGAATCTATGCTGTTTTGTAAACAGATTGGAATTTCTGCTGTTTTGTCTTTGGCTGCCACTCACTGTGTTCAGGGCAGAAAGAACACAGGGCTTGAAGCTAATAGTGTCTTATTTCAGCCAAAATTCTCCTCCTTTAATGCTTAATGTACTTTTTATATTCACTTGTAAGCACACAGAAAATTGGATCAGTGATAAAATGTCAAGTTCTGTGCAGCGTCGCTTTTAGTGGCATCTATTCTTAGCTTTAGGTGCTTTTCTGATTGAGGTCTTAGTGGCAAGAAAAGTACTGAGCTGTGCTGCTACAGGAATGTGGATGTTTTTTCAGTCAAACTCATTGGTGTGGACTTGGCCCAGCCACTGCTTTTGTGATAGCTTGCAGTCTGCCGGTGAGGGTCAGCGCTTAGAGGTTCCTCAAAAGTAAATATGTCTATAAATGGGCAAGCACTCTGCTTCTCTCTCTCTCTCTCTCTCTCTCTCTCTCTCTCTCTCCTGTCCTCAGTTCTCTCACTCTCACTCTTCTTATCTAGAAATATGTCAGCATCACTTTAAATGCTATTAAACCTTGCTGTTTCTGCATCTTGTAATGTACTTACACCCTATTTTTGCATATAAATATGGCTTTTTAGGGAGATCACAAATATCTGTAGAAATACAAGCTTTTCTCTTATTTACTCTGTCTGCATAGCAGTATGGTAGCTTTCTCTCCTAAGTCATTCTCACTCTGATCCTTCTAAAGCCCCATCTTCTCTCTTAGACCAATGTAGAATCCAGCTGGTTCATATTAGCACATACTAAACAGGAGCTGGACTGACTTTGAGCCAACAACAGCTTGGGCCCCTCACCATTCATGTCTTTCTGGTTGTTATACTGATCTCAGATCATTTTTCTGAAGTCATTTTTGGGGCTATCCTCTGTGGCACATACTGTTCTTCCCCTCTCCAGAGGCTTTGCTATGAGTTAGGTAAAGTGATATCTTTGTTGGGTGGTTTCATGAAAGATGCCATATATCATCAGTGACAAACTGGTATAACTGAGAAGACTAGTCTATAAAAATTTCAACCTATGCACAGGAGCATTATTTGAAAACTGAACAGAATGCAAAGTGAAAATCAGATCTTATCATTATGAATGTACTGCTTTTTAATAAAACAAGTCCTTTATGTAAGATAAAACATAAGACAATAGACTGTAGATCAGGCTGTGTTCTTTAATGAATTCATAGAACATACTATAAAACAATTAGAAAGTAAGCTTTTTTAAAAGGATTTCTACTTTGAACCCTCTCTGATAAGGAAAAACTTATTGTTGGGTTCCACATAGACTCTATAAGATTTCCCCTAGAGGAACCAACTGAAGAACCCATAATGGATCTATATATATTATATATCTAGATAATAGATATAATAGATGTATTATTAATGTTATCCAAAAGTAATATCTAGCTTAGTTTGCAAGAAAATATCCGTCCATCCTTTATCTACAGTTATCAATTGAAGGTCGCAGGGAAGCTGGAGCCAATCCTTGCTAACTTTGGCTGAGAGGAAGGGTGCACCCTGGACAGGATGCCAATCTGTTGCAAGGCTAACACAGAGATGCACAACCATTCACACTCATATTCACACCTATGGACAATTTAGATAGGCAGTTAATCTAATCTGCATTTATCTGGACTATATAACAGCAAAACTAAGTCTAAACCATCTTAAAATTAGAAATGTTTTTCTCTGTTTCTCCAGGAAAAATACATCCCATCTGGCCAATTAGGACCAAATCATCCCAACACTGAGGCCTGAGGACACGTCACTGAATATTTACAAACATCAAGTGCCTGAGAATGTAACTCCTCTCATTTTCTGGGGAGAGCTCGGATCAGTATCAAGTCTGCATCATAGGATTGTAGGGTTCAAGACATCTCCCTCTATATTTTTCTCTTCTCTTACGGATTTTATTGTTCTGAGATGCCAGCCAAAACTCCCATCTACCTAAAATCCAACAACAACAAGAAAGGGAAGAAGTGTCGCCTAAGAGACATTCTGTCTCCAGATATGATCAGTCCTCCACTAGGAGACTTCCGGCATACTGTCCACATTGGGAAAGGAGGTTTGTGTGATACCTTTGGTGACATGACCTTCCTTCTGGGTAAGTTTGAGCTGCTTCCTGGTAATATTGACCTGGTTCGACCACAATATGGTGCCCATGGCGAGTTCATGCGAGCTAACAGTGCATCTGATGCCTCCTACATTGAAACTCCTTCACCAATCTTGAAGAATGCTATCTCCCTCCCTACCATTGGGGGGAGCCAAGCACTGACCCTGCCTCATATCACTACCACAATGTTACCTATGACCCGAGATCCACTGGACGACCTGATTAGGCCACCTACTCCACCTGCCAGCTCAGATGGGACAGATGATCTGGAGATCCTGCAAATGGAGAACCTTCTTCAGTCCATAACTATCTTCAGACGTGACCCCAGTCCTGTTATAGAGGAGATTAGTGAGAAATCCTTATTTCCTATCAACCTTGTGGAGAAATCACTGGAAAATAATACCCCCATGTACACCTCTGAGAATGAGGATGACAAGAAGCCATTAATGTCAATCTTCATCAATGGCAATCACAATGAAAATGGCAACAGCAATAGAAGTAGCAAATGCAAAGACAACAGCATCAACAATAATGGCTATAATGACCTGAACCATGACATCTTTCAGTATGAAAAAGAGCTGGCCAGCATGAATGGAGATTGGGAAAATAGAGATAGTGGTGTAGAGGAAGGACGCAATTATGACTTTGACTTAGAGTTCTCTCAAAGCAAGAGCCTCTCTCAGGAGTCTGTAAACCACAACACTGGGTCACTGCTGTCTCTTGAACTGGACTTGGGCCCTTCTATCTTGGATGACATACTCAATATCATGGGTAAACCTGAGTCTTGAACTGTGCATCTCGCAGAAGCAGGAAGACAAAAGAAAGACTTGCCAGTCAAATCACACACAGAAGATTTATGGGTATTCTACATTGGAAATGAACTAAACAGGCAGAAGTGCCTCAGTGATATTTCTCCAAGTATATTTTTATCCTCAACTTCAACTTTTTGTGCTTAACCAGTGTTGTTTCTCTTGTAGGTCATAAGAGATGCATGCTTTAGAAAATTTAGGCAGGCTACACAGAGATCTTGTGCCTTTTACTGTCACCATTGGGTTCAATCAAGAACTAAAACTGTTTGGTGTGCTCATCAGTTCCTGCACAGGTGTAAAAAAGCAGTACATTTTACTGTATGCTGTTGTTCACTAATGCACAATGTTACATGTTATGTAATGATATAATGATATTTCTCTAAGAGATGTACATCTGTGTGAATTATCTCCAAACTTTGTCACACACCCCTACCCCCACCCTGTACAGATAATATATTTATACTGACGCTCTCATTAACTGTGCTACAAAAGCATCAAATCATATACCTATGTTTTTACTGTGTGCAGAAACAATATAAAATAAATGAGTAAATAAGTGATAAGTGACTTTTTGAAATGTCCCATTTGGTTATCTGTTGGGAAATGTGTTCTATGAATGATACATATACATTTTAGAACATTAAAGAAAGCTTTATTCAAATTAATAAATTTATGAAAATTAATGAATGCTACAGATGTGCTAGCGGAGAGAATATGGAGTCCACCCACCTTTTCCCACATCTCTGACATTCTTCTCATTCACCCAGAATGCCCTGCAGTGGGATCAAAGGTGGGCGAACAGTGAATCATTTCTACAGCCATACGCCTGCACCATTTGTCTACAAGTTGCTTGGTCAGAGAGAAGACAGGGTCTTTAGCATTCCCTACATTCCACTGAAGCAGCACAAGTGCACAGGACAGGCCATAAATAAACGTCCTGGTCCATGACAAAGGGCCATGATCTTTAGTTAGGGTAAGATTGTAAAAGCTAACAGCCCAAATGCAAACAATTTGCAAAATGCAAAAAGTGAGATCTCTACTCACTACTGTAATTAAGACCTGTCACCGAAGTAATGCTGAAACATACGTATTACAATCAGACATGTGTAATTAACATGTCTGGAGTTGCTTGGAATTTTTTCCAAATCTTTTTATTCATTTGTGATAAACATAACATTCAGCTGCTTCCACCTATGTGAAATGTATAATTACAGTTATCATAATGGCAGTTGCTTGGTTCTTTGGTTATTTGCTTGTTGCTTGTGGTTATTTTTAATATCCAACTTTCAGTGTGACAAAACTAAATAAGTAGATCTCAAATGACATTGATTTCTATCTGTAATGCCAAGTATTATGTAGTTTTGGTACAGTCCAAAGTCGCCTGTGAATGTGAAATTCTCAGCCATGGTTCTTCTTGCAACATTCCATCTGATTGCTCCTGATATTTGAAAACTGAAGTCATATGCTAACCATTACTTGTGTTTTTTCTGCATTGCACTGAATTTTAGTGAACAGATGTGCCTTCAACTCCTTTATTTAAAGAAACCACAATATGAACCCAAATACAGTAAGGTGCATAATTAATGTACATTTAGTGTTTTGTATGACTCAGTTAAGTACATTTACTAGGTCATACTAAGGAATATGCACAATTTCCTATTTACATAAAAAAAAAAAAAACACACATATGACGTTTTGAACTTTGACAACCTTGTTACAAAGGTAATAACCATGCTTGTGCATACAATGATATGGCATTAGGCTAATGACAGCATTTGTCAGTTATGAGTTATACTCCAGAGCATGTGCCCTTCACAGATCTTTAGGATTTCACTCAATTTTAGATATGTATAAACTTACTGTTTTTATATTCAGGTACATTGAACACACCTACATAATCAACAGACCAAGTATTACATGGTATATATTTTTCACTAAATACTCGTTACTTTCCTCTTTTTTGTTTTGTTTTAAATGTTTTCCTTGTTTTGATGACTATTATGGCCTCAGTTCAGACTAAAAGCAGCTGGCAGCCAGTTTTAGTAATATTTAGTAATATTTATTTAACTGTGATTGTAAAGCATTTAGATAAACCATCATGTATTTATGTATATTGTGAGAGTGGCTGCTGTGAAACCTATAAGAAGAGAGCTGCAAAAAAAGGCTTGTGAATTTTTCAATTTTGAAACAAAAAATAACATGTAATGTTTATTTCATAACATCTCATTACTATTATATCCTAACAGCTTTTTTATTGTATCAATAGTCATTATTATTATTACTTTAACATTATGTTCTTGTTGAAAATACATCAGCTTAAAAACTTCAACAGCTTTCCAATTAGGATATTAGCTGTGCGTTCAAGAGGTGTTATGACCATTACATAACTGATAATATTTCTTTCTATACACAGACCAATCAATTTAGCATGTTAATTTCAAAGCATGGATCTATTTCAAGGGGAAAAAAATCATTCTATACTTTTTGTACGGCCAAGATCCAACCGCTAGTAGAACCCTAACCATTAACTGTCTTTGATTTACATTATCACGTATTGTACATACAGATAATTGCCATGTCTTAATTGAGAGCTTCAGTGACTTCAAGAGATCCAGAAAGCAAGTGGTGTCTTTTGATTTTCATTTAATTTTAACATTATTTATTAAAGCTCAGCAATGCATGTTGTCCATTCTATAATATAATTTTTTCTTAGTGGCACAGAATAAATTGAAGTCCAAGATCTAAAATGCATGGTTACTCCAAATCATATTACATGTAATAACCAAACTGAAAAATTACTGTTTGGTGTATACTCAGCTGGACTCCCACATTCAGCTTGACATCCAAATTCACTGCTGACACTGTGGTATGAAAGTCTACAAGATACTCCCAGAGAAGAAAAAATTAGAAGTAATCCTTGAACTGTTATAAAACTTCTTTCATGCCATGGCCACATAGTGCTGCTCTATAAACTTCACTTTTTAAGGATTTGGAGAATCTACTTCTAGCCCGTTTCTAATGTTTGAAAATGCCAGCATGGTCCAAGGGTCTGTAGTTGCATGAAGAATACTGTTTTTAATGAGAAAATAGCCCTGTATTTTGAATGAGAAAACAGAATGCGGTAACATATTAAGCACACAGATTATCTGTGGTCCTAAGTTAAGAACATTCAAATAATAGGCATTGAATCAGATAGCTGATAGCTGACAATACAGACAATAATTGTGCCTCAGTCACTAACTTGTCATGATGTACTTCAATCAGACTCAGTCTCTTATAGGTTGGAGCTGGTTTATTGTTGTTATAGGAAAGGAAATGGTACCAGGAAAAGAAAAGCAGTTATTGAATGAATATTAGTAGCTAGCTACCTGACCTGGCTAGAAACTGACTTGAAAATTGTCCATATCCTGACTATTAGCTAGAATAAATTCTAGCTATTGTGTTTATTGACCTACTTTTCACAATAACATTGACTAAACTGAGTCATGTAGGTGAACATGTGCTTTGTTTTAATAATAAGATTTGTGACTGAATTTGGCTACCATTTAACCATGACTATCTCCCTTAAACCTTAGGCAAATCAATTCTCCATGCAAGATATTGACCTTAAAAGTGTGGCTCAAATTAAGTTCAAATGAAGTAGCTATTACATGTGGCTAGCATAATATAAATTAGCATTATTCTAGCTAGTTACCTCACCAACCTGGTTTTGTGAGAAAATATGAAATTGTAACTATGTCAATCATGATTCAGCTGTGGTATTATAAAGGGGGATTTTTTAAACTTGCTGCTTGCTGCTTGAATACATATATCTGGATGTCATACCTCAGTTGGTAGAATATGCATGCATGTAATTTCACGGTAATTTACATGTGCCTGTAGCACTGACCATTAGCAAATATTCCCACATACATGTTCATATATAAATTCAGATATTCAACTGATATATAGTTTTTTTTAGTGTTGAAGGTGTGCTGTCCCCCATTACATTCTTAAGGCAAAGCAGAAACAGCTAAACATTGAATCTGGGTTGCTCTTTTTCCATGCCCATGACTTATCTGTTATTACAGTCTACACTGAGCAGTCAGGAGGTGTGGACATGCTAGACGTTGGAAGAAGGTTTATTTGCGCTCTCTTTAATATTAATCTCCTCCAGATTAATCCAAGCAAGCGCAAATGAACAGGATAAAACTCCTATGAAAGATTTATTTTTCTTCAAGGCCTGCATTTCTGTCCAGAGTACTTGCTGTGCTTTATAGTGACTGGATTAGTCAAGCAGAACAGATCCCAGTGATGAGTGGAAAGTAGACTATAGTCACCTTAGAATGAAACTGGTGAGATATAATAAGCACACGAGAGGTCATATGACTATTGTGTTTTTAATGTATTATAAATACGTATTTGCTCTAAACATCTGTCAGTAAACAATGTTTATTTTTGGTTCATAACTATGACAAAAATGCATTCATTCATACCACAGTTTTTTCACTATAGCAGAGAATCTGTTCTTATCTTTGCTTCAGTCTTTCACTGTTCTTGTTTTCATACACTGTCAATGCTCTCATCATTTTGTAGGTTGTTACATTGGATAATCACTCATTATATTAAAGGATTGTTAACATCACATGAATTTCTGAAGCTTTTTAGAGACAAACTTGATCCATTTTTGCAAGTGTTTCTATCCATAAGGGCTTGCTAGACCTTTTTTTAAATATATTTGTGCATTATAAACATCAAAGGTGATATTTAATACAAGTTTAATATACAAAATGTATCCCAGTACAGTTCAATATTTGTTGCAATCTCATATGGGCCAAGTGGATTGAGACCGTGGGCTGTTTTTGGCCTACAAGCCATGAGTTTGACACCTCTGATATACAAGTAGCACTTGCATCCAAGAACAACTTCCTCATACTGACTCATAATTCCTCCTGTAAAATAACGGTCTATGGATGAATCACACTGAACAAATGGCCTTTTTTAAAAGAACAATCCTTCATGCACTATGCAATGCTCTCTCTCTCTCTCTCTCTCTCTCTCTCTCTCTCTATATATATATATATATATATATATATATATATATATATCTCT
>JAQQZR010000038.1:6986074-7000949 GCA_030068235.1 Notoglanidium macrostoma
GAGAGAGAGAGAGAGAGAGAGAGAGAGAGAGAGAGAGAGAGAGAGAGAGAGAGAGAGAAAGAGAGAGAGAGAGAGAGGGGAGTTTTGGGTCACCACTAAATTAATGGAAGGCACGGTTTTGCACTTAGTATTCTAGCAGTGGCACTTGTAAACATGGCACTGATTGAACTCCATAGAAGCTTTCAAGGCTACATGGAGGAGTTTGGTTTTGAACAGTATCATCCTTACACACACCACCCTTAAATCAATCTCTCAGAAAGTAGAAACCTTTTAGAAAATTTTAAATGTTATCTATAAAAAAGCCCTTTCAATGCACTGAATTGACAGGAAAAGCAATCTGAACACCATGACAACAATAAGCTTTTTGTAGAAAGCTCATTTAAATTTAATTCAGTTTTATTTGTAAATAGTCTTTAACAATTGATATTGTCACAACACAGGTATATACAAATATGGATGCAAATATAGATTCCTAATAAGCCTGAGAAAATGGCAAGAAGATGTGCATCAAGATTTGGCAGTGGCATTGAGCGTAAGTGGACATAGAGCTTGACAGACACAGAGAAGATAATGTATGATAAGAGCAAACATTGGCTTACAATTGTACATATTATGATCAGAAGGCAAGCTGGATCTAGCATTGACTAAAAGGGAAAGCCAGAAGCCAGGCATGAGGGCATCCTTGTGCATCTTGTACAATTATCTCCCAACTCTACCATGAACCAGAGTGATTGCCTTGGAGGGTAGTGGTTTTCTATGAGGCTCTATGCCAATGAATCCCCCACACCTATGCCTTTACCTAATGGAAAAGCTATTTAACAAAATGCCTGTCTACATAAACAGATTTTCAGCTGAGGCAGAGAAAAAGATTGAGACTGTGTCTTGAACACCGATTGGCAAGCTGTTCCATAGCTGAGCAGCTTTGGAAGAAAAAGATCTACCTCTACTGTAGTCTTCAATATTCTACACGCTGATAACGAATACATGTCAAAGCAGACATGGTGGATTTTGATGAACCTAAAGTTCAGTTAGAGACTGTGGGCCAAACTGTTTAGTTTAATGGATGAATAATTTTACTGGCAGCCAATGCAGCCATACAGTGCAGGGTTCCTTGAGTGTTCTTTGAAACTCTTCAAAAATCTACAAGTACTTACTTTTTCAGCTTGTCCCTCTGGTCTAACCTTTAAATGTTCTATGCAGAACTGTACAGTAGAGTGTTTCTATATAAGCAAGAATTTTAAGCAGAATCATCTTAGGCAGCTAGAAACCCATAACAATCCAATGCAGTCTTGAAGAGCCCTATTTTCTAAGAATATAGTTAAGGGTTCTTATCTTCCATAAGGAGTTTTAATTCAAGCTCTCAAAAATATTTTCATGTGTATATATGTCTTATATATAACCTTAAAGTGTTTTCTCAGTGGACAAACCAAAAACCCTACAACTGTTGTTTGTGAGGTTTATGGCAACGTGGTTCCAGCCTTAGGACCTGTAAAAGTCTGGTTTGCAAGCCATAGTAAATTATGCTGTTGCCAGGATGTATATACCGTATATATTACAACCTGTGGTTGGCCATATCCAATGTCAATCAAATGGCCTGATCCTGTGAAAGCAGGCAATTCTTGGCCATGAATGACAAAAACTGCAGATCTAGCAAAAATTAGAAGTCTGACATGCAACACAAGGTTTCCAAGATCTGATATGCATCGGATTTCTTGCTGAACCCATTCTGGCCTTTTTTGTCACTCTCAGGAATCGTGTCCATCATGACCCTATGTGCCCTGGCATATGAACGCTACAGTCGAGTGGTACATGCCAAGGTCATAGACTTCTCTTGGGCCTGGAGAGCCATCACCCACATCTGGCTCTACTCACTTGCATGGACTGGTGCTCCTCTTCTGGGCTGGAACAAGTATACGCTGGAGATCCACCAACTGGGCTGCTCTTTGGACTGGGCCTCTAAAGACCCCAATGATGCCTCCTTCATCTTTTTCTTCCTCCTTGCCTGCTTCTTCGTTCCTGTAGGGATCATGGCCTACTGTTATGGAAACATTTTATACACAGTGCACATGGTAAGAAAAAAACCGCTCATGTTTTGACACAATGTTGGATTTATCCATGCTTTTACTTTGACATATAATGTATGTATTAAGCATATACTGCTTAATATATTTATGCGGTCAGTGATGTTGATTTTTCCTGCATTTGTCCACACCAACATTGAGAAACCATATTTATGAATCTCACATTGTGCACAGGGACATTGTCAGGCTGGGGCAGGTTTGGACCCCTTACTTCCAATAAAGGGAAATGTTAATATTATAGTGTACAAAGATGTTCTAGACCATTGTTAGCTTCTACCTCTGTGGCAACAATTTGGGGTAGACCTGCATGTGACTGTGATGGTCAGGTTTCCACATATTTTTGGTCATATACTGTATTTGTTTGTCCTAACCAAGTCTTTATTACATAAAGGCAGGAAGAGGAATTGTGACACCTGAATCAATTATCTTCTTATTTAATCTTGAAGAGAAAATAATCTGCCATGAAAGCTAGAAGCACATTTAAAAATATATAGAGAGAAAATATAACTTGTTCCCGAACTTCAATGTTCTAATTGTGAATAATTTTTTATTCTGTTTATTGCACAGGATGTCCCTTTTTGTTTTCAGAATGTATATATTATAGACAGAATATTTTGTTCATATATCACTCTACACATTCAGATATGTCTTTAATTTTAGGAAATGGGGCTTCAAATGTAATTTAATTGTGCAAAACTTTTCCTTCCGTCTAAACCCCCTTTCAGCTGTATTTAGGTCACTGCAGACCTTCCACCAGCACAGAGACATTCTCGTACATAGCAACAGCACACCATGCTCAGTAGGATGCCTGATTCATCACTCCATTCATAGTTTCAGTTATTCTGATACATTTCCCAGAGTATTTAAATATAGAGACTGAAATATTCTCACTTTGCTGAAGAGCTTGTCTGCCTGATTAGAGTGTGCTTATAAAATGTCTTAATGGCTTATAGAAAAGGTCAGGAAACAGATTGTATCCGAAGCTTAAAATGAACCGCAGTACAAATGGAATAACAGGCACAAAGAGGGAAGTTTATAACTAAACTTAACACTAAACTTGAATGAATGAAAGAGCAAATTGCAACAGTTAAAAAGACACCTGGCACAGGAAAAGACCTGCTTGGTGTACACTAATTACAAATGCACCCCTTTACTCTGCAGACAGAAATGAAGTAGTAGCAAAGAATGAATCTACCACACTTTGATCTGCTCTTGTTTATAATACTACCATGCCACCTACTGGTGACCTAGTTCTGTTTTGTTTTGTTTTTGCCAGTATAGGACACAGCAAATTTCATTAGACTTTGAGCAAATATGGCTTCAGCACAGATGTGATGAGGATGTAATTAGTGCCTCAGGTGGAGAGGCCTCAGGTTAATTGAAAGAAACTTGAACTCCTTGGACCTGGACTGCTTGCATTTATTTTTCTATGAAATCCACTGGACCAACATCACCCAAATGTCATACATGAACACAGAACACAAAAAGTCTGCTTGTTGTATAAGAGTGTATAAGCATCGGCTCAGTATTGATTATTGGCCAGGTATTGGTATTGTATTGAAAATTAAAAGGGGGATATGTGCATCTCTATTCCACATGATCATAAAAAATGAGAAAAAAGTTAAATATTTTTAATGGTTTGCCTCATACAGTGGTCCATTATAATTACTACACTTATCATGCTATTATGACTGTTGCTTGTCCTGAGGCAAAACTATGTGAGAAGCAAGTCCATGCAAGCCTTAAAATATCAGAAGCCTGTATAAAAACTAGAAATTACTTTCTAGTTTTTATCTCATTTTTACCCACACCAAGTTTTTACCTCACCAAGATTGAAATAAATGCATATTTCTGATATTTTAAGATTCCTGCATCCCTAATAATTTTGGAAAAACCCTAAAAATGTGCTGTTTGAAAGACCATTTAGTAGCCAATTAGATTTCTGAAAACCTTTTTGAAGCCAATTAAAACAAATGGGATTACCAATATCTCAATATTTTCACATTTCACCTACAGGAATTAACTTAACTCAAATCTTTACAGTATTGCTTTTAATTTAAAACATTAATTTGATCACCGAATTGTTAAAAGGTTGCTGAAGATTCAGGTGTGAGACTATTCTACATAGAAATGAACACAATAGGCTTCATTTATCAAGCTTTGGATACACTTTGGATACAAAGTGATTTATTGTAATTCTTTTATATGAGCATTTTGACAAGAAAATATATGATTTTTCAGAGGATGAAAGCTGTAAATCCGTTCCATTACACTGTATGATGCACTTGGTATGAGTGATCACTTGGGAATGGTGTAAAGGCTAGATTTTTTCTCCTCCATTTTCATGTCACAACATTTTCTTGTCACATTACCTAAATTACCTTAAACCAAATTCACCTTTTCCTATGCAAATATTTTCACACACTAAATGATTGATAAGTGAGCCAGGTCATCGGGTAACTTTATGTAAATTTCAAAGATTTCTTTATTTATTTATTATCATTACCATTATATTTTATTTTCAAGTGTCAAAATTTATTTTGTATTGCCATGTATTTATATAAATATGTAAATATTTTTACTGTTAGTTAGTGGATAGTTAATAGTGAAGTAAAATATCAGTTTATGAATAAAATCTTTTCTCTCTTTCTGTCCATTTCTTATTATAGTTGCGCTCCATTGAGGATCTGCAGACAGTGCAAATCATTAAGGTCCTGCGCTGTGAGAAGAAGTTGGCTGTCATGTTCCTGCTGATGATTTTCTGTTATCTGTTGTGCTGGACCCCCTATGCTGTGGTCTCCATGCTGGTAGCTTTTGGCAAGCAGGATGTAGTCTCGCCCACTGTTGCCATCATCCCCTCATTTTTCGCCAAGTCCAGCACAGCTTATAACCCCATTATATATGGCTTCATGAGCAGAAAGGTGAAGGAAGTAGACTCTATAATTGAGATTTTTGAGTAACAAATCATGGCATGGGAATATACAATGATACACACAGTACATGCTGTATGTATAGTATCAACATTAGTATGTCATGAATCGATTAAAAAAATATATAGACAACAATTTTCTTGTCATATCTCTTTATACCTCTATATGTGTGTGTATTCTTTGCTAGTTTCGGCGTTGCATGTTGCAATTGCTGTGCTCCCGCCTTGGCCACCTGCAGTGCGCCATTAAGGACCACCCCATGACCTGCTCCAGCCAACCTGTACGCCCCATCGTGATGTCACAGAGCCGTGATGACAGGCCTAAGAAAAGGGTGACCTTCAACTCTTCTTCCATCGTTTTCATCATTGCCAGCAATGACACAGACCCTCTGGACTTCAGCTACAAATGTAGAGAGTCACCAGAGATCAACGTGATTCAAGTCCGACCCCTTTGACCCCACCACAAGAACTCTGAAAGTCTAAATGTTTGATGTCTGTTTGAACGTCCTGTTTGATTTCTGGTTGTTAGTACACCAGTGGTTTCTTTCTTTTTCAGGACATTCCAAATTGTTTTATTGGCTACGGCTTTTGCAATGGTTCTGAATCCTTTTTTTCTCAGCTTGAAAGTGGTTTGATTCTCTCCCATTGACAGCTCTCTGGTCTTCATGTTGGTTTATCTTTTTTAACAAATGTAATCTTCACAGGTGAAACCATTGAGAGTAGACACTCAGAAATATTAATTGTTTAAACAGTTAGTCTAATATTTCTACAGCACCATCGTATTGCAGAAATTCAGATTTTTCCTATACCATCATGCTTTATCATTTGCCTTGATATACATAGTAAAGTCCTCTCACTTCATGCATGTACATATGTGAAAGGACCCCTTTCATGTGAATATTATGGTCAAAAGTTCACATTCAACATAAATACTGTTCCATTGCTCAATAACTTTCGAGTACTTTATTAAGAACATTATATTTGTATGTACCCTCTTTACAGCGTCACCTAACGGGGTGTCTTACAACTGTTATTAATACTGCTGATATACAGAGTCAGCCAAAAAAATGTATACTACACATAAATGTCTGGAAGCTAACGGCCACCACTTTGAGCACCTCTTGTAATTGTAGAGGCCGAAGGTAACTTCTATTAATCTCGTGTTGTCTGAATAAATTTAGTATTAATATATTTATACAAATTTTTCTTTTCCTGAAGTGTGTATACATTTTTTTTGACTGATTCTGTATGTTGACTCTTGTATACAGTATGTGATTCACATTTCTACCTGTATTTAGCAGTCGCTGAAATTAGCGATCACAGATCCAGTACTTGACTGTGAACTGTTAAAAATTAAGCAAGAGCTTGTACATTTTCAACATCCCTTGTTTGAGTCCTTTAAAATAGCAGAATGATTAAGTGAGGTCAACAGTTTCTTCACCACCACAATAGATTGCAGAATATAATATAGCAGAATATATTGTATTTGATGTGGAAAAGGTGGGAAGGACTGGCCAATGAGGGAAGGACATTTCTACTAGTCTGCACAGACCAATAAAAAGAGTTTATAATTACATATAGATAAACTTCTTTCCACTTGCATTTTGCTGGATTCAAAGTTCACCTAGTAATAATCATGTGCAGACATCATGAAATGACCTTAATAATAATAACTGCTAATAAATGCCTATAATGAATATTTACGGAAGAAAAAAAGAGTTCTGCAGATAAATTAATTTGATATCAAATAGTCCATGCCAAACTATGTTCAACTGAGCAGCTTCAAACTAAACAGGACTGATTGGGGTTATAAGGCAGCATAGCAAAGTGCAGAGTGCATAGATACCACTGTCACAGAGGCACACATGAATAGTGTAATACAGAAACAAGATTATTCCGAATGTTATGTGAAATTAGTTTGATGGCCGACAACCAATAAACAACAAATGGTGGCACAGTTAGCCGGGATTTCATTCTTCAGTAACAACCTGAGGGATCTCTACACAGACACAAAAGGTATGTGGTCAGAAACAAGAAAATTTAAATTGCTTAATAAAATGAATACATTTTGGTAGAATGGCTATGCATGAATACAAGTGATCACGCTTAAATGTAAGGTGTTGGATCATCATACTTTTCTACCACATAAGGGAGAGCAATACAAGTTACATGCAGAAAGCATGCATATAATACATATGGGAATTAGGAGATTAAAAATTAGGTAAAATTTGACAAAATCACTTCTGCAAGTCACTCTGGACAAGGGGGCCTGCCAAATGATATAAATGTAAATGTATTCCAGACAATAAAAAGAACAGACCTACTATTGTAAATTGAGAGAAATGCCAGAATTTATTGTTGACAGAAATAATGTTCTAAACATTCACTATATACATATAATATATATGTAGTGAATATATATATATATTCACTTTGCAAACACGTTATGTAAAAGTGATTCCTAATTCAAGCCATGTCTTGTCTCGTCAATCAAGGGCCTTGTTCAAGTGTTGCTCAAGGGCCTGACAGTTTCTCTTAAGCAGCTCTGTATTTTGAGCTCTCAAGCTTTCTAGTCACTAGGAAAGGACTTTAACCTTAACCATCATAGCTAACTCTATTCCCATGTTTATTCATGGCATTAAAAATAAAAAAATGTACAACTATATCTTCTTTAATCCTAAGAGACCTGTCTGGTCTGAACATCATGACATCCTTTCTCTAAATATGTTTTCTCATTTATAATTAAGATAATTATATAATTAGATATGTAATTAATATAATTAAATAATCCAGCCCTCTTTATTTAGTTCATTCAAAAGCTTTATTAAACACCATCAGGATTTCCTGAATCTAATAGCAGGAGTGATTTGCTGTAATTCAATTTTAACAAGGTTAAGGATATCACAGGATCTGAAAGTATTCTTTGAAACTGGGATGGTGAAAACTGGGAGAATGACCGGGGCATCCTGAAATATCTTCTACGTTCATACATATGGGGAAATCCTAATTCTGGAACCATTTGAGGGTGAGAAGTCTGCTCCATAGCTGCTCCACGGTAATGTTGGGCTTTTTGGGAGTGTATTTGATTAGCAGATAAGTCACTCCCACTGCAGACACTGTCCCCAAAAGCTGTAGGCCATGAGTGATCACCTGCAACAGGACAAGGACATTCCTAATGCCATGAAGTATCAGGTTGTTGTTATAGCTTCTCAATCAAAGTGAGTGAAAGGACAGGCACAGATTTATATGATATTTCTCACTATGAGATTACAATCAAATCAACTGATGATGATAAAGAGTGTGTTCTATTGGCAGATCATTTCAAGATAATAATAATAATAATGTTTTATTCGTTTTTGAAAAAGAACTTTTTTTAAATCATACTTGGCTCTAATGAATAGCTCTAAGGATTCTATGCATTTTAGGTAAATGCCATCTGCCAGACAGTGACATTTTGTTCTACAAGTAAAAAGGGAGGTCTCCTGCTTTCAGTCTTTATAGTTGCTTGGACACCACTGTCAGCTTCCACTCACCCCGAGTTTAAATGTCACTCAGAATGGGTATTCGAGAATGCCACAAAGGTGCATGATAAGCTTTGCATCATTGCAGTAGCAACAAAGACAGTATGTCGACACTAACACCCCCCCCTATACACACACTGCTGTAAATGCTGCCAAAATGTCCTGCTTCCTCTGTCTCTCTCTCTAACACACACACACACACACACACACCCGAATGGTTTGGCATTCACCTTGTTCTGCCATTGCCAGCGGATCACTGCCTCATGATAGCGTGTTCGGGTAAAGGTGACCTGAAAGCAAATCAGCTCCAAGGTGATTGTTGTTCATTAAAAAGACAATTTTAAAAAGAATAAAATAAAGCAAAAAAGCGCTTGCCATTGTATATAATGGGATTATTGTTCTTGGCATGATAAAATGTAGTGCGTTGTCCAGATATTTACGTAACAGAAAGTAGTTGGTGTTCACATGTGCTCGCATCTAAGACACAAGAAACCAAACTGTTAATACATAATAGCATGATGCCAGATGTTTTATTCAAAGCATTACTAAACAAGCCACACAGTCATATTGTAATCAACAATTATTTAAAGCAGTCAACTTATTGAACATAATATACAAAATGCTCCAACTTACTCTCACCCAGACACTCTAGTAATTATAATGGGAAAGAATGTCCAGTAGACATAAAATCTACACATCCCTCATAAAATTGCAGGTTTTGGTGAAGAAAAAAAATGAAATCAAATCATGTCAGATGTTTTTTCTACCTTCAATGTGATATAGCAACCAACTAAATTCAAGTGAAAAACAAAGATATTTATTAAAAAAAAAAAAAAAAAAAGAAAGAAAAGAAAAAAGTAAGAAAAAACCGTCTCCTGATCAATACTTTAAAACAATGAGATTCTGTACATGCTTGGAAGCTCATTGTGGACCAGGGCTTCAGCAGTCTGATAAAACCATGTAGATGTCAAGAAAATCCTACAGAAACAGCTGATCTTAATTTGTGGTTAATTAGATTCACTTAACTGATAACAGATGTATATTAATTACTTTTGAACATGAGTATGAATATGATTGGTTAAATCTGAGCACAGTCACACACCCCAAGGGTGTGTAAAAGGGTGTGCATACTTATGCAACATCCATGGCTAGCATGTCATACAAGGCACATAACCTTCAACTGTTCCCTGAGCACTGAAAAGTGGCTGCCCCATGCTCCAGGTATATGTGTGCTCACTGCTGTGTGTGTGTCCGTCTGTCTGTGCCCGTCTGTCTGTGCCCGTCTGTCTGTGTGTTTCACTGTTTTGAATGGGTTAAATGTAGAGCCTAATTTTCCCTCTGGGACTAATAGAGTATGTTAAAAAAAGGTTTTTATTGCTTTTTCACTTGAATTTTGTTGGTTGCTATATCCCGTTCAAGGTGGAAAAAGATCTGACATCATTTATCTTGGTCTCATATATAATTTTTTACATCGCAAAACCCTGCATGGGTATGTAGACTTTTTATATCTAATGTAAATATATAAGGAAGCTCCCGAGTCCATATTATTTACTGTTTATCTGAGGTGGCTTTTATATATTCTTACAAATTTTCAATAATGATACTGTGTTGACACTTTAGGTTGAAATTTTGCAAGGTTTCCTGAACTGCTAGTTTTAATTATTAGACAAATTACCCCTTTAAGTGGGACTTTCTGCTACTGTGCTATTCCAAATGTTTAAACAGGTCTAAAAATAATGAAATGTTTCAGGATCCACATACTATATTGCATCAAAAGGTCGATCTTAACATCTTTCCTTCTACCTCTCAATGTTTCCTTGCACACTTCTGGAAACTCAACTAAAGGTATTGTGTGATGTCTATTGATTAAAACATGCAGTTACTGGATTTAAGAGAAAATCTACCCTGGAAATAAATGCCTCAAACCTAGGAAACATCAATAGACAACAGGACCAAACTGTAATAGCATTTACTGTAAATTCATTACCTATGTATGCAACATATACTCCAAATACATGATACATTTTCACACAATGTTTGTAAGTTTGTTAGAAAATAAATCACCTCTATATAATTGTACATAGCCAAATCAGCTATGGCGTGATCATCTGGTACACGGACTCGTGTGTACTCTGGAAGAACAGCAGCTGCCAAAAAAAATTTTTTACATAACCAACTGTTTACTGTTTCTGTGTCGGACAGAATTTGCAACACATGACACCTACAATTAAAATGCAGCTTAGATGAAACTGATAATGTGATTACAATGCGTAAAAAAGCTAAATCTTCGAGCAAATGAAGATTTTATACAAAAATAAGCTTATATATTTTAGATTACTTAAAACTTAAACTAAGAGTGCTAATAGTGCAGAGTAAAATGTCATTTATTGTTATTAAAAAAAAATCAACAGCGTGTGATTAACACAGTGACACAGTTACCAAAGTCTTCATTAAACTGATCCAGAATCTCATCAAAAACAAGGCAGTCCTCAAAGCCCTAAAACACAAAGGTAAATAATGAAAAATAATTCAGCCAGTAACAGATTACAAGCTCCCTTTACAGACTGATGATTGCATTTATGTTAATAAATGTATCTTTTTATATTAGATTTTATATCCTGTTTTGTATATCCTGTTATATCCAGATAAACTCACTACAGAATTCTGAAAATGCTGTGCTTGCCATTTGAACATCTTAATATAATCCTACTCATTACCACCTTATTATTATGTGATGATTCACAAATCACAAAGGGCTTTATTTAAGATCATTTAAATATTTTCTGATAAATCCAGCATAACGATAGCAAATTTATAAACAGTAAACCACCCAGGGCATTTTAACATAAAACTTGTGTTCTAGATGGCATGTGTACAGGTTGCACAGTACAATTTTTACTTTGTATATTCCTCTCTTGCCACCATACTAAAATGATTTGATTACAAATAAGATTAAGAAAAAATATGTGAAAAGGAAAAGCAATAAAAAGACCATGTGTACAATAAAATGCTTTTTCAGATTATGGTTCAAAAGCTTTGAATACACAATAAAAAATTATAAAATTAATCCATCACTATTGCCTAATACGTCCCACTATTCTTATTTGTACTCACAGCATTCATGCCCTGGCCATAAAATGGCACCACAGCATGCGCAGCATCTCCCATTAAGACACATTTGTCATTCAAATGATAAGGAGAGCATTTCACTGACACCATGGCCTGGGCAGGCAGTCGGAAAAAGTCCCTTTTTAGAGAATCACTGAAACACACAATATACAGTGGTAAGGAGTGTGAACCAAACGTCCTAGTTTAGGCAAATTCCTTTGTGTGCGCAGAAAAATTACAAGTTTGCATTGCTTAAGTCGTTTTGACAAGGACATCATTGATCCTGTTCTAAATGGAGCAATGATTCACACAACTCCTTCAAACTGTGCTTGTTATTTTGTTAGTATGAAATGTAATTTCTGGAGAGAAATATAAAAAATTATGAGAAATTTTGCATTTCATTAAGCACAAATGAATAAAGTCCCATACAAATTCAAAACATCTTTAGTGGGATAATTAGTCAGTTCCCTCATAATACTGGGCTTCATTTATCAAGATGGATATGAACTGATTTTGGTCAATCATTTGCAGGACCATTTACACAAGAAATGTGGTTCATGAAAGTCCAGTTGGTTTAGAAAACATTTGTATCCTATGGGAGCTCCGGAGTTTGTGTAAATTTGCATATAAAGAGACTTACAAATGTGAACATCGATCAGATAGCTTCAAATTTTATAATTACCATGAGTTACTGCAGTTTTACTCAAGTTAGATTTGGTCCACTAATTTGATTACTCGAGCAGCATTCCAAGAGTACTTCTAGTTACTATAAGCGCACTGGGATGTTTTTCTCTAGGTATTACTCCACTTGTCTGTGTTCGCAACATAAAATTCCACTTCCTAGTTTAAAATGGTTACTACAGTAGTGTTAATGACATCATCAGCAGACATGGCAAATAATAATTTTCAGGAATATACGTAGGTTTTGACTTCAAATATGAAAGCTCGTCAGATGAAGAGGAAACGGAAGAAGGGATGTTAATTTCACCAGAAGCACCTTTAATGGGAATGTACAAGTCAATGTGAGCTAGCCAGCTTGCCAAAATGCTAATGTATAGAAAAGAAACAAAACATTTGGCCATATTGTGCCTGAAATGTCAATTACTTGATATTAATTTCTTGTTCATAGAACTTTTGTATAAAAGCAAATATGGTACTTACAATCAGGTGGTTATAATGAATATTGACAAAGCTGTGATTAACTATTGCACTCAGCCTGCGGGATTGTGCTCATATGCCGAATCACAGCCATGCAAATATTCAGTATAACTGTACTCTTGCGCTTGTGATATTGCTTAACTACATATGGATTATACCTTCAAATCCCAATTGCACAAACAAATTTCATGAAAATTTTGTGAAACTTGACTGTTTCATAATAATGACTTAAAAGGATCAATATGAAAAAGAAAAAGGAGAGAAGATTTGGTGTGTGTCTGTGGTAGCTGAAGCTACATTAGTAATAAGCTTTTACTTTTACTGTTTTTTTATAATCACTAAACAAAATCACCTCTGCCATGAATGCGCTATGTTATCTTACAAATGATTCATGGCATTAATCAATATATGTATGTGAGTGAAAACTGTACAACTTTTACACACAATGCTACTAAAATATTGGTATCTGAAGCCCATTGTGTCCTGCTCCTTTGAGCTCTAGGCAAATATTGAATTAACCGCATAAAATAATCCACTGATCCAAAAACCACCAAAAATCCAAAAAATAAATTCCAGTTATCTGTAACTGTTCTAAAATCCAATTTATAATAACTGCAAAAAATTTATTTTAACAAATCTGTACTGCCATGTTCTGATACAAAATATAAACAGTGATTTCATCATGGTGAAATATATCAAATTGCCTGAAATGATTTCCTGTTTCAAAAAGAGGGTACTTTAGCATAATGGGTTTAAAAGTGTACGGTTATATTATAACATACATAACCTAAACCCAGCGCTGCAGATGAAATTGAAAAACTCTGCAAGATAAACACAGAACAGCTTTTTTCAGAGACTAAACTTTCATTTCTGAATGGATTTAAAAGTGTAGCACGGCTTCTATATCTTCAAAGTCACCTGAAGCATCCTGTTCTTCTCAATTTAAAACCTCATAACTTCGGGCAGTGCATCTGCTGACCTGCAAGATCACACTTCACAGACAGCAGGCTTGGAATTACTGCCTAGGTGATGCTCAATACTGGATCACAAGTCAGACAGCAGAATAAAGGAGAGAGACTGAACATTTCTTACTCTCCTAAGAGTGGGATGGAATCTGGAAAGTATATCTGAAAGAAGTTCATCAGCTCATCGGCTGTAGTAAGCTTTTCAAATTCCTCAAATGGCATGAAGAGTGTGCAGGTGAAGGTCTTGTCCTTAAAAACACAGGATTAACACGCTAAGATCTTTGATTACCATTAAGAATCCAAACATAGTACATAGGATGTCTTGTTCTAAATTTATTCCACAGCACGGTTGAATGCTCAAATCTGATTGGTCAGCAGATGTGCATTATTTTGTACAGGTAGTTCTGGCTGTAACAAACAATAAGTTATTATTAATGCACTCATTCTAATTCATTATTATTTCTCTAGTAACAGTTTATACACAGGGACTTCTGGTCTGCCATGTATTATTTCCATATCATTGGGATCCCAATAACACCTTTTGTCAAATTCAAAAGCAACTCATTAGTACATGTTTTTTGAACAACTGGAACTGGTCTTCCAAAAACATGTAACTATATAATGTTGTATAGAAACATTAAGCTAGAATAATGTATTTTAAAAGGACTTTAGTGCAGTGATTTTATTTGGTAAAAAATTAGCTTTTGGGAACATTATAATAACCACAAATGATAAAGAGAGACCATAGTGAGGTAAAAGACTCTGTAACTGTAAAGTTTCTGTCAGATCTCCGGTTATGCTATTTAACAGCTACCTTCTTTAAAAAAATAAATAAATTAAAAAAGATTAAACATCGAAATTACTTTATGGAACGCTTGAAAATGGTAGTGCAGAACTTCCCAAATATGATTTATATGATTTATTCTTACCATGTTTGGGAGAGCAATCATCATAAATGTGTTCCTGGGCCAAATATGAAGAAAATGGGGCTCCATTGCAAACTGAAAATGAAGTCAGAGATAAGCAGGATAAACTGTATTGTCACGTCTCGCACCACACGGGACCGGAACCATCGCGCTAATACCCCCTCCGTCACCCGAACCACGATCGCGG
>JAQQZR010000038.1:7007539-7026428 GCA_030068235.1 Notoglanidium macrostoma
ATAATTTTAGCTCAAAGGGCAAAAAAAATCGAAGAAGTAAAAAGGGAGTGTATCCTGTGACAAAACAGTAATCGAAAACAAAACACAAAATAATAAAACATAAGACAAAGAAAACGGAGTCTTGTCATGGCCTCCTCGATCTCCTCGTCTGATGTGAAGAAGACAGCGTCTGACATCTGGCGGAGTTGGAACAGAAATGTCAGGAAGAATGTGTGGGTGGTGCAATAAAATTTACTGAGAGGATGCACAGTTAAAGCTGTTTAGAGAATACAGAAAGAGGTTGGAAGCATTTATAACAACGAGTGCTTTTTTTAAAGAATAATTACACTAATATCTTAGTTATGTCTTATCATATTAATATTTTAAGATAGAGATATTCAAGCAATTGTGTTACGTGTGATACTGGAACATCTATGCAAAATCTTTGTCTGTAAATTTCTTTGTCGTTATGCTGTCCTAAGGGCTTGGAAACTTTTCACTTGTCTATATAGTGCACTGCAGAAGGCATTATTTTACATATGTTTATTTGGGATTCAGGTACAGTTGTTAAAAAATAGACAAGGGAAAGGAAATGTGACATGAAACTGCATACTACAGCTTCACACTTCAGTGCACACACACACTCATGCACACACACACAGAGCTACCTAAAGGTTAAAGATTAAGTTTGCCTTTAAACTGCATCAGCCGAGTTGGCTACTTATTGGCCAAATTATGGAGGTTTGTATAGTTCTAGTTTCTGCTAATACATTTCCTAAACAGCTATAATAAGTCCTTGTTTTTCTTTTAATCAGTTCAGTCAGACTACAGTTTATTATTAGTCTGCATCCAAATCCCTTTTGTTTCGTTTTCCAGCCTTCCGGGATCCTATGGCTATGGAGAGGGCGAATTTGCTCAACATGGCCAAACTCAGCATTAAAGGGCTGATCGAGTCGGCTCTGAGCTTTGGTCGGACGCTGGACTCCGACTATCCGCCGCTGCAGCAGTTCTTTGTGGTCATGGAGCACTGTCTGAAGCACGGCCTTAAAGGTATAAGACTCGGCACTGAAACCCTTCATCCTGTATAATGTACATACAGACTCATTTTTACAGTTAATGGGGATTTTCCAGTTAGAAACTATTATGGTCCTGGACCTGTGCTGTGAAGTCAACTTTAAATTGTCATTTCAGACTTCCATGTACTCAATCTATAACACGGGAAGAAACATGGATGCCTCCAGGTTCATCTTTTGTTAGCACTGTTTTCCACAGGAGTTTGTGACACTATGGTGGACCTTGATCACACCCTCTAGAGGGATTCAGCGGCATCATCCCCCAGAAGAAAATGTTGTTTATTTTCAAGTTCAATGTCTGGTGCTCTTTGAGAGCAAAATTAAGAGGTTAGCTCTTTTTGAAGACCTTTGTGCTCTAAATAATTTAAATCATTTTGTGTTTCAGTAGTTCAATCGTAAAGACAGTGGTTATATAGGTATGAACGGTGACACAGCAAAAAGGTCACAACCACAAAGCAAAGTAAAGGAGTTCACAAATGGCCCGGAAAAAATGAACTAGTACATAGATTTCAGCCCTCACTGAAATGAAGCAGGAGTGGTTACCCATGTTCAATGATGTCAACCTTTCCGAATTAGCTAAACAAGCTAAAACGGCTAATTTAACAGCACGCTGTAATAAAGCAAGTTGGACACGCTGATGTTAATGTTCGATTGATTCATGTTAATTATCAGTGATAACTTCTACATTGACATTATCAGTTTGCTTTCTTACAGTGATGATAATAAGATTGTGTTTGGACTAGCAGATAACTGCAGTGGATACTGGACAGTTAACGTTAGTTCCCTCAAAGCAAACAGTGTTGTGTCCTCAAAATGCCTCGTGTCTAGGAGGCAGCCAGGTGCAACACAGTCCTCTGTGTGAGTGTGTGTGAGAGTGAGAGAGAGAGAGCGAGAACATGTGCACGTATCGTGGGGGGAGGGGGGTTGACTGGTTGTGAGAGATGCTTTTCCTAAGCAACAGGGGAAAACACAACGTTGTTTACGTTATTATGAGACGTGTACAGATATTTTCGGTTCATTATGAAACTGGGGTGGGACAAGTTAGACTATGGTGGGCTGCCACAGTCTAGGTAATTAATGGGAAACATTGGTTAGCAACAATCTAGCCAGCAAATGTTAGTGATGAGTGATGCATTGACCTCCTCAAAACAGCAATCTGTATAATCAGTGTAATAGATTTAACAAGCTAATGTGCCTGTTTGCTAATCTGAAGCAAGTATTAGTATATACAGTATAATTCATTTAAAAATACAGGAAAAAAACTGCTTTGTTTACTTTTGATGCTGATGATATAACACCATGTACTGGGGTTAAGGACATCTGCCTAGCTTTCTGAGTAGGATTTCAAGCAATATTTGTAGATTTTCAGTATCTGGAAATCTGAGTTTCAAGTCTTAATCAAAGCAGCATTCATTAGTGTCTGGAAATGGAAATATGTTTTAATTTTGGTTGTAGATAAAGTTCTTTATATGGTGTTCATTATGAGGCTTATTTCTTGATAAATTTTCACAAGTCAAATGTCGTCAGTCATGTCTGACATGTATGCCATCATTATTTTTAGCATTAGACAGATAGTCACGTAGGGACTAAAGGAAGTGGGTACTAAATCACAGGAACCCAGTTTGTCATCGCTGGAAATATTGAATGCACTGAAGAGAGCACTGAAATCCTAGGGTATGGACTGATTCACAGATGATGCCTTTTGATGGATTGAACACATGACTTGCTTTTGCTTCTGCTATTAAGAATCTGGTTCTGTGGAGTAAACTAGTCTGTCTCTGCTGCAGTGAAGAAGACGTTTCTTGGATACAACAAGTCGCTGTGGGGGCCTCTGGAGATGGTGGAGAAGCTGTGCCCGGAAGCAGGGGAGATCGCAGCCAGTGTTCGAGACTTACCCGGCCTCAAGTACGCACACAAACAGTCACGTACTGCCATAGTCATCATGTACAGTAAATTTCATTGCTATCAGCACCATTGCTTTTGATGAACACTTTGATATAATTTAGCATTTGCATACTTCAGGAAAATGAGCCAAAACACAAACAATTTCATTTAAGTAAATGGAGAGGCTACTTGCCCTTCATTTTTAACAAATCACTCTCATAAGGTTTACTGTTTCTTCACTGATGGTTGACAGGTTGTTGAGTAGTGCAAGTCAAGTAATGGCTCTATTAAAATGAGCAGTTTAAATACCATTATTGGCCATCACAAAAAAACAGAAGTCTGAAACAGGTGAGCATTTCCAGGGAAAGGACACATAAGCAAAGCACACTTTGAGGAGGAGGAGGAGGAGGAAGAAGTCCCCAAAAGACAACATTTAAAAATAAAAAAAGCTTAGTTTAGCTGATTATTGTGGTTGCAATAATCAGGCTTCAGAGTGAACTATTCTGCGCTGCCTATAAAAACAAGCCAATGAAGGTTTCAGTAACCCACAATCTGCAGTGCCTGAACTTCGCCAAGCAACATTGGAACTACAATTAAAATGGTGTGTTGTGGTTAGAAGAGATGTGATTGGCTGGTCAGACCATGTCCTTGTTGGTTGAAAAAGTGTTACTAGTTGAAAAAAAAAAAAGAAAAAATGAATCCACTGAAGATAATTTGTTGTTATAATAGTGATGCATCACCGGTGGTTAAGGAGGTCGTGTGAACGTTAATGGCATCATAAGTAACAAGCTATTTTATGCCGGATGCCTTTGCTAGGAGGTTAAGACTTGACTCTAGATTCTTCAACAAGATAATGATCCTGAACATGCATCCAAATCAACACAGAAATGTTGGCAGGACATATAATATTTCCTTTGCTGTAGCATTATGCTTTGGATTTGAACCCTTTTGAAAGCCTGCAGTCTGAATTGTATAGAACAGTTCACATTCACAAAACTGAGAATATAAAGGATTTTGAAATGTTCTGCATGGTGGAAAGACCTAGATCCCTCTACAAGTGTCTACAACCTTTTTGGACATTACAGAAAGAGAGGAGACAATTCACCAAATGTTATGTGTGGACTTTCAATCATTTTGAACCCAATATCTTGCAGAAAATTGCACCACATAAGAAAAAAACTTTAAAAAAAAAAAAATATATATATATATATATATGGTAAAATAAAACTATACAGCATTGCGTATGTTTATAGTCAAAATATTAATTAGATGTATTATTTACACAGTCCCCTCCAAAAGTATTGGGACAGTGACACGATTTCCGTAATCTTGCCTCTGCACACCACCTCAATGGATTTGAAAAGAAGCCATCAGGATGTTACTAAAGTGTAGACTTCCAGCTTTAATTGAAGGGGTTTAACAAAAATGTTGCATTAACCGTTTAGGAATTAAAGCCATTTGTTACACAGCCCCTCCATTTGTTCACAGGCTTAAAAGTAACTGAACAAGCTAGCATGATTATTAATATAGACATCATTTTAATACTTGGATGCAAATCAATCACAGCCTAAAGTCTGGAGCCCATGGGCATCACCAAGTGCTGAATTTTATCTCAAATGCTTGAGATGCTTTGCCAGGCCTTTACTGTAGCTGCCTTCAGTTGCCTTCAGTTCTGCCTTCAGTTTGGTCTTCGGTAACTTCTCAGTTGGGTTGAGTGACTTGGCCATTTAAGAACATTTCATTTCTTTGCCTTAAGAAGCTCTTGGGTCGCTTTCATGGTATGTTTTGAGTCATTATCCATCTGTACTCTGACACGCTGTCCTATCAGTTTTGCAGGATTTTACTTAATCTGAGCAGAAAGTACAGCTCTATCTGCTTCAGAATTCATTCTGCTACTTCTATCAGCAGCCACATCATCAATAAATACCAGTGACCCAGTTCCATTGGCAGCCTCACATGCCCATGTCTGGCATGTTTGTCAGATGATGTGATATGCTTTGGATCATGAGCCCTTTCTTTCCTTCACACTCTTCTCTTCCCATCATTCTGGTACGAATTAATCATGGATTCATCTGTCCAAAGAAGCTTGTTCCAGAACTCGGCAGGCTTTCTAGCAAAGGCTAGAAATTCCTTGAGTGTTAGCAGTGTTTTGCATATTGACATAAACCCTCTGTATTTACAGTCATGAAGGCGTGTCTTGATTGTAGACTTTGACAATGATAGGCCTACCTCCTGAAGAGTGAAGGGTTTTCTTTTTTTTCTTTTTTAAACCGAGGAAAGAATTCTATGATCATCCACTTTAGTTGTTTTCTGCGCTCTTCCAGGGCTTTTGGTGTTGCTGAGCTCACCCATGCATTCCTGGTTGCTGAGCTCACCAGTGCATTCCTTGTTTTTTCCCACCTAATGATGGCCTCCTTCATTTGCATCGACACCTCTTTGGACTGCATATTGAGAGTTCCCATGAACAGATACCAAATGCAAATTCAGTATTTGGAATCAACTCCTGACCTTTTTATATCCTTAATTTTTCAAGACATAACAAGGACCATAACTGACCATGAAACTGCCGGTCAGTCAACTGTCCCATTACTTTTGATCCTGTCAAATTTGAAGGCCGGAAAAATGGCTGTAATTCCTAAATGGTTAATGCAAACTTTGTGTTAAACCACTTGAACTTTAATGCTGCAAGTCTACCCTTCAATCACATCTTGATGGCTTCTTTTCAAATCCATTGCGGTAGTGTACAGAGGCAAAATGACAAAAATTGTCACTGTTCTAATACAGTGATCTTAATACAGAGATCTTATCAAAGTCCTCGGTCTTGTTACCTTGTATTCTCTGTAAATTCATTTTAGCTCAAAATAGCTAGCAGGCAACTGAAACCTGTACCCATCGGTGGAAAACAGTCCTTTTCCTGTGTGCAGGACTGCTCTTTAGAAACAAATTAAACCGAAAGGGGAAGTGTAAATGTCAGTTTAGTTTCCCTGACATACATGAAACTTGCATGCTTAATAAGCCTCAGAATTCTTTTGAGCCAGTAGTTTGGTATGAGGCTATTTTACTGTTTTACTGAGGAGTTTACATTCAGTTAAAAAAAAAAAAAAAAAAAAAAGTTATTTCTACATCTAAAATTTGCATGTAAAAATTGTGGACACAGTCTAGATTAATTCACAGGAACATAGCCAGTAGATGCCACAGTAAGTGTTTTTATACCATAGCACGCTAGAATTCTTTTTTTTCTCTTTGGTCAGAAGGTGTGAATTAATTGTCTGTAACAGCAGCTCTGACAGTAGTTCCGGCTACAAGGCAAATCACAGGGTTATGATATTAATGCACTCGCTTTAGCAGATTAGCATTTCTAGATAAGTAATAAACTACACAGTGACTTGCTTGGCAGATGTTCTACATAAACGGTTTAGCAATAATTTCTGTAAGTGATGATGTGGAGGCATGTTGTCTATGTTTGTAACAGTCATGGGTCAAGCTGTAACTTTAAATTTCCAACATGAAAATGTGTTCAGAATGTTGGGTTTTGTGGTTTTTCGGTAGCAGAAGAAGCAGATTTCAGCAATTGTGTAAGTTTATTACAAGCCCCACTGTGCGACATGGATCTTACGAGATCAAGCCTGATGTATGCCGACTGTACAATGATAACACTTACTGAATAGTAGGCTATGGCAGAAGTTAATATACAAAAATAAAATATTATCAGAGTGCGTCATCCATCCGCGCTGCTATACTGGTAAACAGTGAAGCGAGACAAACACATTTGGGTTTGGCGCCAGTGTTGGGTTGATGAGTATGGCATTTCACGCTGCATTCCTGTTGGCTAGTTAGAGGACGTAGGTCGTAGCAGCAGTCCCGTTGTGAGATGGTCATCCTAAATGTCTGATCTTTGTCCGAGGCTGTCTTTGGTCGCAAGACTGTGACAACGGCCGTTTTGGAACCTCTCTCACAGTGCAACGTAGGGCCACCGTTTTGGAGCCATGATGAAAGATGTTGCCATATTACGTTCACGTTGGTCATATTTCATTTGGGACAGCCCAAAATCTCAGAGTTTATACCCGTCGTAATCAGATACAACAAACATTGTGTCAATAAATAAAACCTTTTTAAGCCCTGGCAAATTGCTGTGATGTGGTAACATTATAACACCTCCAGTTGTTGATTAGTTCTTATAGTCGCACATCCTATCATGTTTTATTCCTTATATAATAAATGTCTAGCAAGGAGCCATAACATAATGTCAAGGGATTTATATAAAGATTTCTGTGCTGGGAATGAGAGTCAATAATTATCACCTCACTAGAGCTGATAACTGCCTGTTGGTTGCTTTCGGTTTGTGTTTATAACCTTTAAGCGCAAAGAGTGTAAGACGAGTAAACCTTGTCTTGATCGCTATGACGCAATTAAAGCAGATATAACATTAATATAAACAGTTAATACCAGGGAACAGATCATTTCCTTGACTTGTATTGTATGTTTTTGTAACTGCTTTTTTCTTCTTTGCTACTGCTGGCAGCCTTGTTGTCTTCGTGTATCACTTATTAAATGATTAATTAGGTTAGTGATATGGAAAGTTTTTGCTGTGGTTTGTGCTGTGTTTTACCTAAACATGTTGCAGTAAGTTTGTTTTGCCTTTCTGGAAACCTGAAAAACCGTCACCTTTGTGTCCGTGCAAAACATGGGACAGGAAGACATCAGTTGTGAATGCTGGCTGTAATTTCAGTCTTTTAAATTCCTCAGTTTTTGACGTATATATGCCATATTTATACCGAGATCATTCACTCCTATTACTAACTACTAACAGTTTGCCCCAAAAGCCTCAGCTTGTTAGTACACAGTGTTTGAGGTGACTGTGGGTTGTGTAGAAAAGGGCTTTTTGTTGTCCTCATGAGGTGTGTATGTGTATTTGTCAGGACTCCACTGGGCCGAGCGAGGGCTTGGCTGCGACTGGCACTGATGCAGAAGAGATTAGCAGACTACCTGCGTGTACTCATCACCAGGAAAGACATACTAAGGTAAGAAACCTTTGCATGCATGTTGGTGCTCACCATCTTACGTCTTTGCACAGTAGCTGAGTATCAAGACTTATTTATTTATTTATTTATTATTATTATTTTCGGACAACCCTAGCTTGTGTACAGCTTTTGGAAAGACACACTTGTTCTCTCATTTTCCTGTCAGTTTTTTCCCCACTTTGAAATGATTGATTTGATTCAGAATCAAACAGCCACAAAACGTAATGTGAAACCTCAGGACAACTCGCCCAACACATACAAGAAATCATGTAACAACGCTATGATCTGCACTTGTCTTTTTCTTTATTTTCATCCATCCATTTTTCTCCCATTACCCACAATGCAGTTTTGGAATCAGAGTCTTCCTGCTTGTACACACTATATCAAAGAGCCACAAAACTTCATTTCATAAACTCCCCCGACATACAAAATCCGTCCGTCATGAGCCGCACTCGTTATTTTTTTGTTTTTGTCTTGTTTTTTTGCAGTGCACAGCAGTCACACTCACATTTTCTTGCGTCGCTAGATAAAAAAGGGCTCATCTGGATATCATTAAGCTTCTTTAGGAGCTATTGAATAAGAGCAGAGGAAACACGAATAGCACAGTAAGTGGAGTCTTCAGGATTGCAAATGTGAAGCAGTGAATTTAATTCATTGTTTTCTTTGTTCACTGGACCTTATGAGCAGAATAGCAGAGACGTCTGAAGTGCTCCAGTGTAAATCCATTTTTCCTCTGCTCAGGATTTGATCCTACATTTCCTGCTAAGGAGTGTGTCATCCAGCTGCCACTCCCACCTCTCTGTTTTTGAAGTATGAGTCAATGTCATAAGTGCATTCTTGGCCCTGTTTTGTGTTGTGTAGTGATTTCTATGAAAGCTCAGCAGTCATGCTGGAGGAGGAGGGAGCCGTCATCGTCGGTCTCCTGGTGGGACTGAACGTCATTGATGCCAACCTGTGTGTGAAGGGCGAGGACCTGGACACCCAAGTATGGGGAATTCTCTTCGATTTCTTTTCTTCTACCAGGGGACATGTTATTATCTATCTGATATGTATTAGTTTATAATGCTGAGATGCTTTGGTTAGGTTTCCTAATAACATTTATTGAGCCTAATACATCTACATGTACAGGTAAAGGTGCTTTATATAAAGGTAACAGCTCCTATATTCAGATGATGTAATATGTGCTTCTAGGAGGATTTCTAATGTTAGGACCCTTTATAGATTGGTTGGAAAATATTGAAGCAGATTAGCACCATCTGCTGTAGAAAATGTAGGCCATCAAGTGTTATGTTTTTATGTAAAGAATGTATATGTAGTGTATATTTACACATTTAAAAAAAAAAGCATATATTTTTTATGTAAATATAAGCCTTTTATATGATTTAACTTGTAGTAAGTAATTTGAATTCTTCAGGTTGGGGTGATTGACTTCTCCATGTACTTAAAAAATGACATTGATGACTACAGAAGTGAGGAAAGGTAAGAAGGTGTTTCATTTTTCCAGAAAGCTGCTGAAATTTATAGGCTTAGGTTTAGTTACCCTGGTTCGATTTGATTATGATTCAGATTCACAAGCTACCGAGTCAGTGCAATGCGATGCGGTTCAATTCCGATCCGATATCATTTCAAAATATGAAATACTATACAGTATAGTAGGTTTCCGTATTTGGAGAGGTGTTTAAAAAGCTCTAAAGGGAACACAAATTTACAAATCTGGTTCTGTTGAATAACAGCAGAAGTGAACCAAGGAACCCAAAACACACATATTAACCTAAAAGATCAATCTATAAATTTTACAGATCAGTGTCAGGTTTTAGAAAATGAAGATTGTTGATCAGAATTATTTAGCCAACCCAGGACAAAAGCAGTTTTATTTAATCATTTTACATAATTAGAAACCAGGCTATTTTTTTAATGCATTGTACATTATAAGCCTATAGCGTTTTATTCTCTCTGTAATAATCTCTGTACGTTTTTATCGAAGTATATAGTATAAATACAATTATAATGAATAAATATAACAACACATTATAAGTACTTACATGGGTACATAAACAAGTCAACAAGCTGAGTATGTACCCACACAGTGAAATGCGTGCTTGGGAACTTGTGTTTTAATGCAATAGTGTTATCTGATGTTAGCCAGTTAATTTGATTTGATTTAAAACATTTTTAATTGTACTGCTCTAATGACACATGCATACAATGTTCATGTCCAGTCTTCATTTTGTACTTACAGTATGAACCACAGAACTTCACTTTCTTCAAAAGTATAAATTATTATAATAATAATATATAATTATAAGACTAATAATAGTGTCATTCCTTAAATAGAAATGGTCAAATTGCAGCAATATTGGACCAGAAGAACTACGTTGAAGAATTAAACAGGCAGCTGAAGTAAGCATATAAGTACTGTTCTCTAAGTTCAGCATGTAAGCGGTGTATGATCATGTTCTTTTACAATATTTAAGGTCCTTTAAAGCTGAAAGCAAACCATTTCCCTTCCTTAGCTCCACTGTTCAAGGTCTGCAGGGGCGTGTGGACTCGTTAGAGAAATCAAATTCCAAACTCATTGAGGAGGTAGGAAAGTTTCCACACCGATGGAAGAATGTAGAATAATTCTTAATGTCATCTACGAAGCCTGATGTGATCTCAAGTTCTGTTTTTCTCCTGTAGTTGGCAATCGCAAAAAACAACATCATCAAACTACAGGAAGAGAACCATCAGCTAAGAAACGAGAATTCATTAATTATCATGAAGGCTCAGCGCCGTCTTGAGGTACTTCACTGAGTATGTTTTGTGTTTCTTACAAAAACCTTGTATTCTTGTGCTTGCTTTAATTAGGTTAAATGAATACAAAGCCAGTGGAAGTTCAAATCCCAAAGATGCCACTGCCGTCCGTGGCCAGGAGCTCAAAAGAACAATATTGGCTGTGCTGTCTGGGTAGAAGGGATGGCATGCTCTGTCTCCACTGGCAGTTAGTCACACTAGCCAATCATGGGTGAGCTCATGTATGCAGAAGAGGGCAGACGGTGCTTTCCTCCAAATGTTTCATTGCCCTCTGGCTTAGAATGATTCACAGTTTGAAATGATGTGGTGGCTTTACATGTCTCAGAGGAAGAACACATTAGCCTTCAGCCTCCCTGGTTGGTAGCTGTGATGGGGAGAGCAAGCCCATAGGTGGGAATTGGCAAATTACCTAAATTGGGAGGTAAAAACTGTAGCTTATGATAACCGTTATGAAATATGGCTTCTCACAATTTGTCCGGTTGTAATGAAAATATTCTGAGGCTACATGTTGCTCTGTTGTGCACAGGTTACACAGGGGGATGTAAACTGTGAGCTGGACACCTATAAACAGTCCAGGCAGGGCCTGGATGAAATGTACAACGAGGCACGGCGGCAGCTTAAAGAGGAGTGTCAGCTCCGGCAGGTCTCTCTCTTTTTTTTTTCTTTTTTTTTTTTTTTTTTTTTTTAAATGGCCTTCAGTATTTTTCTTTAGTTTGACGATGACGCCATGACGTTGAACGCTTGGTTGACCATGTGTTCTGTAATGGTTTACATATACTGTACGCTCTGGTTATCAGTTTTACAGTGTGTACTTAAAGGAAACCTCCACCCTGAACAACGCACATATAAATCTTTATATTTAACATATGATCTTTAGTGGTGTCTAAGATTAAATTTATAATGAAATACGGAGTAGACTATTGTCGTTTAAGCATTCATCAATATTCATTGAAATATCTGAAATTCACTGAAAGGTTTGTTTTTACTTGGAGAAGTGAGTTCTTACATTACCCACAATGCCATTCAGCTACCTGCTTACAGTGGTTCTAGTGGTGGGATTTGGTCCTTTTTAGTCTCTACCTAAAGAAAGTGATGCAGCAGCGCTTTAGTGCTTTACACTGTCCTGCTCTCTCGCCTCCTCATCTGTACATCTGCTCAAACATATTGCGCTTCAGAGTTTTAAATTTCGTACTGACGCCACCGTCAACACCACTGTGTTTCTCATCTCCTAGATGGCTAAGTAGCTGAGCTGAGTCTGCTGTAACTCAGTAGCCTAACTGTAGCAAAACTGCATAATATAGCTGCATTGCATTCTGGGACTTTTGAGTCCACCATTTGCTGTTTTCCCTAATTCTACTTTGGACATCTCATCAATATTACATTGAAAGTTGTTGGAAATGCTGAGGAAGAAAAGAAGGTCTTAGGGGTTAGGAGCTACCCGGACTGTTATCACTTGTGATTGAGATCGCTGAAATTGTTTCTCATATTAGACACCATTGTAACTGCTCTAGCAACGCCTACCTGTAATATCAGTGTGACACACGGCGTCAAACGTCTCACAGCAATAATGAAATAACAGCCCAACCAACAGAGCACCAGAATCACTAAACATCACAACTATAAACATGTTTGAGGGTTGACTTTTCCTTTAATCTACTTGTATTCAGATTTATTTTGATGTAACGCATGAAACCGCTGTATTGTAGGATGTTGAGAATGAGCTGGTGGTGCAGGTTAGCATGAAGCAGGAGATGGAACTGGCCATGAAGCTCTTGGAGAAGGACATCCATGAGAAGCAGGACACTTTGATTGGACTTCGGCAACAGCTAGACGAGGTGAAAGCCATCAATGTGGAAATGTACCAGAAAATGCAGGTAATGTTGGAACAGTTTTCACTTCATAAAGCGAAAAAGGTCATATAGGTTGTTTCTTTCTTTTTGAAGCCTAAGACCAGAAATAATCCTTTACTGTAATTGTCATCAGACGTCTGATGATGGCATGAAGCAGAAGAACGACATGATTGCACGACTGGAAGAGAAGACTAACCAGATAACGGCTACAATGAAACAGCTAGAGCAAAGGTGAGTGACATTAATGTCATACTGAATGACGTTTTGTCTGGCATAATGCTAAGTCATATTCCAGTGGTGCAAACAGCTTTGTCTGAGCAGTAGGAAACAACTATTACTAATTAGTGCTGGGTGATTGTCAAGTCAAGTCAAGTGGCTATTATTGTCATTTAAACCATATACAGATGATGCATTACATCGTGAAACAACGTGACGTTCCTCCAGGACCAAGGTGCTACATGTAGGACAACACAGATTTACAAAAGTGCACGTGTGCAACAAAAGACAACATAAAACTACATAAAGTGCATGTGTGCAAACATTGCAAATCAGTTATCAGTCAAATCATTACTTCAGTTAATGCAAATTAATGTTTTAATGCCATTTTCAGAATGTTTTCATTGAGATTGTACATGGTTACATAGAAATATTTAATTTTAGTTTAAAAAAAATCTGTAAATGCTGTTCAAATTTTTAAACTGATAAGAAGCAAATTCACAGGCTTCTTAACCTGATTAAAGCAACAGCCTGTGATACTCCAAAACACTGTGCGCACGTAGACAAAATACCCCCACCAAGATCAACATACAGCACCTCCCTGAGGACTCACTTTAGAGATAGGGAATTGAGGGATATGGAGTCAGATGAACAAGTTCATTTAAAAAAAAAAAACTATAATGCTGCATTGGAATCGCCTCGTAAGTGGGAATTAACCAGTCGGAATTACATCATTTTCGACCTCGACAAAGTCATTTTCAACAGACGAAGTGGCCAATCTTTTATCAACAGCATTCTAACTGCGAGGAGTGAAGTATATTTTCCTCCTCAAACAGCGATCTGTATAGTTAGTGTTATAGATTTAAGAGAATATATCTGCATTTTGATTGATCTGAAGCAAACACATGTATATAACTCATTTAAAGATAGGAAGCGCTGCTGTGCTTACTGCCGATGCTCTGAGCGGCCATGACGATTCCACGTCACTGCCTAAGCTCGGAGTTGAGAAGACGACCCCTGGATGACGAACAGGAATTCCAAGTTTGGCTTTTACTGGTTGGAAGTTGGGAGTTACAAGTTGTGAGCTCAATTCAACGCAGTATTAGCTGAAACATTTCTCTAGCGCTGTTCCATATCTCAAAAGAAACGGTTCTGATTTACTCTGTGGAGAAAGAAGGATTGTTAAGTACATAATAACAGCGCCGTCTATAGCAAATAGTACAAACTGTGTGTTTTTTTTGGGGGTTTTTTATATCCTTTATTGAACTATCTTTTGTTTAAAGGAAGCATTGTTTGCAGTAGTTGTTAGGTGCTAGAGGTATATTTGCACATCGACATTTTCTAAAGTCCATTTTAATACTTTTTGTGTTGTTTAGATTTCAGCTGCATTATGTAAGAACTAAAAGAAAGTATAGCTGAGAATTCTTGATAAATTTGAAAAAAATAATCACCCAGTCCTACTACTATAATTATAATTCCTTAGCACTTTCATTGCCAAAAAAAAAGCAAGAGGAATTTTGAGAAAAATATAACTGATTTTAGTCATGAGACTGTTATAAAAATGTACAATGCACCAACATTGCACCTCTGGATGTGTATATACATGTGGGTGTGTGTGTGTGTGTGTGTGTGTTACACTAATGTTGGCTGAGGTCAGTGTAAGTCTATCAGCACCTGACTAAAGAGGCTCCAGCATTTCTTACCTGCCAGACTGGCATGCACATTGTTTCTGCATGTTGTGTTTTTCATATTAGTATTAAAGTCCTTGCTTCCATATGGCCACTCATGCGTTAGTGTTTTTGTGTTCTTCGGTTGTGTGGCGTGATGCGCACGCGCACACACACACACACACATACATCTTTCCCTTTTCTTCTTCATTGATTTACCACCATCTTTGTTGTGCTTATTTAAAGAATGCATTGCTAAACGACTTTTCAAAGCTTTGGATGACATGGAAATTCACTGATGTTTACATCCTCTTTCCCTTTTTGTTCTTCCCTTTTCTTTTCTTTCCTTTTCTTTTCTTTCTCCTCATCCACTACCCTATTTTAACACTGTCATTTTATGCCAATATCTTCTCTTCTCATTGTAATGTTTAAAAAAACAACAAAAAAACCTCTTCCTGTATTAAACAACCCAGCGATAAAGATCTGCTCAGCCAGACGCGAACTCTCGCCATGTCGTTTGTGAAATGTGCCAGTACAGACACTGAACATCAGTACAAACTTGTTAAAGATATTTCTTTCTGAATTGAAGACAAAAAAAATTTTTTTTTTTCTCCTGTAACAAAACATTTGGTAGTATGAATATTGTGAAAGTAACAGGTTTTACTTCCCTCTAGAGGAATTTTTTAAGTTTTGTTTAATGGATATTTTTTTCCACTTGATTGATTAACAATTTCATTAAAAATCTTTCTCGTGGCACTGTAACACAGCAAGTGTACTAATGTACAATTTTAAGGCACATCTATGATTAATCTTGTCTTTTATCCAGATCATCAATAAATTTGACATTTTAAAATAATCCTAAAGATTTATTTAGTGAATTATTTGATTGTGTGTTTTCCTAGCGCTAATCCCACTTATTCCTTAATGAAGACACTGTCACAGCAAATAGTGAACATTAAACAAACCCAATGCGCTTATATTTTAATCTACCTCTTTTCAGATTTCAGTTCAGCGTTTTTAGTCGGGTATTTTTTCCTCTTCTTCTTCTTTCATCTGGCTTTTGGCATATTTGTTGGCGGTCTTTCATGAGGTAGCTTGCCTGTTGAGTTTTAGCCCTCTTTTTTTTTTTTTTTTGTCTTATTTGTTCCATCTCCATTCCCACCCCCTTTTTCCCCTGTGATCGGAGCCTCAGTTTTACCCAGTTGGTTTGAATTACACCAGATTGCAGGAAGCGGAGGGGGAGCGACTCGACACCGAGGACAGAGTGCGCAGATTCAAGCAGGACTTTGCCAGCAAAGCAGATGGCCTCCAAAAGCAGATCTCCCAGAGAGAGAAGCAGATGTAAGTTGTTGTTTGAAAACTTAGTTAAAATTAGTTAAAGCCGTATCTTTGTGCTTCTGATGACACACAGTGAAATGCATTCATCTTAACTTAAGGCAACTGACGTTCTGATGAAACCTCTCAGATGAGCTGACTCACTATGAAACATTTTAAAATACTAGAAAGCTCTTAATATGCAGGGTGTTAAATGAGCCGTTCCATTAGAAATGGTCCTGTTTGCTGTAGGTTGCAGCTGGAAACGGACTTGAAAATCGAGAGGGAGTGGAGACAAAGTCTACAGAACAACCTGGAAAGAGAACAAGAGACCGTCAGCCAACTGCGGGCCGAAGCACAGCAGATCAACGTACTCAAGAAGGTAAAAACAAATGCTGTCTCTGTAATGTCACCACGTTCAACAGAAATACAAACAGTGTTGAAGTTAAAGAGACTAAAAGGATGCATAGAATTTTTTATTTATTTATTTATTTATTTATTTATTTTTAACTTTTGTTCTTGGCTGTGGTTCTCTCTCTCACACACACACACACACAATACTGTTTAGACATAATTAGTAATATAGCTAATTAATTCTATGCCTATATCTTACCTTAACCAACATAAAATCTTTAGGCACTTTAAGCTTTTTTTTTTTTTTTAATAAAAAAATTGCAGTTTGTGTAAAAAGGTAGTTTTCCTTATAAGGTCAAAACTGTCAAATATTCCTATCCTTGTGTAGACATCTGGTCCTCACCAAGATGCACACATGCATGCACATGGATGGAATGCAAATTAAAGGAAGAACCTGATAAAAACGACTGGATGCGAATTACAAATACACACGTGAGCACATTTTGCTGCCGTCTTTTGGGTTAACTTGTCCTCTTTAAGTGAAGCGTTTTTGCAAATCAGTTGACAAACCGACAGAGAGACAAGTGACGAGGAAAAACCATTCTCCAGAGCTGCACTTAAGGGAAGAACACTATTTCCACAACTGGTGTTGATGATGATGGTGGTGATGAAGAGTGCTGTGGTCACTTCAAAATCTCCCGCAGGTGTTCAACTAGATTGAGATCTGGTGACTGCCATCGGCCATAGTACACGAGTTGCATCATTTTCTTCCTCATCCAACCATTCAGCGAACCCTCGTGCCCTGTAGTTATGGGCGGAGTCAGAAGACAGAAGAGACGTCCCTCTAAGGCAACAAAATCAAGCGTAGCCAAACCATGTGTGCAAAATACCCAGAACAGAACCACTTTTTACATGTATGTAGTGTGTATTCATGTGAACAGTAATTCATTTTATTGCTTTGCGGAGAATAATTCTATGCTTTTAAGTCTTCGTTTATGAAAACATGTCCATGCTGATGGTAGTGGAGTGTAAACTGTTGTGCTGTTTTAGGAGTTTCACAGACTGCAGGATGAGAACACACAGCTGAAGGGGATTTGTGTGGAACAAGAAAAAGCACTAGAAGAGCTGGGCTGCAAGCTCAGCGAGTGAGTTCTCATATTCACGTACTCCGAACTAGAACTGGATTTATTGTTTACATTTCAGCTTGGTTGTGTTCACAAGAGAACGTCCCTGTGACCCGTACTGTACTGACCGTGTTTCCAATTAGGTCAAAACTGAAAATTGAGGACATAAAGGAGGCCAATAAAGCACTTCAGGTATGTGCTTCAGCAAACATTTTGACCTTTCTGATCTAATTCAGTATGAATCGTGAGTGGTTACGAAGCACAAGCACTTAATTATTGATGCACCAGGCCCGATGCTGAGAAAAGAAACTCAGGCTGATCTCAGCTTGAAACGCTGGACTGACATTGGAGCATGTTTGGCATATTTTCCAATTTGAGCCACTGACACATTTCATGCTCTGAGGGTGATGACTAATATGAGAGAGATCAGTGCACACAGTCCAAATATTCTCTTAACACTAGAACATCCAAGATGGTGATGTCTACTGATTACTGAATTAGTCCATATTGAAGTCTGATGCTGTTATATTATCAGTGAGATTATGAAGAATATTATGTTATTAGGTTCTGAGTATTTCTACCTCATTTTGACTGTACACATGATAGTGTATGCTTCATTTCATCTCGGTAGCTATCCTGCGCTTTTCCCGCTAGGCAATGAGTTGCCTGTTTTCTTGGTCTGTTCACTTGTACTTTGCTTCGGCTAAGTAATATTTTTGCCTTAATTTGTATATCTAATCTAATTTAAGGCAGTTAGTATAATTTTTTTTTTTTTACCAAATATTATGTGGTTTGTTTAGTGTGCTGGATATACACGGTGGCCAAGAAGTCAGAAAACAATGAGTATACCAAGTACCAGGAAGCACTATCTCCACCCTTTCATGCACTGTTAATGCCATTTTTCAGCTGTAAGGAAAAAATTTAATATACTAAAATAAGTGTTAATAAATACAAACTTACAAAATATGTAGTTTAACTGCCATTGGTTCCTGACTTTTTGGACACATCAGTAATATACAAATTAGTCAATAAATAATAATCAAGGTATAAAATCTGCCATCCTGACACATTACCTATCTTAATATAGTTTATAATTTACATAATTAGATCAGATTAGGTCAACTGGCTACTCGAAGTTGCCCATAGGAGTAAATGTGAGTGTGAATGATTAGCCCAGCGATAGATTAGTGACCTGCCCAGGGTGTACCCTGCCTCTCACCCAAAGTCAGCTGGGATTGGATGGAAATTATATTTTAAGTATTAATAAGTCTGCACAATACAAATACTCAAAACTCGTCAGTAGCGCTGGCCAATGTCCAGAGCTAGGGTTAACCCTAGATACCAGCAAATATTGAAAATGGGATGGATGCATTTCTAATTGTAGCTGTAATTCATGCAGATGGCGGTACAGTGGTGCGGTGGTCAGCACTGTCGCCTCATAGCAAGAAGGTCCTGGGTTCGATTCCCGGGTCACCCAGGGTGCCTTTCTGTGCTGATTTTTCATGTTGTCCCCATGTATGTGTGGGTTTCCTCTAGGTGCGCAGGTTTCCTCCCACAGTCCAAAGACATGCAGATTAGGTCAACTGGCTACTCTAAATTGCCCATAGGTGTGAA
>JAQQZR010000038.1:7033834-7056035 GCA_030068235.1 Notoglanidium macrostoma
AAAGGCACCCTGGGTGACCCGGGGATCGAACCCAGGACCTTCTTGCTGTGAGGCGACAGTGCTGACCACTGCACCACTGTATCTCAGATGTCTTAGTTGGAAAATGCTAAATTCAGAATAGGCTGCTTCCATAAGCCATATCAAATAATAATAATAATAATAATGAACTAGTGCTAATCAGAACACTTAACTGCATGGAAACACACCGACTAAATCTGATTTATTTTGGAGCACTTATCTGATTACTGTGTACACGTATGTTTCAATTTCATCTGGATGTTTTCAAATGATGTGCGTATTACCTTCGATATATCGATGACCCATATATTTGCGATCTTTTGAGAGGGCTTTTTTAAAGTCCTCTGCTGTCTTTAGCTCGATGAAAGCCTCTCCACTGGGTCTGCCCTCCTTCGAGAAGGTGAAACACACCCCATTCACTTTCCCTACAATATCACAGTCTGCAAGACAGGAAATAAGACCATCAGGACAATTGCTCTTTCTGGATTAAAGGAGGAGTATTTAGGGGAGATTAGACAAGACTATCACAAATACACTCATCATGGAGTGAGAAGTTTTTACATTTGGCTGAGTTTACCAGAAAAAAACGAGGCCACTTCCTCCTGAGTACATGACCAGGGTAAGCCTCGGATGCGCACCACGTAGCCCTCGTCGCTGTGAGACATGTTAACCTCTGACCTCAGGACAGGTACTGAAAACAACAGAAAGAAATCACGCAAGGTTAATGGTCAGGATATTAGTTTAACAACTTCAACAGACTCCAAGGATCCTGTATCACGAAAAACAAACAAACATTATTCATGAGTATTATTATATGTTCCACATAGATGACAGATGACTTTTACTACATATTAATGAACCCCAGTCTGGTATTCACAGCACAAACTAGTTCAGTCATCTAGCTTTGCTAATTTAACTTAGCATGACGTACACACCAAAAACTTTCATCGCCAATCATTTCCATTCAAAGTGGCCTAGCAAAGCTCTCACAAACAATTAAACGCCTAACTGTTTGTCCGTTAATTTTACAATTCACTCACATTCCCAGCTAGCTAGGTAAAGTTGAGGAGTCTTGTCATAAAAACACTATATTTCTGTGCGCACAGGAAGTAGTTAGCCAGCTAGCAAACCTGCATTAGGCTAGTTCACGGTAGCCTAGCAAACTGCACACCAAATACTGCAACAAATACCACTGCCATTTGCTCATGCGATGTTTTCGTGAATCTAGCTTTGATTAATACAACCAAACCCTTCAAAATTCAACATTACCTGGTATATTTCTCCACCGTCTGAATCCTGTCCTTTCCTTACAGGTACCGAACAACCAGTTACCGACGGAAGAGAATAAACAGGGTTGCCAGATTCCTCCACAGAATTCCCCGTTCCATAAACATTAAAGGGTGAGCTGTATCCCTTCCCAGAGGCCTCTGCGCTAAGTAGCGAGTCGCCATTTTCAATCGATAGTCCGCTGTGTTTTCTTTGAAAAGCAATCCGCAAGGATTTAGTGACATCTTAGGCCATAGATCTTAAATTGATTTAAAAAGTATTTTACTGATTAAAAAATGACTTTATTGCTTCAGCTAACGATGTGGTCCATAGCAATTGTTTGTTTTACAGAAATAACACACCATACAATGCTGTAATTGACCAGTCAGAATTAAATACTCAATAAAGCCATGTAAAAAAAAAAAAAAAAAAGGTCAACCTTACTACTCACCTGGGCTGGTAATCTTCCATAGCTAAAGGAACTGTAGGCGATTGCCTGACTTCATTGGTCTGCTGTTGTTGTTTGCAAGTTGGTAGGACTAGAAGAACCATTGGTGTTTCATTATGATAACTGGTCCCTTCTATGTCTAGGCTGATACTCAACTCCTCATAATCTTCTTCCACAATGAAGTATTCATTTTTGTTAGCGAAAGTTTTCTTGTAAAGGCTCAGTATTCAGCTAGGTGAGTGTGCATTTAGAATGCATGGTATAGCATGGTCACGTGCTTTCAAACCCAATGGCTCGTATGTAAACAAAAACAAACAGGATTCTGGAAAGGGTGACCTAGAAGTAAGAAATAAAACATGTGTGGTGTTATAGGAAAATAATCCACAACTAGGTGTCATGATGCAGCTGGGCAGGAGGCGAAAGTACTGCTACCGTCCTGCAGTTGATTCTTTTCCAATAACAGCATGTCCTGAAGGGCTTTATTCACCTTATACTACAACAAATTGCCTACAGTTTAGAATTTAGTAACATGTACGTGTTTTTATCCATATATACCTGCATTTAATGTTGCGGAATGTCCATGAGACGAGTTAGTTCCTGTTATACCACAGCACACTTGAATTCTCAAATCTGACTGGTCAGAAGGTGTGCATTATTTTCATATAATACATATTTATAATATATAGGTTGTTACAAGTGTAACATTAACCTGTTTCTACAGTAGCAGCTTATACACAAGGATTACATAATCTTAGACTAGTAATAAATGTATTTAAAAATGTTTTTGTTAGGAGACATTTATTTACAAATGGAATCTTGGTTGTAACATTCAAAGTTTCTTAAGTCTTAAGGGTAGAAATGTTTAGGTTTTACCATTTCTTGGTAAAATGAGAGAGAGAGAGAGAGAGAGAGAGAGAGAGAGAGAGAGAGAGAGAGAGAGAGAAGGAGGCTGGAGAGCTGAAGGACTGTTTATCGTAACTATAATATGATATGGGGAGAACAGGAAATAACTACATAACTAACTATATATAACATAGGAATCTAGGTCTGGAGGCACGGTGGTGCTTTGGTTAGCGCTGTCGCCTCAAAGCAAGAAGGTTTTGAGCTCAAACCTGCCAGCTGACTGGGGTCTTTTTGTCTCTTTTCTTCCCACACCCCAACAAGATGAAGTTTAGGTCAGCTGGCTACTCTAAATTGCCCATAGGTGTAAATGTGAGTGTGAATATTTCTTTGTTTCTGTGTTATCCCTGCAGTAGTTTGGCGACCTTCCCAGGGTGTACCCCACCTCTTGCTCAAAGTCAGCTGGGATCGGCTTCAGCTTGGATAAATGGTATAGATGATGCCTGTATGAATGGAATGTAGATTTAACATCCATAGACTTTAATACTTCTTACCTTAATGCAAAACATGAGATAAACAGGAATAATAATTCTATAATCACAATGTGTGCATTGGTTATTTCTAAATATTAATTTCTTCTCTAAGTCAATGCAAATTACAATTTAAACTTTAGAACAGGACAAGCCTTAGCTGTAGTTTGGCACCGAATAATAAATGCTATTTAGAACCACTGGGTGGCGCTGCTTTTCAGACTGTAGAGCTATTTCAAGAAAACGAAGAGCTACTGTAATTTATACAATTTCTGTATATATATTAATCTTACGTATTGATGAAAATGTCCTTGATATCTGCTCACAGAGAGCTGACATGTGGATCGGGAAAATTAAGATTTTCAGTGTTAATTTATGTTACATATCAGTTGTGAGTTTTTTCTGCAATATGGCAACCTGTCAACAGAATTATCGCGAGAGCTGAATTATTCCTCGTTTAGTCTCGGGTCGTTTGTGCAAGCAGGCAGATCAGCGGTTACTGTTTAATATAATTTATAATACGGCGCTCTAAAATCTGCACATTTGCTGTATCGAACCCTTCACTCTAATATGGACAAAGGTAATGCAGGTTAACGCTTGAGTCTCATTTCTACACTGAAAATAAATGTAAATGCATTTCCAGTAACAAATAGCCTTACCCAAGTTGTAAATAGGGAGTGATGTCATAAAAAAATAGATTTGCATTTTTAGATAAAACGTTTTGACATGCCCCTGAACGATCATGCTTGCGCATGCGCACAGGAATTTATAAGGGAACTGCTGAGGTGAAATAGAAACACAATTATGTAAAGTGTTTGTAAAGCTGCATTTTGACAGACTTCACGATTTATTTTTTCTTTAACAGTGACATTTTATAATTTACTATTGTTTTCTATTTCTAGTATTTATATATTTCATTTAAAAAAATGTAAGATTAGCCATACACTACACAAAATGTGCTTTATACCCTGAAATGTCCATTAAATGTGGGGAAAGATGAGGACTGAGGACTTAAACACAGAGATACTATTGGAAATCATGACCTGGTGCTCAGTTGCTGTATTCTGAGAAGCATAAAATAATTTAGCGTTTTTGTTTTATTTTGAGATTAAGGGAAAATGACTGGGAAAATGTCAACAGGAAACTATAATATTTCAAATTAGATAGTGGTTAAAGTCAACACTTTTATTAAGCTTTACATTTCATGTATAGGTCTAATGAAAATAAAGGCTCAAATATCATTTGACATGAATTATCCTGTGTTTCATTCTTCCTTCATAATTTCTTATTATCCCTTCATTCCTTCATTATCCAGCACTAATTATCCCATATACCATTATCCAATTCCTTCATTATCCAGCACCATTAAGTGCTTTATCCAGTGCAGGGTCATGGTGTATCCAGAGCCTACTCCAGGAACTCTGGGTACGAGGCAGGAATACACCCTGGATGGGACACCAGTCCTTTGCAGGACGCCAGGATGCAACACACACACACACACACACACACACACACACACACACACACATTAGGAGCAATTTAGAGTCAGCATTTTATTAGGAGGTGCAAAAACTCAGAGCAGAACTCGCAGAAAGTTCACACAGACGGTAAACTGAGATCAGGATGAAACTGAGGAAGGTGTGAAATGGCAATGCTAGTCCCCACTTTCCTATGGACAAATACAACACAAATTACATAGCAGTATTTTGTATTTCAATACATATATTTAAAATGGATCTTTTAATCATATTGTTTGCCCATGGCAGTTTGTTTATTGATGCACAGATAGAAGTCTGCAATGTAGGTTAAATTCTCAGACGTCCGCAGGCATATAAAGTGCTCTAACTATTGTTAAGTATGAGTCTATTCAAGGAACCCAGAGAGATTTTTACAGAGAATGCCAGGGACAGCAACAATGTGCTTCCTTCATTATAACAATGTGTGCATCCTGCAATCTCTTACAAATAGCTTATATGATAAGCGGAGATAAAGGGGCCATCATCCTAACATCTGACTATTTTCATCTTGAACAGGAGATTTCAATAGATATTATTTATTTAGCTTTTTAAAACATTTAATTGATTACTTATGATGCAGTCACCTCCACTACAGCCAAACACTGAATTAATTGAGCTGATGGCCATAGTGCAGTGCACACTTCAGCTTGTCATATCGATTGAAATACCGAGATTTGCATAAAAAATCCACCAGTGGAACTCACATTTATATTTAAGATGGTTTAAAGTGTGATAAGGCTATAACAAAGCATTTGGGTTGGTTTTTTTTTTTTGCCATACCACATTTGCTGCATACCAACGTAAACAATTAAAGATAAAACAATGTAGGAGATGTCACAAAAGGACATTTTTCAATTATTTTCCCTAAGCACTTTATCTGGAGCACTAAGCACTTTATACACCACCTGGATGAGATGCGGGTCCATCATGGCACACCACACACACACACTCATTCAAACCTTAACCAGTTCATCTACTGGCATGTTTTTGGAGGTGGAAACAAGCCAAAGAACCTGGAGGAAACCTTCATGGACACTGGGAGAAAATGCAAAACCCCACACAGAGAGCAGCCCCTGCACAGGAAGGAACCAGGGACCTACAGTTATGAAGCAGCAGTGCTACCCATTGCATCACTGTGTCACTCATATTTTATTTATATAAATAATGAACCACAGATTGTGCACATTTATACTTGCCATGTATATTTTGCATTGTTCTGATGAGGACCAGGATTTGGAACTACTTTAGTACTTGGTCAGAGCCTTAGTAATGAATTGGCTGTGGGAAAGTGTGTCTGCATGGACTTACCTGCATAAGATTCACCTTTCTGTCTGGACAATCATTTTCTAATGTCACCTTTTTCACTCTTTCCACATTAACTCTTTCTGTTGATAGCGTCTTCCCTCCTGCCTGTTTCCTCCTCTGGGACAGTTAACTTTTTACCATTTATCATTCTGTTGCAAATAAGTGTGCTGCTCAAAGCAAAACACACACTGAAAATCCCTTCTTCTGATTGGCTTAATTATTGCACCAGGGGTGGGCCTTAAGGTCCGAGTGACAGGCGAGAAGAGGAAGGAGCAATGCTGGATGTAAGACAGGTTGCAGGGGAGGAGGAGGAAGAGGAGTCTAACTAAGCTGCATTAATCCAGTATGGAAGAGCCTACAGGACCTGTTTCTTGTGAGTAGAGTGCCAGAGACCACAGACACACTCTCCGTGTGAATAGTGGAATTTCTGAAGTATTTTTTTTCCACTGCTCCTGAGAAAGAGGCTAATAGAGAAACAGGAGCAGAGGATGGGCATAAGGTAAAGTTGCATGACGTATTGTGAAAGCTACAACAGAATGGATGAAAGGGGGTGGGGGAATCCTATTAGCAAAAGTAGGTAATGTCCTGCTTAATCGTGTGTAAGGAGTGCATGTGTTTACAGATAAGCTCTCTATTATTTTGCATAGGGTCTGATATATGAGGTCTGTTTTCTGAAATTAAATTGTTTGCTGCTGATAACAAAATGATAAATGAGAGTAAGACGTGAGTCACATTTTTGAGTTACAACACTATGGCAAATGTAAACCTTGTCATGGAATGCAAAATGCACATTGTTATTTTGGTGTTTTAATTCCCCACAGCTCCTTAGTTGGTTCAAATGGGAAAGTACTTCTTGGAGGACAAAATATGCATCAGGAAAGGTTTGTGCTATTATTAATTAATAAGCCTATTGATTTTAGACATGCAATATGCCTCACTGTATTTTCCAGGCAAGATATTATGTTCAATGATAATGCCAGGAAAACTGCATTGTTTCTAAGTGACACACTTTCCAGTGATCTGATCTGATCCAGCGACTTAATTAAGGAGGCGTTCATTTCAGGGTGTTACTGGTTACCTTGGTGCATTCTGAGTGGATAGAGTTCCAACTACAACTTTTAAAGGGCCTCGTGCACTACGATGAAGTTGTTGACTTACAAAGACTTATGCTATAGTATAGCAACAGGGTGGATGAGATGCCAGTGATTCAGCAATAAGTTTCAGAAGGCTGAAATCAAAGACAAAGGCAAAAAGATATACAGTCCCCTCCAAAAGTATTGTGACAGTGTGACAGGTTTTTGTAGCTTTGCCTCTGTATACCACCACAATGGATTTGAAAAGAAGCCATCAATATACGATTGAAGTTTAGACTTTCAGCATTAATTCAAGGGATTTAACATTGAAAAATATTGCATTAACCATTTAGGAATTACAGCCATTTATTGCACAGTCCCTCAATTTTCACAGGCTCAAAATCACTGGCACAAACTAACATAATTATAAATATAAGCATCATTTTTAATGCTAGGATGCAAATCAATCACTGCCTAAAGTCTGGAGCTCATCGACATAACCATATGTTGAGTTTTATCCCTTGAGATGCTTTGCTGGGCCTTTACTGCAGCCAACTTCATTTGCTGCTTGTTTATGGGTCTTTCTGCCTTCAGTTTTGTTTTCCATATCTGAAAAACATGCTCAGTTGGGTTGACTGACCCGGCAATTTAAGAACATTTTATTTGTTTGCCTTAAGAAGCTGTTGGGTTGCTTTCACTGTATGTTTTGGGTCATTATCCATCTGTACTGTGAAGTGCTGTCCTATCAGTTTTTCAGAATTTGACTGAATCTGAGCAGAAAGTATAGCTCTATACACTTCAGAATTAATATACATATTAATATATGAATACTTCAGAACACTTCAGAATTAATATACATCAGTGACCCAGTTCCATTGGCAGCCACACATGCCCACCATGTCCACCATGTTTGTCAGATGATGTGGTATGCTTGGGATCATGAACCCTTGCTTTCTTTCTACATACTCTTTTCTTCCCATCGTTCTAGCACGAGTTAATCATAGTTTCATCTGTCCAAAGAGTCTTGTTCCAGAACTGGGCAGGCTTTCTAGCAAAGCCTAATCTAGTAGTCTTGTTCTTGAGTGTTACCAGTGTTTCAAATCTTTAGGTGAACCCTCTGTATTTACATTCATGAAGGTAACCCTTGAATGTGGACTTTGACATTGATAGACCTACCTCCTCATGCGTGTTCTTGACTTGGCTAGATGTTGTGAATGTGTTTTTTTTAGATTTTTTTTAACCAAGGAAAGAATTCTGTGATTATCCAATTTAGTTGTCTTCTGTGGTCTTCCAGGCCTTTTGCTGTTGCTGAGCTCACCAGAGCACTCCTTCATTTTAAGAATTTAATAATTGTTCATTTTTGTCCAGTCCTAAAGTTTCTTGGCTTACAAAATGGCTGTAATTCCTAAATGGTTAATGCAGTGTTTTTGTTAAACCTCTCAAATTAATGCTGAAAGTCTACATTTCAATCACAACTTGATAGCCTCTTTTCAAAACCACTGTGGTGGTGTACAGAGGGAAATTTACAAAAATCTTTTCACCGTCCCAATACTTTTGGAGGGGAGTGTACAGTTTTGTTATCAAGCTGCAGTACATTTATTTTTGGCATTATGTGTCCTAGCTTGTCCTACCTTGCTTCATTCTGTAAACGTAATGTGACCTTGGCATTTCAGTTACAGAAAAAGTGTTGTGAATTTATATTTGAGAGGTGTGGATTATTTTTTTTTAATATAACATAATATTTCCAATAATGTCATAGATGGTGAAAGAAAGTGTGAGATAGATTGGGATAAGTGTGTGGGGCACTGCTAAAGAGGATATACTCCTCTTCCCTCTCTTCCCACAGTGGGCTGCTGTTAAGTGTATGAGCACAGGTTTAATGGTTATACATTAATACAATGGTTATACACATAGCAGGCATCCAGTCTTAGCCACCCTTAGATACTGTGTTTCCTGAAAGATTTACATTTACAGCATATAACATAAGCCCTTATCCACAATGAGTCAAAGAAGTGCATTGTAATCTTTATTTTATCAAAATGTTTTTATCATTCTAGTTCACTAGGTCAGGGACTAAGAATACCATCTGGCCAAAACCCTATTGGAGTAGGTTACTACAACAACTACTACTACAACAAGAGACACAAAACAAGGGATATTTTCTTGGAATGGAAGTGTTAATTCATTTATGTCAATTTATCTAACTTTATAACCTTAAACTTTGGTTATACCAACTTAAATGCTTCAGAAATGGTTTTAGTTTAAGTATGACCCTTGTGTGAGCAATGGTTTAAAACAGTGTCATGTAAGGCTCTCCACTCTTCATTTCATTTTTCAGATCATTAAAAAAAGAGTATTTTTGTAACTTTACTGCATAATCTTCTAAGAACACACCAAATCCATTTCTGGAAGTTCTTATAACCTTCTATAATCTGGGGTATGGATTCTATTCATTGTTTTAATAGGTGATATTTAAGTCTTGATAATCCTCTGTTTGTACCTAAACAAGCACATACAGACATTTCTGTTAGTCTGTCAGCAGAAATTATTTGAAATTTGTTTTGTTTTTCCAACTTCATCAGTTACTATGATAAAATATTTAGCTCCAGTAAGACTTATAGAATTAATTTAACAAAATGTGACTTGTGATTTAAAAAAATGCTTGTTGTAGCTCAAACATTAATTGTGTGCATTGCTTTGTCTCAGACAGATGATGTGGAAGATGAATTGATGATGACTTTACAGTACCTTCAATGTTAAGGGTACTTACCCCACTCCCAAGCAGCTATGTTGCCATGTGAAAATGATAAGGTAGTTACAGAACTAGAAGTCTTTCATGAGGCTTCCAGCTAAGGATCATGGCAAACTCAGGAAAAGTTCTACATTTGTATGTGGATGTGAGATCTGTGGCTGATGAAGAAAGGAAAGAGTTGAAAAATATGGAAGGGACACACTCCTTTATGGTACATGGGCCAGACATCTTCTCCCAATCTCAGCATGGAGCCCAGAATACTCCTGATAATACTGTGGGCAGCAGCACACAGGGTATTTTTAACAGTAAATCTCCTATGAGACATCCTGTCAGCTTACAAATCCATTCAGGTGAAGAAGGACAGACAACCTCTCAACATGGACAAAGTTTGCCTCATGATGAGATATATCAGTTACTCTCTGCCTTACAACCAGAGCTTAAAGGACGTACGGGTAATCTGGTGCGAACTCGCTCCACTGAAAGTGAGGCATTGTGTGGGAAGGAGTCTAGAATTTGTGGACATTTTACTGCCCCACCTACACCCAGTGGTGGCCGAAAGACCTATGGACAAATGTGTGAAGGAAAACGATCAATTGTTACATACAGCTACATTGAGAAAGCTAATATTAGGTCTGTGGGTGGTGATCATAGCATAATGTGCCAAAGAAATGAGCCAGAGAACCCATTCAAAAAAGCTTTTAATGATCATATGATCCCCTTCCACTTCAATGCAAATTTCAGTGAACCCGCAGCATTCAACAGGCAAGAAATTTGTTGTAACTCCAACTCAAAAAATATCTTAACAGGCTCGCTGATCAAACCAAAGGATATCCCTAGTCTCCAGCACACTATGTTAAACAATATTGCAAGAAATGCTACTCATCGTGCTTTGGAAGAGTTTGGTTCCCCACAGCTCAGATGCCAACTGGCAACTGCCAACCGTCCTGATAGAAGTTATGGCACTCTGCATAGAGACCAGCCCCGATGCCATTCATGGTCTGGATCTCCTGTGGTGCCACGCATTGCTAGAACTTTGCCTGCTAATGCACATCTAGTAGATCTTCATCATCACAGGCCTCTGCATGGTATTCCAAGAATCCCAGCAACTCACAAGCTCTCTTGTGATGCTAGACATCCCTATGTCACATCATGCTCTACCAGTGATCACTCTCAAGCAATTCCAAGCCAGCGAATGTGGATGAGTGATGAGACTCTGAGGCAAGGGTATAATCATAGTCCAATTTTGCCATCCCGCAGGCCCACAGCTATTCAACATGAAATTCCAAATAAGACCATTACTCAACCACCACACAACCAGACAGTAGGTCAAAAAACAAATCAAAGTCCCCGGCAAAACAACAAGGTTAATTTTAGCCTAACCTCTTTGTCAAATAAGCCATCTTCCAGAGGCAACAAAATGTGTGGTGAGAAGAGTATAGTGTCTGTGGCAAATGCTGATATGACAATTAATCTAGTAGAAGAAGCCACAAAGCTGTTCATACCTTTGGAAGAAAGGAAGTCATCTTACCCTACCCCATCACTACCAGATACTGTGAAATCAGACAGTACAAGGTCAGGACAACAATCTACAGATGAGTATTCGACAAGAACTTCCTCAGAGAGCAATCTCTTTGCCCAGGACCAACACTCAGAAGAAGATTCTGTTCAGACAAGGTGTTCTTTAGGTTGGGGTTCTTCACATTTGTGCTGTAGAGGTATCAGATCCCCTGCACTTTGTGCTAGTTTGCACCAAATGGGTGTAATGTCTTCATCTGCAATTCAAGAGTTACAACAAGAGAGAAGAGTAATTCCAGGGAAGAACAATTCTGTTTCATATCAACACCAATCTCCCCAATATACTAGAGACAACAATATACCAAGGAAAGAAGACATGTCATCACCCTGTGATACAGGGTATGCCTGTGGTCTTAGAGACAGTCCAGATATGATGAGACTCTGCACACAATTTAACACTAATATACCAGTCAAATCAACCTTGAGGGAACCACATTTCTCAAGCATTAGGGAGAACACCAATAAGGAGAACTCATCTGAAGTTGGAGATTCATTAGGTATGCCGTTATTTATGTTGAGCAAAGAGAGTAGAAATGTCTCGACCGTACTGGGCTCTGAAAAGACACTTTTTATTGTGCCAGCACAAAAAGAGATGAGAGTTGAAGGCCTAACATATGGGGAGCAGAGCAATGCTTTGTCCCAAAGTTCCAGTGGAGTTATAGGCAGTCTGGTGGAGATTATTCAGCCTGAGAGAGAATCCATTTCCCCAGTGACATCCAGTCAGACCAGTCGGAGAAGCAGTGGTAATGGGAACACAGCCAACCAAGTGAGATATCATTATTTTTGTTCCTATATATGGGACACTATATAGTATCTGTCTATTATTATTCTTATTGTTATATTTGTGTCAGCACAGGATAAAAAATATTGACTAACCATCTTGGAAAAATTGAATTTGAAGAGAGTGCTAATTCATTTAATTGCATGTTCTAGTTGGACAGTGGATCTTCATTGCTAGGTCCTTCTTTGCACTGTCAAAAGATTGCTCGCGCCAAATGGGAGTTTCTGTTTGGGAAGCCTTTAGAAGACCAGCATGGAGTAAATGGTGAGAACAACAGAGTCACAAGTTTAATGTATTAGATAATTTGTAATATTCCTAAAGACTACCATCAGTAATTATGTTACTAGACAAATTATTTGACTTTTTTCTCCTCTATTCCTGAACAAGTTCCAGTCTCCTCCATTGCATCTGGCAGTGGCTACTCCAGTGAATCTCCTCATGAATTTACAGCACCTTATTCCAGTGACAGACCAATTTCCAAGATCCAGAATACTTCCAGCCATGATGTTCAACAGGTGGACATGGAACCAGTCAACACACCTCTTTCTTCAGCACTGGACTCATCTCCTAAGACTGGCATCATTAGGCGCACTATCAAATACTCAGAAACCGACCTGGATGCTGTTCCCCTCCGTTGTTATAGAGAGACAGACATTGACGAATTAATACTAGCTGAGCAGGAGGAAATGGACTCAGCATTCAGCAGCAACCGTAGTGTACTGGCTACCTCTGGCACTAGCAGTGGCAGTCCTTTTGATCGACTCTTTTGTTCGCAGACAAGTGAGGAAGAGGAACAGCTGCAGGATGAAGAGATGGTGAGCTGGGCCAGTGTGAGGATGCATTGTGACAGGAAGAGACAGCAAACTGTGCAGGATGGAGATGAGGTGTTCAGCCACTTGCTTGAAGGGTGAGATTGGGAGAATTAAAAAATGTCAAAACAATCTCAATCTCAGTTACTGTACATTTTTAGTACATTAGTATGTTTTGTTTCATCATTGCAAGAAGTAAATGTAACAGGCAGATGATGAAGGCCATTTCTATGTCTTTTATTTTGTTCTTTCATTCTGTAGTTCCCAGAACTGCATATTGGACAGCCATACAGCCCTAAAGTCTCCCATAACTGTGGAAAGTCCTAGCAGGATCTCCACAGATGGCCTTGACTCTTTCAGCCGTCACTTTGAGAGCATTATGGAATCTCACCGGGCCAAGGGCACCTCTTACAGTAGCCTGGACAGTGCAGACCTGGCCTCCAGTGGCCCACCCATCTTTACCTTTGACTTCCCAACATTGACCCCTGAAATCCAGAGCCAGATCTGTGAGAGTGCCAAGCAAATCATAGATTTGAGCTTTGCTCCCTTGAGTTATTGTGAAGCTCCTAGCATTTTGACCCTTAGCACTTCTGAGACATTGCCTGGAGCAGACCAGAGGATGTCAGAAGAGGAGAGTGAGTTAACAGACGGCGTCCCAACTGAGAACAACGTTTCATCTGAGTCTAACAAAGCGATGACACAAAGGTCAGTGAGAAACTGGAGTGCAGTTTACTAAGCATAGTAAATAATTTATTAAAGCATTGGTGTCATTTATGTGCAGGAGTGACGCAGTGTCTCAGTTTGTGAACTGTGTATATCCCAAATGATCTTGAATGAGTTTATGACTGATGCATTACCCACAGTAACCCAAAGTAGAGAATGCAGTCCAGATGCATGCACTGACATACACACGTTCTGCTATACACAGTTACGTATATACCAGTTTTGTGTGTGTGTCAAAGGAATAATCCTTGATGGCTTCTGTAATTTGCTTATTTTTATGATAATGTATGTTCTTAAATGTCAACTGCTTCACTGACATAGTGAAGTTAAAACGAGCATTTCTTTTACCTGAAAACACTGACAATACTATAACTTTTGGGTTTTATAATCTCAATGAGTGTAGTACTTCTACTTGGTTTGTAACTGTATATGAAGACATTATTTGGATTAAAGCATATTCATTAACGCATACAAATGCTTATACATTTACATTTATGGCATTTGCCAGATGCCCTTATCCAGAGCGACTTCCATAAGTGCCTTGAAGTCTCTGTCAGTAAATACATCCTGATACTGGTTCACTAGGACCAGGTCTAAGACTACCATCAGTCTAAAAACGCCTCTGGTAGGTAATACAAGAAAGCATGCAGACAACTTTCTGTATTCAAGTTTTTTTTAAATAAATGTTGAAAGTGTTAATCCAAATAGAATAATAATTCAAATTGGAGGCACAGTCATCTAGTTGAGGGTATCAAACTGGGTTCCAATAGAATGCAGAAAAAAGTCATGTGGAAGGATTTTTAATTTGTGGTCAGATATGACGCTTTCAGACTATGTTGCATGATGCCTTTATATAATTTACTTATGACATGCTGAGAATGTTGAGTATATATGCTGATTCTCTGTGACTTTTGGGTATTAGGTCTCTTTTTCACTGTCATATCTGTCAAATATAGATTTGAGAAGAATTTTGATTAACTACTTGAAGTTGTCTAATATGATGGCAAATATGTGATTGTACAGAAATGTACTGATGCAGTTTTTTGAAAAAGTAGTGAGTAGAAAGTATTTTATTCCTTTTGAAATGTAGTAAGAAAAAATTGTCAAAATTATTAGGTGAAAGAAAAGTCACAAAAACACATTTAAGTAGAGTAACATAGTTATTGTACTTTCTTACTTCTGATTTTTGGGTAGGATGCCAATTCCATTGCATCTTGGCAACCTTATACAGATTAATAATATTGCAGACATGCTTTTGCCTGAGTTGCCCAGCAGATGGAAGTATAAACACATGTTGGAGAGTGTAATGTCTCTAGGTTGCATCAGGATATTTTGATCCGTAGGAAGAGCGATGAGGCTCTAAAAGGGTTGCTACTGAAAGAAATAATCTTGCAAGGCTATCTTTAGGTTGTTCTACTTTTACATGAAATTATTGTGCAGTGCCAATAAATGAAATTTCCTATGACCTGTAAACTTATCCTCATCAAGTCTAGTGTATCAAGCATTCTGTTTTGAATTTTTTGCAAAATGAATGCAGCAGGCTTAATGTAATCAGTAGTAAGGCCCTAAAGTCAGATGTGGCCTGGCTATAAATTCCATCCGACGTAGGAAAGTTTCCATGGGAACGTCTGTTTAAGATCTGTAAGGGGTCACAGCTTGTATGGCTAAAATAAAGGTCTTCAGATTCACAGAGTCCTCTTCCTGTTCATTGGTAGAGTTGAGTACAGATCAACTAGCATAGGTTATATCCTAAGGGAGGCGGAAGAGGTCTGCAGGGATTACTAAATATGTGACTTTTCTTTTCATATGTCATCCCACTTTTAATGAGTTGCCAAGAAAAACTGAAATCTGATCTGCTTTGACACCTGGCTCCTCCGTGAAGGTCCTTTTCCTGTCCGTCATCTAGTGAGACCTGGGGCTCAGCCAAGTCCACTTGGTCTCCAGGGAGATTGGGAGATTATCTTCCAGGGTCATGTGATTTCAGGGTTTTAAATAGAGAGAGCACTGGACACAACCTTTCAAGCCATCGTTTATTTTCATTTAGTTTACTGTCAGTTGGCAAAAATCTACTGACAAACATGTTTCTGCTCCCAGTTGTAGTGCTTCTCATATTTAGGTTGGATTCTGCAGAGACAAAGGTTACTAAAGAAGTTGAGCGAGAAGGGGCTGAGTAGAGGGAGGGACATGAGGCAGTAACAAAGAAAGGAAGAGAAGGAGGGAAAAGGCTTGAGTTGTTGCATAGTGAAAGGAAACACATATCACATCCAGCAGCAGAAAATAGACCAGCTGATGAGAAGTACACAGGCAGAGGAACACATACATGCATACAGGCAAACAAGCTGAAAAGCAGAAAGCAGCCTGGGAATGAGAAAGGAAGAGAAACATCCAGATAGACAAATAGAGAGTGAGAGGTTAGAGAGAACAAATGAGCATTATTTGTTCCAGTCAGAAAAGGATCGATTAAGGTTTGTATGGTGTGAGGCAGAAACTCATGAAGAGACTAGGCACCAGCTCAACAAGCAAGGAAGCCACACTGGATGAGCAAAAGGAGAAGGAACTCTGTGAGGTGTAAATGATGCTCAGGAATAAGCTGTAAGATTAGTGCTTTTGCATGCATCATGAGCCAAAGAAAGGATGAGGGCCTCAGAGTTCCATGCTGGTTAAAGATGTCATCAGGAGCTTAAACTGCATGTCAGGAGACGGGGTTTTAATGATATGGCTCGCTATATGCTATGTTGGGGAGGCGGAACCTTGGATGATCACTACACGTATACTCCCTTGCCAGATGCTTATCGGTGAGTAGATGTTCTGTTTGAGATGAAGGAACTGTGAAGGATGTTATTAAGTGTATGTGATGTTTGCTAGATGCTATTTCTGGCTGCACTTCACCTTGCCCCAGTGCAACCTCCCCTTATGAACAAACTGCCATTGCTAATGAATGAAATACTTTTTCAAGTAGCCAACATTTCTAGCCCCACCTTCTTCCGTCAGTGTTTTGTTGTTTCTGGTCCACTTAGTACTGCATGGCCAGAAAGGAAATTCAGACACAATAGAAAATTAATCAAAGTATAAGTTTCACTTGGGATTAACCAAACAGTGTGACAAAAAAATTGCTCTTAGGTGCCTGTTTGTAATTCTTCTGGAAACATGAATCTATACAAAATCCCTTGTGAACAAAAAAGGTTGTCCTAAGCTGTCCATGTTCTCATATCCTGCTTTCTTAATCTTCAGTTCCCCAGTAGGAACTGCTGAAACACTACAGGAGTCTATGTATGCTAGCATTTACAGTATAAAACCTAGGGAATCATATATTTTCACCATTTCATGTATTTTGCCATTTTGCAGCATTGTTTTTTAACAGTGACTTGTCAGTTGTTTACCTGTGCTTTAATAGAAAATTGGTTTAGAGTTAATACTGGTTTTAATTGTAATACCTGACTACTATGGTATAGGCTTTTATCTCATGAAGTCTCATCACTGTTACACATAAAATTGTTATGCATACAGAAAAGAACACGCACACACACAAAGACAGACAGACAACAACATTTGCACTTTCTATCACGTCTCTTCCAAAAAGCTGCACTTGCCGTTAGCCAGCTGTTTCATTCAATCCAAGGAACAGAAAATGTATGGTTCTTTAGTTTGTCCCTTTGTGTAATCTGTACTTTGACTGGGTGGTGTTGTGTGCTTATGCTGTAATTTGCCTTGTTCACGTTTACGCCCAGGCAATCTCAATTACCGTTAATGACATGTTATGGAAATGACACCACGTCAAATTCAGACAGATCAGCCCTAATGCATACAAAATCTAGGAGGCATTTCACCAACCACAATTCACGACTATAGGCTCTGTGGATCTACAGTACAATCAGCCCCAGTCTTTACTTAAGTGTGTTTTTTCTTATGACTCTATGAAAGTTCATCAAAATGAACTTCAAGTCAACTCATGAACTTCAATTTTTATTTATTTCTTTTTCTTGAAAGGAAATGAGGGCTTATCCCATCTAGCCCATTTGTACTAGCCTGGCCTGGCAAATAATAATAATTCCTGCACAGATGATGCCACCTACACCTTTTTATTGACATCATGTTAGAACAGTATGACCTCGCTTTCAGTCTGGCCGTAGTTTGTGTGGGTGTGTGAAGAGCTCCTGGGTGACTGAGGAATGTGTTTGCGGAGGAGAGGGCATATGTAGGCCGGTTGCTTTCTTATGGAAACCAGCTGCACCATAGCCATAAAAATAATGCTATAATTCAGTGCAAACAATTCTCTCTGACCAGTTTAAGAATGTTAAACTACAAGCTCTGGGTATTTTTAGCAAGTATGCGATGAATCATTTATATATAATGATGACTGTGAAAACTGTGGTATTATCAGCTGGACAGGTCCAGATATTCCAGTTGACAGAAAGAACAGGAGTGTCTGCTCATTAGCGCCTCGTTTAGAGTGGCCTCCACACCCTAGCTATGAGCTATGAGAGAGAAAAAGAGGGATTTGCAGTTTTCTTCATTTTCAGTCTGCTTTAGAAAGAGGATGACATATCATTGTTTTAAGAATAAACTTACTCCCTCCCCATCTGGTTCTCCTTCTCAGAGTCTCCTCCCTATTCTGCCTTTATGTTGGACTACCGTGTAGGCCAGTAGCAGATCGTTAGTATTTAGTTCCACGTGTGCCTTGAAGGCTAAGAATTGTGTAATTAAGAAGCAGTGACAGTTCAGAGACACATTAACATTATTACACAGAGGTGAGATGGTGTTTTTAAGGTAAGGGTACCAAGTTTTGTTTGTTCACTTTTTGTCCATTGACTTTATCTATTTAAAAAATAATAATGGATTCATTACGAGAGGAATTTGTTGTACGTGTTTTTTGTATTCGAACATATTGTGTGCTTCCATGTAGAAGTCATCACAGTCACTAAAGTTTAACTATGGAACTGCTTAATTGTTGGTTATTTTTTAATAAAGTATAAATATACATATTAATATACTGAGGCCTAAAGATTATATAATGAGACTATGAGTTAATATATGAAACCAGAAATTAAGAGTCTCATGGAAGATTATAATGTTGTAGCCATGAGCCATGTAGCCAGAATTGTGGCCATGAATTGTTAATTTGAGCCCATAACTTAATGTCATGGAACTTCATACTTAATACATGGCCTCAGTTGAATTATTTCGTGGGAGCAGGCAAAAAAGTCTGTTCCCTTTTAGAATTTTTTTTAAGGTGATATGAACTAATGGTATATCCATTCCAGTTGATTTCTCTATGTTTCACTCATAAACAGTTGCTGAAAGTTAAGTACTTCATGGCAATGCAAGAGATCTTGAGAAACTTCATTCACAGCCTAAATATATTGTTTTATGAGCACACCTTCAAAAATAATTACCACCATGTCATCTCTGCCGCTTCATCCTATTTTAGTGAGTTGTGTATTATCTGTATATTGCATTATTAGTCATTTTTCATCAATTATTTTATTACAATAAAATTGACCATTGGACATTCATTCAATTATTCATCTTCACAAGGCCTAAGAGCTTTATTCTGGTCTGGGTCACAATGGATCCTGAGACTATCCTGGGAACACTGGGTACAAAGTGGGAATACACTGTATTTGGGATACCACAAAGGTCTATTAAAATGGTTGATAATTAAGAGAAAATGGGTTCTTGTAAGTTGTATTTTACTAGTAGTTTAGCAGTCTGACAGAGAGGAGAGGAGAGGAGTGTCCTTATGGGTGAGTTTAGATGCCAAACAGATGATGATTACTGTAAACAAATCCAAATAAATAACACCCCATGAAAAAAAAAACCCTGTACACTTTAACAGCTGTTTCATTAAATAACACTGGGGAATAAGAATCCCAAAACTTGTGTGCCCATGCATGTTTGTGGTTGGAATGAACATGGCTGACTGTGGTGGTGGTGTATAAGCGCTTCCAAACACTTCCTATACAAATCAGATTTCTATAATAACCTAGTTTTCATAAAAACTGATGAAGCCTTTTGGATCTACCTCAACATTTTTCAAGATTAAAACAAATTATGTTACTTTGGCTTACTGTTAAATTGTATTTGTTTACATCCTTAGGGAACGAGCCTCAGGACTCTCACAAGCTGACTCTGAGGTGGCACAGCACTTGGCACTTTGCAGCAATGACAATATTGCCAACGGTAGCAAAGCTGACCTGCAGGCTGCCAAACTACTGGCCAAACGCCTCTACAACCTGGATGGCTTCAGGAGGTCTGCTATCGCAAAACACCTGAGCAAAAAGTGAGCATCACTTCTTCCTTTATTCCTTCCTCTCTCCTCTCTCCTCTGAAAATCACTTGTTTTAAATGTGGATCCTAGATCCTCTTGTTTCAGATACACAACTGACTGTCATGTGGACAATTTGGATTTATTCTCAAATGTAAATTTGCAAGCCTTCACATAATCCTTTTTGTTTTCCTCTGTTCGCCTGTAGTAATGATTTTAGTTGGATGGTGGCAGAGGAGTACCTGAGTTATTTCAACTTCGCAGGCATGAGTGTGGATCAGGCTCTGAGGTAAGAGCATGCACATGCATTTTAATTTACATTTAAAGATAAATATATGCATTTTTGCATTATAAATTTGTAGAATGCTGTATATTAATTATGCTATTTTTTATAAACTTATTAAAAACAAAAAAGCCATATGTCATTTTTCCTGCCTAAAGCATTTTGGGGTCAACTTCCTGGAACTGAATGAATCTTCTTGCATTGACAAATAAAATGACTCAGTTGTAGTGGGAATAGGATAATGCACTGAACAACTGGGAAGCTGAACACCTGATCACCTGATTGCCTGATTGTCTGATTGTCCGATACACTAATACCACTGCAAAATCTACAACCATATCAGTGTCACTGCTATTGTTGTGAATGCACACAACTCTAATACCATCTAGTGGTCCAATGCTGGTTCCCTTTCCACTGAGAGGCAAAGTAGAGGGGAATTGTGCACGGTAAATTGTGTAGGTATTACTGCAGTTGGTAATATCAACAAAGTGACCTATGTGTTAGATTTTCCTGGTAAAAAGGAAATATATGTGTAGGTACAGGATTAATGGTTGATTATTTGTGTGTTATAAAAGATAGAGTTTACATTCAGTAATACATACAAAGTGACAAATATGGTAGGTATATGGATGATCTGCTGTGGCGACCCCTAATGGGAGTAGCCAAAAGAAAATGATGATGATGATGATGATGAAGATATACTGTTACAGACTCTTTAAAGGGTTTCTCTATCAAAAAGCTGGAAGTTTACCTTTAATTATCATTCATCCATCCATTATCTATACTGCTTAGCTGTTAAGAGTTGAAGGGAAGCTGGAGGCAATCCTAGCTGACTTTGGGTGAGAGGCAGGGTACACCCTGGGCAGGTCACTAATCTATCCCACAACTAACATGGAGTGACGAACAATCATTCACACTCACATTCCACCTGTGGGTAATTTAGAGTAGCCAGCTAACTTAATCTACAAGTCTTTGGGCTATGGGAGGAAACCAGAGTGCCTGAAGGAAACCCACACAGGCACAGGGAGAACATTCATGCTCCACGCAGAAAGGACCCAGTCAGCTGCCAGATTCGAATCCAGAACCTTCCTTCTGTGAGGCACTACTGTGCCACCTCTTAATTATCAAGTGAACCATTTTACCAAGAGTGTAGTTATCTAGTGTACCTAATAAACTGTCAACTTGGTGCAAAAAACTAGTGGAATGGATCCTGTACATGACCAAATCATCTGTTGCCATTGTATTTCTTAATTTTTTCAACCTAGTGTTATTATAATAAATGACCTGTTAGACTGTTATAAAGTACTAATGTGAAATAATGTCAGCTCATGTCTAGATGTTTCTAAAGAAATGCACTTCATCTTGTACTATATAGTCCTATATATCAGTCTGTATATATGGTGATAAGTCTCTGTTCCTCAGAGTTTTCCTGAGAGAGTTTGCTCTAATGGGTGAGACGCAGGAGAGAGAACGTGTGCTGTCCCATTTCTCCAGAAGATATCACCAGTGCAACCTTGACACTATACCAAATGAAGGTAAATCACCTGTGCTGTGTGGGTGTAAGAGCTCACTGACATTGAGACTGTAACACCATCATTGTGCCACCAGATATCTCTGTTGCTCACGTTGTGTGGTTATGTTCCAGACACTGTCCACACTCTGACCTGCGCGCTGATGCTGCTGAACACAGACCTTCATGGCCACGTGAGTTTGAGCAATCACACTGAATGATGATTATAATTTGTGATAAGGGCTTTTTCACTCAGCACTAGGAGAGGTATGATCCAGACACTATAAATGCCTCAAACTGTTTTAAAGCTTCCTGTCTCTCTGTCCTGCTCAGAACGTGGGGAAGAGGATGTCATGTGTGCAGTTCATAGGCAACCTGGAGGGGCTAAATGATGGGCAGGATTTCCCCAAAGACCTGCTCAAGGTGGGTAAATGCAAACACACACACACACACACACACACACACACACACACACACACACACACACACACACACACACACACACA
>JAQQZR010000038.1:7056818-7091592 GCA_030068235.1 Notoglanidium macrostoma
CACACACACACACACACACACACACACACACACACACACACACACACACACACACACACACACACACACAGACTGAAAGAGATGCATACACTCCACTTTTCACATTGCTACAAGGACAGCCGTATGTGTTCCCTTTCTCTGTTTATGAATTCCTAACTGTTATACAAACTGTCATATCACAACTCAGAGTTGTAAATATTTTGATTTCCATGATTTCTACACACACAATTAGATGTGAATTTTCTAATAATCCAAATGAGATGGGAGAAAACCATGCCATCTCAGTCTGGCATACTCCATTCCTAGATCTTCCATTCTAACCTTATAGGGCAAACCCTGAGATACATAGAACTGCTAACTTCTCTCTCTTTCCCTGTCCTAAAGTAACTATGGATTTACTGTGAATAACTGTATCACGCTGCTGCAGAAGGGACAAAGTGTTTTAGAGGGACATTGTAAATTTAGATGTAGAGAACAGGTGAAATAAACACTGCACAGGGAGAAACCTCTAATGTGAGTGTGTTTTGAACCTTGAAAGATGTATTGATAGTATGAATAGCTGGTGATTATCTTATTATATTATATCTTATTATATTATAATAGGATAATTATACATACATATATATATATTTTTTTTTTCTTTTTGGAAAAGCCAATTATCCTTGTGTTGGTTTGATGCTGGCTATAAAGTAACACAGAGTGTGTCCTATACAGAGACTCTAAAGATTTGTAAGTCTCATCCATCTGGATAATCTCACCTGGATACCACCGACTCAAAAACTGCTTCTGTAATCATAATGACTATAATGCTCATGCAAACATCCTTTCAATCCTTTCAGTACTGTTTGCTTTACTCTTCTACACCACTTTTTCTTCATTACACTGTTGCCTCTGGCTTGCTCATTAGGATTCTCAGTCTACATCCAGATTTCCATAATGCTGCTTTATGACCATGTGTACTGTTATAAGTTCTATTGAAATGGAGTAGAAATGTTACAAGTCTCCTCCTCTTAGAATAATGGCTTAAGCAATGATCATCAGCAAATGACATGATGCATTTAATGTATGTTCAGATGCAGAATGCAATATGTAAAACACAGTACGGTATAATAATAGCTGAACCTAGCAACAGGAAGGTGACTTGATAAAGAACATGCAGAAGCTGAGGGTATGATTAATCTGATAACATGTGTGTGTAGGAAAGCCAGTGTGGGTGGCTGTTTAAGATGCAATCTGCTACAGGGGAGATAATGATCTCAGTTTGCAGTGACGGTCAGTGATTTGATGCTATGATTGCAAAGATGCAGTAGTCGAACTACGGAACCATACATCTTAATAGCTTTCTTTTTACATAAACTTTTTTTTCACCTTGAAAGTACAGACCGTAAGCACTATAATAATTTTGATAATATAGTAATAATCTTTCTTATAATGCACATCAAATTTCCAGTTAAAAAAAGGAAAAGTGCTTTGCATACTGCTTTTAGTGCTTTTCAAAACATATATATATATATATATAATGCACATTAAATATAATAACTAATGTGACCAATGTCTAATTGGACCAGTTTTGTTTTGACTGTAGCATCACTAGCACAGTATTGATGACAAGCTGTAACCATTTCGAGTTATATGCTTGAAAGAGCAATTGTGCTGATATGTGGGTGATGCAATTGTGCTGTGTGGTGATTCCCACCTCTTTCAAGCACAACCTAATTATGAATACACAATAAGAGTGTGATATGTTAGGATCTGCAAGCTGCACAGCAGAGGATTTGTTTGAGTCGGTGGCATTGAACCTCCTGTGTTCAAGTGTGCTTGTGAAAAAGGCAGTCTATTTTTATCGTTCCAGCAGGATTACCGAGATCAGTGAACAAAAAGAATGGGCACATCATGACCGCACCTGAACCACTCTGGTCATGCCGGGTTTTTAAATCACAGTGGGCCTCCGCCACATACACCAAACCTCTCTCTTTATTTCTGTCTCCCACACATTTGCTTTGAAACACCATCCCTCTGAAACACCAACACCTTCCGCCCCCTCTTGTGTCCTGACATATGTCTGTTAAGTAATGCTGCCAGAAGGTATCTGTAGTGATTATCATCAATTCACATGGGATAAGCAAACTCTGTAAATTATGGACATGGGAGTGACTTCATGATGTATGCATGGTTGTTACAATTAAAGCACTAGGTGTACCACACCTCATATCTTTAATAGAAACTGTTTTGATGATTGTTATAAACACTTGCTGTGCAAGTTCTGCTTGATCATTAGTAGGCCATAACATGCACATTTACAGTAAACTCCCCAGTGTTGAATTAACTCTTTCAGAGTTCATTTGAGCCCAGTTGGACTCGATATAATTCAACACTCTGCACTCCTGGCCAAAACCCAAAATTGTAAAACATTAAGCTTTTAATTGTTTTAACAACAAATCTCTGCGTAGAAATTAGCAAGAACTAAAAAAAATGCACTCCTGGGTAAACAGGGAAATTCACTTACACAGTCGTCTTGTATATAAAGATAATTTTATGAAAAGATTTAAATGTTTGACATAAACATAAACACACGACTAAGTGTTCACGATGTTCCGAAATATCTTCTGTTTGAAGCCATTAACATTGAGTGGAACAACACTGACTCTTCTTTCTGTAATTATCTGTCCACATGTTTACCCACAAGGTCTCAACATTTAAGGAATTCAAGAGCAAAAGCTATCTCATACCCCTAAGTTACTTTATCTATTTGTTTAATTCTTGCTAATTTCCTAACCCATTAATTGCTGTTGGGACCATTAAATCCTTAATGTTTTGCAATATTGGTTTTGCCCTTTGCCCATTTTTTAAAAATTCTGTACTGTGTTTGTTAAACCTGTGCTCCAATTTACTAAGAAATAACACTTCTCTGAAATCCATATTTTATTCTTCTGTGCTCTAAACTTGGTTTTGATAGAAGATATTAGAAAAGACTGCTTTTTGGTGTGTCTTTATACAGAATAAGTGAAAAATGTCTTTTCCCACTGCATATAATGTAATCTTATCCAACATACACTATATTGCCAAAGGTATCTGGACACACTCATATGTGCTTGTTGAAAATACATCATAGACTTTGTCCCCCTTTGCTGTTGTATTTATCTCTACTCTTCTGGGAAGGCTTAACACTAGATTTTGGAGCATGACTGTGGGGATTTGTGCTCATTCAGCTACAAGAGTTGACAGATCCTGACAGGAGAATTAAAAGATACACTGATAATAATTACATTTGCCTATATCTCTATGTACAATTAATCCAGTCTGAATAAGACACTCTCCCGTCTCACCTTTCATGCTCTTGAACTATCTCCCATCTTCTACATTGTTTCATCTTACGATCTGTAGAAATGCTCTCTGATATGCTGTACTTACTGCCTTTATAACCTTCTATACTCACCTTTTTCTATATATTTTTCTATCACATATGCCATTTTCTCTCCTGGCCTTCCTTGTTTTTCTCATGTGTTTCTTTGCTCTTGTCTGTGTACATGGTGTGTGTACATGACCTGCCTGTGGCACTGACACTGATGCACTGAGTACTGAGTGCTTTCTGGAACATTCTGCCACTCAGCTTGACACCTCGCTTCTTAATCTATTGCGCTCTCTCTCTGTGCCTCTCTTTCTCTGTATCTCTTTTTTTTTATTCCTGTCTCTCCTTTTTTTTTCATGTGGAATTCATTGTTTTGAACACACGCACGCACACACACACACATATATATATATATATATATATATATATATATATATACAGTATATATATCTTTGTATAGATAGATAGATAGATAGATAGATAGTGTCCTTTTTTCAATCTATCTATCTGAATCACTGATTTATTTTATTGTGTGAATGCATGTCATTGTGGACTGACATGACACAGATCTGGCAGAGGATGTAGCATGCATAACTAACATCTTAATGCATGCTGCACTGATGTTTCATGTAACTTGGCAACTGAATCTTGTAAAGGGTTGCTCAGTTACTAAGACGATGTCAGCCTCCAATCAGTATCAGGTACTAAATTACACACGGAGCTCTGCTATCAGTTTCATGTATAAGAAACTAGGATCTCCTCTTCTCTGTTGATCTCATCCATTCATATAACTCCTCATTCCCAGAATGGTTACTAGTGTGGAGTGTAGGCAAGAGTTGTGCAGAGATGTTTATGAGGCAACAGGTGAAGCTTTGCGTTGGTGTGTAGCTCCGTAGAGAGGGACCGCGAGCCTTCTGATTTCAGTGAGTAGCTCAATGAAGAGACGGAGCAAGGGAGGACCGAGGATTGAAGCAGATGGGATTTTGGCTGCCTCCTGTTGAGATGAGCCTTTTGTATAGCCATAAAGCCATAAAGCCATATCTCCACCACTATCTTCCTCAGTCTCTCCCTCCCTTCCTATATCACCTATTCCAAACAACAAATTATTTTCCTGCCATACCTAATTGCGTGCGAAGTGTAATTTTTCTGGGTCTCCCAGATTGAGGTTATGGAGGATATGAGTCGAGAGCTGTACCACATTATCACACTGCCCACACTTACAGCTAAGCAGGCTTTCTCACCACTGTGCTGGCTTTAAAATGCATTTCATAAACATAAAGATTCAACTCCATATGTTACCAATAGAGAACTGAGATTTTTATATTTTTATTTTTCACAGGTTTGGAATTGAGATATATCTTTACTACTGCCCTTGAATCATCTTTCCCTCACTGTATTTATCTGATTATTGCTTTAAAGTTCATGCTATATTTTATAGCATGACAGATCCCTCTAGAATCATTCATAAAAATGAACAGGAACGGTTACATGAAATCAACCTTGCACACAATAATTAAAACTTTCCACTCAGCAACAGGGGAAATTACTGTTTTTAAAAATCATTCTTATTAAAACAACGTAAAAAAAACTATGTATGTTTTATTTGGGAAAAATCACTTACTACATGTGTTGGAATTTTTGTATAGTTATAGGTATTTTCTCAAATTTTCATGAAGGAATCTAATGCGTCAGTAGTGCAGTGTACCTACCAGGGTTTTAATAACAAAAACTACATCTGATACTTTCAATTAAAATCAAATGAAAATAACAAAAGCTAGAAACATTCCCTTAAAACTAAACTGAAATTAAAAAGCATTGTTAATGAATTAGATTTTTGTTTTTCTGCATTAAATTGAGAATCTTATGGTAGAAACTTGTGACTAAAAGAAAGAAATTGGGTGCCTATTGTGAGTATGTTACTCAAATGTTCAGTGTTATTCATGCATTGATCAGGCAAAAGTTCTGCATTATTATATTCTGTCCTCACAACTAAATTGACTGAAACTAAACTAAATATCTATGGCCCTGTTTACACTTGGTTTTAAAATGCGTCTTGATCATTCAGGTCTGCCAAGACACACTGCCGTTTACACCTGTGTTTATCATGCGTCTCCCAAGTGTCCAGCTACCGCGTTCATATTTCATTACTGCCTACATCACTTCCGCTAGAAGGTCAAAGGTCCCAGTTCAAAATTATATTAAAACGTAAAACCTGCAACATACCTTCATTATTTTCTTTCACTCCATCCACGTACATCGGTGCTCCTCTCCATTTTTTTCTAGCGTGTCACGCTGTTACCAAAACAATCACTGCGTCCAGCATTAATGGCGTATTTTCCTGTTACGTCCGTGTTGCGAACACATCGGGACGCATTAGCATTTATACTACAGAGGGTATGTGGTTAGATGCGTCCCAGACCACCTCGGCAAGTGCTTGAGCAAATGGTCTTGGAGGTCGTTTACACTTGTATTTAGCGCTATCCAGTTGTGGATCATATCACCCAAGACGCATTTTAATACCAAGTGTAAACAGGGTCTATCTTTCTATGAAATTATTTATAATTTGTTTAATTGTAATTGGGGCTTGGCAGTGCTAGTCATTGACTTTGGTTCTGCACTTTGCCATGCTGAAGACTGGTGCTCATGTGGTGGTGATGGTGGTGGGGAGGGCAACATGCTGCCTGCCAGCTGGGTGATGGGGAACACAGAAAAGCAGGTCACAGTTGACTAAGTCGAGATTCATAGAGCCTACAGAGTACCCAGTGTCCCTGAGCCGTCAGAGAAAGAAAAGAAAAAAGACAGAGAGAGAAAGTTTGAAAAGACAAGTGAGAGATTGATTAGCAGAGAGAGAAATATATGCGACCACATTCATCTCTATTTATGTCAGTACTGTGGACCCATTGTCCTAATTACATCATACTAGACCTACTCCTGTGTTGTATCCTTGAATATGCACAGGAGCAGCCTTTTTTTTTATAACCTGCTGTGAATGAAAGATTCATTCAATTGAATTTGATGAAAAGTAATCTCATGCACGGGGTCAGAGCAACAGGTTAATTGTGGTGCTGCTGCTGTATGATGCGCTGTGTTGGGGAAGCCAGTACTCAGCTCTGAGTGACATTCACCAGAAGGCGGAACCAGTAGCAGATCCGAGACCCGTGATTCGTTGGCCAGGCAGAGAGAAGAACACGTTGCGTGAGGGAGAGAATGGGAGAGGGAGGGTGAGCACTCCTACATCAGATCTCCTTCTCAGTGCAATTCGGTCCGTTTTCTATCTGCACCGCAGAGGGAGAAGGAGACTAGGAGGAGAGGAAAGGAGAGGATACAAGAAAAAAAAAGGCTGGGATGTAAAGCGTGTTCTGGTTCTTTCTATGCGCACAGCATCATGCTCCAGTGTGCATAAGAGAAGAAGTGATTGAGAAGAAGAGATTGTAACGAAAAAAGTGAGAGAACTTGGATAAAGGAAGGAAATACGGCATATACAGCATACACAAGGATACAAATGCAGACTTCAGGAGCACTATGGAGGAACAGACAGAGAGAGGGTGATATAGAGGAAACCTGCAATGCTATTATAGAGCAACCAAATGATCGCTTTGTGCCTACGTTCTCTCCCGCAGTGCCTGTCCTCTTTCTATGCCTTGCCGTCTCTTGTTTGATGTCTCTTTCCCTGTCCCAAAGGGGGGAGTGATTGTGACATCACAGCGAGTTCTGGGATGCCACTGTGAGTAGAGACAGGAGTTGAAGTCTCACACTTTTCTGCATCTTTTGGTCATTTTCACTTGGACATGTGCACATATCTGCATTTCTCTTTTGTTGTGCCATGCCACCGTACTCTGTCTGCTTAATTTGTGTGTCAGCTTTGTGCGTTGTCAGCTGTGCGTCTACGTGGCATCACTATGAGGAATCACATGTGTAAACAAACAGGAAGTCAGCAGGATATCAGCACCACCACTTCTTTCTTTGTCCTTAATTTCTTGCTGCTTTTTCTCAGAAAAGAAAAGAAAGTTTGTCCTGTGATGGAACTCACAGCTTTGGCCTCACTGCTCTTTTTTCATGCATAATCAATAAAACTGAATTCATGATCAAAGAGCTGAAGACTCCAGAGAGTTCTGAGACCTTCTCGAGTCGGATTTCTAAGTGAGCCAAGCTGAAAAAGTAGCTCTCATCCTTCATTAGAGGTTTTCACTTATGACAGCTTTTCCTCAGATTCAGTGTTATCTGTGAGCTCTTCAGTACAGTTGAGGATCTGAGCTCCAGATTTCAGAATGATTGGTGTGAACAGTATCCACTCGGCTGGCCGGCTGCGCTCACGCTCTCTGTGCTCGGTGCGGTGTGGCCGGGACTTTAGCGTCATGGAGCCGTTCCGTTACACCAAAGCACCACGATCACGCTCTCTCAGGCCCCTGGCTTTTCCTGATCTGCTGGGCAAAGTGCAGGATGGCCAAAACCATCCTCAAACACGCAAGAAGAAAGAGAGGGTATGTCTGCTTGCTGAATATTATTATTATTAGCTGGAGCACAAGCCTAAAAGATGGGTCAATAATACTACAACATGTTCTCATGTTCTTTAGCTTCTACTTGGTGGTTTTAATTTTTTTAAATTCATTCCAGTAACACTCGTGTGGGAAAGTACCCTGAATGTGATGCCAGTATATCGCAGGACACCATGCACACGCATGCAAACACTCATTCACAGTTAGAGTTGACAATCCACATGCATGTCCTGGGATGTGGAACAAACTCAGAAAATCGAAAATTCATGCGCACAGAGGCAGAACATTGTAAAACTCTACACAGATGTTCAGGATTGAACTGTGGACCCTGGAGCTGTGATACAGTGGTGCTTCCCACTGTGCCAGCATGCTTCCTTTAAAGGTCTTTTAAATTGTTTTGTTTCAGTTTGTATATTTTTAAACCACTGGTTATGCAATATTAAATCTAGTTCACTAAGCTTATTACTTCTCAACAATATTGCTCATCTTACATATGAACGTTTCTATCTGTGTTGACCTGTTAAACATTTTTTTTGTTGACAAGTTTCTTTTTCTGTCCTTCGCAGGCACTCTATAACTCCATCAAGAATGAGAAGCTGCAGTGGACAATGTGAGTTCTGCATTTTATTCTCCAGAGGCTAATTCAGTCATCTATTCTCTCTAACTTCTCAGGCATACTTACTTAAGATGATGAGCATACATAATATCACGTTTCTCTAGTCCTTGTCCTAAATATTCCTGCTCAGTGAGGTGCAGCGATGAAGCTCTAACACTGATTAACACACTGAGTTGAAGGTGGTGAGGCATTGCTCCAGCAGGTCGAGGTGTGTGTGCTGCGGTGAGCTGATGTGTTTCTAACCTGGGCAAAGCCACGTGATGCCCTGGCCCCTGATTTAGACTTTGGCTTCCTGAACTCTGTTGCCATGGCTACAGCTCCCTAGTTGCCTCAGTGTAATTACAGGTCGAAATCTCTCTCTGCCTAATGCTCGTTTGTAACTGCACCGCTACACACTCACGCAGAGCAAGAGGGCAAGCGTGCTGGGCCATTTGACTCCTCGAGGGCTTTAGCTCTGTTGTTAGTGTGTTGTGAACGAGGGAGGAGAGAGTAGGCTGCATCTCCTCTTCTATTCTCTTTCGTTCAGCTGCACTCCTTTCATCTTTCTCTCTCTCTACAACCCCCCCCCTCCCTCTCTCTCTACCCCCGCCCCTACCCACCCCCCCACCCCACTCTCGCTCACTCATTCTCAGTAACTCTGCTTCTCATGTACTCGCTCTCACAGATCCTGGCAGGGAGTATAGCAGTTACTAAGCAACAGATGAGAGCATTACCATTCGGAGGCAAAGACTACGTACCAGTTTGAGAGAGAAGGGGGGGATATTTAAAGGTACAGACCTCAGGCGTCCTTTAGGGTGTATTGGGCTGACCTGCTTTGAGAAAATGCTGTTGGACTTTAGCTGTTAAGGCCACGACCACCAAAATTGATGTTTTTCTTCCTTTAACAATGCCAGAAATTACATTCTGCTGTTTAGTGTGCATGGGAAAAACACTTTTTCACTGTAAAGAACTGCACAAGTCACAGTAGTTCTGACTGCAAGGTTTACACTGATGTAGAGTACCCAGCAAATTTTGGACACACCTTCTAATTCAATGGTTTTTCTTTATTTTTATTACTTAAAAGACACGTCATGTCTTAACGTAATGACAGACCGTCGTTTCTCTTAGTTGGCATAATGTGGCTTGCACTTGGCAAATAGGGCTAAGTATTGTATTTCTATTGTTTACTATTTACTGTCTGATAGCCTCACAGGCATTAAGAAGGCAAGAAATTCCACTAATAAACTTTAGACAAGGCTCACCTGTTAATTGAAAAGCATTTCAGGTGACTACCTCATGAAGCTGGTTAAGATAATGCCAAAAGTGTGCAAAACTGTCACCAAGGTAAAACACTAGCTACTTTGAAGTATCTAAAATATGAAACATATATATATTTTTAAACACTTTTTTGTTTACCTCATAATTCCATATATGTGCCATATATGTTATTTCATAGTTTTCATGTCTTCAGTATTGTTCTACAATGGAGAAAATAGTCAAAATAAAGAAAAAAAAAAATGAATGTGTGTCCAAATTTTGACTGGTACTGTATATTAACAACATACAGAGGCACTTGTATAGCAGCCACTCCACATAAAAAGCTTTAAAAAGTTAAAAAAATTTTAATTGTTGATAGGGTGAACTTTTGCTATGGGAAGGTGTTTAGCATTTTTGTAAGTTTTCCATCATGGAAGAGTCTTCAGGTTCTACAATGTACAGTGTCATTTGGAATTCCCATGTCGTACATGATTATTCATAAAGATATTCAATTATATGAAGAATATCCGTATTACTTTTGCATACATTTTTCAGTTTTCAGCATAAAGTGCTTTATGGTACAAACACAATATTAACTTAAGATTATTTGATCATGAGTTATTTTTAATTGGTCAATCATAATGACATTTCGGGAGTTGTGTGACTCTCTGATTAATAGTCCCTTCTCACAGCACTGATTAGTCCTGCACATGTTTATTTATTTATATTTGTATTTTGTATCTGCATTTCTAATTCATATCTGAATGCCATGGATGTGAAGACGATGATGTACAGATTTTTGCCATATTTTTGTAGGCTATGTGGGAGTTAATATTGCTTAATATTGCCATGTTTTTGTCGCCATGTGGGTGTATGTGCATCTTAAAGGTCGGAAAATTAAATAACAGCTATTTTGAATACCACTTGAGATTTTTTGATAAACAGCTAAATACAATGTTATGTATTTTGAACATTTAGGAATATTATAAACATTAGTGGGGTGTTATTAAAGCCTGGGTCCCTGTGTGGCTTTGAGAGATGAATGTTTGAGCTTGAGAAGCACAACACTACTCCACTGCTCATATGCTAAAAGAGCGCTTTTGAAAGAAAGTTTTTTTAATTACTTTGATAGAGCGAGGGCTCGCAGCCCCACCTGAGTGATCAGATTGATGGAAAAGTAGCCCATTGCTGTTGTAGGTGTTATTTTGGGCATGTTCAGTTTTAAATCTTATTTTAGATCTGGTTTTAATGTCAGTAGGAGTACTTAAAGGTCCACTATGTAGGATTCAACCACCTGAATGCCCCCCTCCCTTACCACTCCCTATCCAAGCATGTATTTGAACGTACGGTGGCTGTCAGGTGTCCATAGTGTACTTCCAAGTACTTACATTCACTCTACCTTGTTTTTCTTTTGTGCTAAATAATAACAAAATAATATTGTAAGATAATATAACATAAGTATGATCCTGCATTTTGTCCTTTCTATGCTTCCTTCTGGATTCATGCTGCCTCTTGTAAAATCATGAAAGGTGAAAGAAAGGTGGAGCATGTACTTTGTTTCCACTAATAGATACTGTGAAAATCCTACATAGTGGACCTTAAAGTGAATTATGTTGGGACTCCAAGCTATGACCAGAACAGAGCAACAAGTGAGCAGTCTTTCATTCTCAAAAATAAAGATGTTGGGATCTAAGGTTTCTGGATTTTACAGTGTCTTAAAGGAATTCCCCCACATTGGTGTATTTTTACTTTGATTAGCGGTTTCCTGTATTACCAACAATGCCATTCGTCTACCCACTGATAGTAGTGCTAATGGATAACCTTGAAGCCAATGTTTGTTTTCACCACTAATTCCTTACTTATGTAAATTCTATGTGAACTTCTCATTAATATTGCATTGAATGTTGTTGAAAATGGTGCATGAGAATAGAAGCTTTCTCTTTTTGGGATACTTAAGGTCTCTAAATCTGTAAATTGTATGTGAATAAAATGGCCTTTTTTTTTTTTTACAAATTTTTTTGAATAATTTGAAATGAATATATTTTAATAATTAATTGCTCAGTAGATATTAGTTAATCTTTAATATGCAACTTATGTTTCACATTCTTATATATAGTTTATTGGTAATTAATTCAATTAAATTAATTAATATTAATTAATTAAATTAATTAATTAATCAATTTAAGCATTACCAAAATTTCTGCCAAAACCAAGACATTTGAAAGTAGAAATGCCTGAATAATATAATCAAATATTTGTTTAATCATATTCTTCTTACATATTAAACTAATTCAACTATATTCAAGATATTATTGCTTGAGATCTTTTTTGTTTCTGAATTTCACTGTTATGAGCTGCAGTGGTCATTTAAGAATAATTTAAACAATTTAAAATTGTGGTTAAATAAGGAAACTTTTTAAATTAACATTTTTAAACTGATTCTTAAATATTAGTACATTATGTAAACTATATATTCAAATTTATAATAATTACTTATTTATTGACCAACTACTTTATAGACTCTTAAATACTGAAACTTGAATGAAAGTTTTACCAAACAGAACAAGAGAGCTCTACACTTTTAATAAAGTTTATTGCAATACAATTAATAATAAAATTTATATTAAGAATATTTAATGAGTAATAAAATAGGTTTATCTTAAATTTGTTAATTATATTTTAATAACTATTAGACAAATTCAACTGCATTCAGGAAATTGTCACTTGATGTAATTTTTTTTTTTTTTGTGCCAGACTTTTATATTGACTAACCATTATAAGCTCCAAATATTCCACATGGACACAGTAACAGTCTGGAAGAACAGTGAAATATGTTATAGTTGGAGATAATATAAATTTTATATTTTATTCTAAAACTCCAGCTGAAATGTGAAAGAAGAGAGAACCGGGCCACTGTTTCTGTAATAATCAGGCTCATAGTAAGACTAGGCCCAGCAAGTGGTCACATTCCTCTGTGTGTGTGTTTGTTTACTTACAGTGATGAAGAGGAAGTGCGTAAGTCTGTTTCGGAACTGGCCAACAGCAGGACAGACTCTGCGTCCCACACGCTGAAGCGGATAACTAGTGGCGGGGCTCCTCTAGTTTCTTTGGCTCAGCAGTCCAACGCTCAGGTCTACAAGAAAGGCTTCCTTATACGCAAAGTTCACGCAGACCCCGATGGCAAGAGGAGTACGTTGCCCTCTCCTGGCCTAACTTTTCATCATCATATATGCATCACGAACTAATAAATATGTGTTTTTTTTTCCCTGTGTGAAGGAGTTTAATTACCTCACCACAATTATAACACTGTTATTTATTAATACAGATTATATATATATATATATATATATCTTTTTATGCATTTTCTTGTTTAATTATACCAACTTCTTCTCACAGCACCTCGAGGTAAGAGAGGATGGAAGACATTTTATGCCATCCTGAAAGGACTGGTCCTTTATTTGCAAAAGGTAACCATTTCACACTTTTTCATTTGAAGCAATACTCCAGAACTTTTACTTAATACTCATTTTAATATGAACTTAATATCAATCATCTGCATCTAGTGTATGTGCAATTACTACAAAAAATACCTTACAAACAATACTACAACAAAACCTTGAGCAAACTTGAATCTCACATAATGGTCCAAATGCAGTTGAATTTTCAAAAACATTTCAAATGTGAGTATTTTGCCAGTTCATTTGAAATCTATCATCAAACTCTAAATATGAAAAAACATGAAAATATTTGTCTGTAAATATTTTCGGGATGTGGCCTAAATAGGTCTTTTATACTGAGATATACAAATATAATAGAATGTCTTACCAAAGTTGATGTATTTTTGTCCAGGTATAGACCACTGAAACAAATACAGAAAAACAAATTCTGCTGTACTTAATGTTCACTTCTTTCTCTGCCCTGATTGGCTTTCAGAGTGAATATGGCACTCGTAAGAAGCTGTCTGGTGAGGATCTGAAGAACGCTGTGTCCATCCACCACTCTCTAGCTATGAAGGCAGCAGACTACAGCAAGAGACCCAACGTCTTCTATCTGCGCACCGCCGACTGGAGGGTCTTCCTGTTCCAGGCCCCGTAAGTCTTGCACCATGTGTACATTATTGAACCTGTTTTAAAATAGTAAGCTGATATTGTGCAGTTATTCTAGTAAACACAAAAATACATTTTAGTAAGAAGTTCAAAACCTGTATTGCTTCAGGAGAAAAAAAGGTAAAATGCAGATTCAGTTATCGCTTAGCTCAGCGGTATTGAAAACGTAGAGCAGAGGAACTGCTGGATGGGAATAAGAATGTATTTTCAAAACTTTTAAAGTATATTGAATTTATTTATCCCATAGTGCTGTTGAATCCCGTCATGGCAAATCACAGGTTTTTATTAATGAGCTGATTCAAATACGTGATCGTATCTATAGTAACAGCTATTTCACAATGACTTGTATGGCTGCACAGAAACATATCTAAAAACAAAATAAAAGTGTATATAATTATTGATAGTGAGGTTTTTTATGAGGGGATGTTTACGTAGCAGTTTTGGAAGGAGTCTCCAGTGTCAGTGCTTTGTAACAGTCAGAGGTAAAGCTGTTACTTTTGGTTTTCTGACACAGGAGAGTCTTGAGGATAGAGGGCTTTGTGGCTTCTCTGTATAATAAAGTGTGAAAAAAAAGAGTACTTCTTTGGGAAGTACATTGTTAGCTTATTATTTGTTCCACATGACACACACACACACACACACACACACACACCCCCACACACACACATGCACACACACACGTACACACTTGGTGCCCTGACTTCTGGGTGTTGATTAAATGCAGAGCTCATAGTGGCCTTGTCAGAGAGCTCCACCCAGATGGATGTTCTGTCATGTGGCTCTCAGGGGGATTGGATCCTCTCCAGCCTGAGAGTCTGGCCTAGATAAATCTACTGAAACACTCGTGAGCACAGTGCTATTCATGAGAAGCGTAGTCATGCACATATATATGCACTTGTGTATATATACACTTTGAAATATACACTTGTGTAGTTTCAGGTTCCTGGCCAACAGGATTGCTTCACTTTATATTTGTCTTGGTTATGTGCATGTTTAACTTTCCAAGTCAGTTTGTAGTGAAATTTTTTTAAATGGACATATATATAGGTCTGCCCCTGCTCATTTAGAGTTCACACCCAGATTCTGGGCCCATTCATGGGAGGGTATTAATGTAGGTGGGTTTTCACAAAGAAAACTGTGAAATTTTCTGCTTCTTTTTCTGCACTTCTGCTTCTGCTGGTGTAAAAATGCTCATAATCCTCCGCAGTCTTGAGGTGAATGTTTTACATACTTACCAGATTTACTCTTTAATTGTGCTACACTCAAGTCAGTTCATATTTATTATAATGCTTAAAATAAAACTGTACAATGCAACACGACCCATCTGTCATCACAACCTGGAGTCAATGCAGTACTTATCTTTTCTTCATTCCCTGTGAGCTGCTCTCTTTTCTCTCTCAGCAATGCGGAGCAGATGCAGTCCTGGATCACGCGCATCAACACGGTGGCAGCCATATTCTCCGCCCCTCCCTTTCCAGCGGCCGTCGGCTCTCAGAAGAAGTTTAGCCGACCTCTTCTACCGGGATCCACCACCAAATTGTCCCAGGTAATCTACATTCTTGTTTGCGTGTTTGTCTATTTGTTAATTTTTTTTATATTTCCTATCAAGAAATGGCATTTTGACATTTGAGGGTGGCATGTGATTAGCACAGCAGTGGTCAGCACTGTTGCCTCACAACAAGATGGTTCTGGGTTTAAACCTTATTAGCGACTGGGGCCTTTGTGTGTGGAGTTTGGAGTTTGTGGATTTCCTCTTGGTGTTCCGGTTTCTTCCCACAGTCCAAAGACATGCAGATTGGGTCAGTTGGCTACTCTAAGTTGCCCATAGGTGTGAATGGTTTTTCGTCTCTGTGTTCGCCCTGCCCAGGTTGTACCTCACCTCTCACTCGAAGTCAGTAGATAAACAGTCAAGATAATGGAAGGCTGGACACATTTTGATAGAACTGTTCATACTTTAGTTCATCATATTAGCCAAGAGTTCAGCTGCGTTCCATGTGTTTTAAACACATTTTAAATATTGCCTTCTCATCAAAATGAGAAAAACAAGGAAAATTTGTGTCCCATATAATTCTGCTTCAAATTATTAGCTGAATGCCCAGCTAAATTTTTTTTATTTTTTCCTATCTTAAGTACAGTGAGACCCAAATTCATAGTCACAGAATGTGCACAAATATTCCAGACTGTAAAAGTCATCAGGTTTTGTAAGAAAGGAAAAAAAACAAGATGAGACATACTTTTATAGTAGAATATTTGATAAAGCAGAGTTATTACTATACCTAAGTGGATTATTATTATTATTAACATCCCAAAGTGTCTTCTTCCATCCATCCATCCATTATCTAAACCGCTTATCTGTCAGGGTTGCAGGGAATCTGGAGCCAATCCCAGCTGACTTCAGGCGAGAGGCGGAGTACACCCTGGACAGGTTGCTAATCTATCGCAGGGTTAACACAGAAAGATAACCATTCACACTTGCACTCACTTTCACACCTATGGGCAAATCAGAGTAGCATGCTGACTTAATCTGAATGTATTTGGGCTGTTGGAGAAAACCAGAGTTCCCAGACTGGCACGGGAAGAACATGCGAACTGCACACAGAAAGGCGCCAGTTGGCCACCATCTTCAAACCTACAACCGTCTTTCTGTAGTTAGTTCCTGTTATCACTTATGATATAGCAGCTAAAAAGAGTTGAGAGATCACCCCAAATTTTTTTGACAAAAATGCAGCTTGTCATGTTGCCAAAAAACTACAAAGTTGTGAAGTCTGCCCTGAAGACTTTTTCATTTGGGAAAACATGGTTACAGCTTTACAGCCCTGACTGTTACACAGCAATGAAATGGAGAAAATGCTAAATAAACTGAAAACATCACCATTTCAACAATTACAAAAAAATGTATCATTAATGTGGAGCATGCACCAATTGTTATTACGTTGTTAGTTAATTACTAGTTACCTAGTTGTTAGTAAGTTTTTACTGTAGAATCAATAACAAATTAGAATAATAAATTAGAATACAATTAAATCTGATTTGTCTGGCAGCCGCCACAGTTGTTAAAGCTGCTGTTAATAGAAAATGAATCATCGCCCTCTGACCAGATTATGTAACAGATTATTAAACACATTAGCAACCTTGGCTTGATCTCAGTCTGTCACTTCTGATTTAGATATATATGGGAATGCTTTTAGCCTGATTGAGCTAGTGGTTATTATTGAATTTTTAATTTGTGCAAATGTACCTGTTACGCTTATTCTCTGTTTAGGAGGAGCAGGCGAAATCTCATGAAATGCGCTTCAGGTCCATCTCCTCGGAGCAGCAGGAGCTGCACTCTGTTTCTCAGGAGCGGAAACCCAAAGGGAAGGAGCAAGAAGACGCCAAGCAGAGGGACGAGTATCTGGAGTTTGAGGTGAGGCTTCCTGCGGAAGAGGACTTTTTTTAAAGCTCAGAAGGGAAACTATACTCTTCTTTCTGATGCTGGATGGTAGGATCATAAATCGTTACAGCATACATGTGTAAAGAGAAAAGGCACAGTACAAAGTGTGTTGAAATGATGTTCAGTATGAGCAAACAGTGAATAAGAGTCCTGGGATAATCACAGGACAGTCTTTATGATTACACAGCAGTTCTTATGTATAAGTCTACAGTATCCAGGTGAGATTATCCACATTTGACACGTGTCATGTGTGTCTAATTTACTTAGCCTTATCTGAAATGTAGTTGTTTTAGTTCATGACTGAGATCACAAATAGTTCCAATACTCAACAAGCATTCAATCCGTCCATTCATCTTTTTTAGAAAACCCGCTATGGGACGTACGCCATGTTACTTAGAGCGAAGATTCGCATGGGTGAGTCAGATCTGACGGCGTTCGAGGCTCGTTTGTTTACTGAAGGCACTCTTCAGCGGACCAGCTCCAGCCCCACGCTGGCACATGACACCAGCCACGCCAGCGCCAGCAGCTGCAGCTCCAGAAGTAAGAAGAGCAGCCGAAGTGAGGGCCAGAGGCACAAGCCAGCCGTGAAACAGTGAGTCGACTATCCAGGGCACTTGATAGCTGCTTTATGGTGCTCCTGATCCAGACTGAAGGGCTGAGAAGAGCATCGATATGAGGAAGAAAATGGCAGTTTGTGCACTACACTGCAGTGGCGGCACACGTCGTGCGCTCAGCTCGAGGAGTGCTGGAGGATGTGATCAAAAGTGAAGATTGAAGCTGGGTATGATTAGTCGCCTCGCTTTCTCATGAAAGCATGTTTTAGTGGCCAGTGAATGGACAACAGACCTATAGAGGGCAGAGGAGTATGAAAATAGCCATCCTCCTTTTATCTTTATTACCTTTTTAGCCCGGCTTTATACTTCTCTTAGCTTAACCAGAATGCTGTATAGAGGGCATAAGCTACTTAAAGCTTTTTGTGCATCAATTTTTTTTTTTTTTGCTCGATCAACATGCCCACACAAGCCAAGTACAAGACTATCCACCACAAAGGAGATTTTCTTTCTAACTAAGTGTTTGGAGACAAAAATCAGAGCCTCTTTGCTACCTTATGTGGTAGCACATGCATCATCACAGAGGGGATTTCCTTCTTTTAATTACTAGAAGTGGCTTTTTCCTTTTTTCTTGCTTGAACATATCTTTGGATCAGATAATGTATGTGTATAGATCTTTTGAAATCATGTTTTGAGCATGCTTGTTATGTAAAGAAAGTCAGCTCTTTGCATTCCCAGTGTATGTATTGTCTGTTTTGTATGTTTGTTTTTTTGTACTTGAAAGCACACTACAGCTGGCAAAAATTAATAATTTAGAGCCATGGTTCTCAAAGTGGTGTCTGGAAACCCCCAGGGGTCCACAAAGTATAGCCAGGGGATCCGTGGGTGTTTTGTTTTGGTTTTTTTTGGGGGTAGGGGGGTTGTTACAATGGTGGACATCACCACCCACCATCATCAAAAGTCAAAAGTTATTATATTTATTATTGATTTCTTAGAGTTATTAGCATGGCTACTTGAGTTGAATGATCAGAATCTAAACCTCAGAAACTCAAACACAGGCAGGCTTGTGAATAATGTTATCTTGAACCTAATGATACACTGACTTTATTTAAAAAAATAAAATTGAAAATGAAATGAAAGGGGAAAATGTGTTCTTTCGGAGGAGAGGGATTGAAAAGAATTTATTTTTCGCAGATTTTATTTTCAGTGAAAGGAGATGCTAAATGTTTCTGAACCCCTGCTTTAGAGGAAGGTGTGTCGTGTGCACACAGCAGGTGACACCAGCAATGTTCTGCTGTAGTGTTTATGTGAAAACTGTACAATGTGTATGCTGACTGCAAATGTGGATGGCTGATAGACACAGATTAGATCATGAACAAATGAACTACTTTCTACTGACCGTATTGTGTGGCAAAGACATTTTCTTCTCAGGCTCCCATTTTCAACTAGAACAGTGATGCCACATTTCTGCTGCCAGAAGGGGGCGGTAGAGGAGAGATAACCTGTATTACCTCAGCTGTATTGGAGAACAATTATTTATATTGAGCTTAAAGGAATAATAGCACAGGTATTGAAGCAGATACATGTGAATGAATGCCTGTGAAGTGTTTCTTAATGATGTACTTTCATCTTAGCAGGAACTAAAGAATCCGATATATTGTAAAAAATCTGTTACCAGGTAGGTCACAAAGAGCTAAACTGACTGTTAGAGCTGCATTGAATGAGAACTCATATATACAGATGGTTGACAAATTAAAGAAAAAAGAAACAGTGGCTCTGTTATACTGTAGGCATTTTGCTGGCATGGTTTGGGTCCACTTGTACCCTTTGAGTGTCACCTTCTGGCTGATCACCTTTATTCTATGATGAGACACTTCTATCGTGATGGAAGTAGTCTCTTCCAGGATGACTTCAGCACATCCACAGGGCACTGTGGCTCATTTTGATGAGGATGAAAATGATCTTAGTTGTATACTATGGCCTTCATGCTCACCAGAGCTCAACCCTCCTGAACACCTACAGAGTGAGAATTTGGAGTGATGTGTTATATACCTGTACTATCTTGTGGAACGATGGTGTTCATCAGTCCAGTACGGCTCCAGAGACTTGTAGAACGTATGCCGAGATATAGTGAAGATTTTTAGGCAGATCATAATGGCCTAACACCTTACTAATGTTGTTTTTTCCTTTGATTCGTCATCCATCTGTATTAATTCTGACTTTATACACATCAAACCTAAAGAACCATCTAAAGCACTTAAATCGTGATGCCCCACTGCACTTTGGGTAATATTAGTGCAGGCTTTTCTGAATGACATGAAATCTATTTCTATATTGTGGCGATTTCTAATTCTTGTTGAGTATGTGTTTATTATAAAATGTTTTGACTTAAAAGTTTTACAGTGTTTTTACATCGAACACTGAGCTGTTCAGTGACTCCGCAGTGGTCTACTGTATGTTTTAATACTGTAACTTTGTTAGTTCAGTGTTTGCTTGTAGTTTTACATACTGTATTATGTTTCAGCCTCTCAATAATAATAAAACTATTATTATAATCTATTGTATGTTTTTGGAGGCATAGATATAATAAAACCATCATCTGCCAAATGTCCAGTTGTATGTTAAGCTTTAAAGGCTGCGCGAGTCCTTAATCCCAAATAAACATTCATTTTTCTTCAGTAACTGCTTTATCCTGGTCAAGATTGCGGAGGATGCTGAGCCTTGGGCACAAGGAGGGAGAATTCATACATTTGTCCACACTTACGGCCAATTTACCATAGCAAATCTGCCAACCTGCATGTTTTGGGACAGTGGGTGGAAACCAGAGAACCTGGAGGAAACCAGAGAATTACTGGAAAATCAGGCTAAAGGTAAACATTTCTTTTTAAAATATATTTATTTCAGTGACATCCAGAAAGCAAACACTTAAAAGCAATGTATCAAAAACAGATTCAAGCATGGCTCTATTGCACAGGCAAACAGCTAAAAGACATACCTCATATAAATACACAGTATTAGTAATACACTAAATCAAAAGCAATCGGGAAAACAAAAATCTGTTTGTTTTCCGACACATATAAACGAATACATTAGAATATAGACACAAGATCATAATGAGAAACAAGGGCAATTACAAAAGTTACATCTGGGATATTGAAGAAGGGCAATGTCTCATTATCTCATTCTTATAACTTCCATAAACAGGAAATACATTACAGGTGGCATTCAGAACACCAGTCACAACACCACGTTCTTTTCAGTCTCTCTCTCAACACTTTTAAAACCGAGTTGGGAACTTTTTATCTGATTGATGAGAGCATCAAACAGAAGCAGTTTGTTTCAAGGAGCTGCACTGCTCAGTCATCAGCCACAGCTGGACTGTCCACCTCGTGACTGCCAAAGCCGCTGTCCACTGTTGTGTCTATAGGACAAGAGGGGACACGGTCAGTCGTACAGCAGTTATGTTGATCGTTTCATGTAAAAAATAAAACAGAGAGCGTGTCTATACGTGTCTATGATTATCAAGTATCTTAGTCTGATCATTATGGTGAGAACGCTTCATACCTGTGCTCTGCTTGTCTTCACTGGGCTGCGTCGCTCTCAGAAGTTGGACCCCTTCCATCAGCCCGAGAGACTGCAGTGCATCCACCAGCCCCTCTAATGGCCCACCACTTAACTGCAGTCACACACAAACAGGGCAGGGTAAGCAACAAATACTGTACACACAGCCCAATATTGCTTAGTAGTGCTGGGTGATATACCATCGAAAAAGATTCTAAATACAATTTCTACTGTTGAGCACGACTACAAAAGCTCACGGATTCTCGAAAAACGGTTGTAGTCTCGTAGTCACATGCAATAAACACAGTATCTCAAATCAATCTAGAAATATTTATATGGAACTTTTAGCACAATACAACACTAGGTTATATTTTAACTCAATGTCCTTTGCATATTTAATCCTTTACAAAAAATTTGGTTAAATGTGTCTTGCAGTTTGTGTCACTGCACTGTTTAATTATTTTTTATTTATATTCTTTATGTGCGATACCTTACATTTTTAAAAACACCCCATGTCTTGATTGATTTAAGTGTCAAAAGGGTCTTTATTTAGTCACTTTAGTTTGCATTTGCATTAAAAAGTGTCTACAGCAATATGTAACAGCCATGTATTGTCAAGGATAATATTTTAAAAATGACCGAAAGCTTTCCAAAGCTTGGAAAAAGCTTCCAAACAAATTTCAAATATAACTGAACAACTTCAACATATAATGGTGAAACAGCAGGTGTGTTTTTTTTTTTTTTTTTTCACAACACACTAATAGGAGGTATCATAAAGTTCAATCTCTCACCTGGAAGTTTTCTAGAAGGGTGTGGCAAGGGGAGGGGCTTTCTTGGTACAAGTGTGCCAGGGTACGCATTCCTAGTTTCTCTGCCAGCTCTTTCAATGGCACTTGGCTTTTGTTGAGGATTCCACACAGCTTATTGACTGTTTCGTTGTCCAGAGAATGGCTCACTGCACAAAGATTCAATTAATATAGTGTGTTATTTTAGGATGCTGGCTGTTAAAAAGGCTTAATAGAGAAAGCTTAATAGAGAAGCTGCTGAAACCTTGCTTATCATCTTCAGTGCTCTTTTTTGTCTTTTTGGATGAAAGGTGACTCTGCTTTGGACTATCCAACAGATCTTTAACCTACATAAGAGAGTGGTGTTAGCATGGCTCACCTTCTATACAATGACACATGCACATACGCAATCACAGTACTGCATATTTCACCTTTTGACAGTTGGCCAAGTCAAAAGGAGTGTGTCCAACTGCCGGTCTCTTGCGTGGGTTGACTCGAATTCTCTCTGATGATATCGACAGTTCTTGTACGTGCTCGGCTACGTCTTTCTCAACCAGCCCTTCTCCGTCGTCTCGCCCGTCACCCTGATCTTCCTCATCAGAAGAGGAGGAGGAGTAGCAGCCGAAGAGTGGCTCATCGTTCTCCAGTTGTCTATCTGCGCCTGAGGAAAGGGACATTGATTACATGCAAACTATGCAAACTCTTTGATACTCCAGTGAACAGAGCCTGGGATGAAAGTGTTTCACTTTACCTGCTGCTATAAGCATGGAGCAGAGGGGTGGAGAGCCGAGACTGGCAGCCAGGTGCAGTGGACTGTTGCCTCCAAACGTACATGCATTAACATCAGCCTTCAGCTGCAAAACAACCACAGAGCCATGAGTCCTGACAAATCGTTCCATGCTACGTGTTATCTATGCTCATTCTTACTGTATAACTTTTGTTTTCTTTTTTCTGGTATTTCTACCAATTTCGTCAATGGTCAATTCACACTCCTGGCTAGCTCTCTCTTAGCATAGCTGGCAACCAAGAAAGTTTAGCACATGCTACCTCTGAGACAAATATGAATACAGCAAACACTGATTCAAATTCACATCCTCCAAACAAGAAGGCATGTACTTTCCTGTTGTGACTCTCGGGAGCCTTTTTTTTTTTCCCCAAAAAAAGTCCCACTTTCTTCCAATCACACAACAACGAGCAATCTGGGAGATTGAGGACCATCACGTGATTCCACCACACTGCTGCTCATCTAAAGTCACAGCACTCTTTGTTAAGCTGTACCCACTGCCTTATTTAGCATACATGAGCGAACATTAAATTGGCTAGTGTTGCACTGATTAGCATTGAATAGAGATGGTTCATTCCACCCAGAGAGCAGAGCCAGATCGTCTCTTGAACACCCGAGCCACAGATGGTGAAGATATCTTCAGGATTTGAACTTGAATTCTCCAGACAATAAGATGACCTCAGACTCTTATGTTTAGACCGTTAGACCATTGCACCACTTAGGAGGCTATTCCATTGCATAATTTTTACTACTTGTTTTTAGCACCTCTTATGATTTTTCATTATTAGAAAGTTCTAATTTCACAAATATGTATATTGTCCAAGGTCACGATTTTATCAAGTATAACCGAATTGAGCAAATTTTTTGTTTTTCCGTACCTCAGTGATGAGAGTGCAGACCACTTTGAAAAGGTTCTCCTTAACAGCCAGGTGTAGCGCTGTGCAACCGCTCTTCTGCTCAGGCATGTTGATCCTGGCACCGGCCTCCACCAGCACACGCAGGCAACGCTCACCTCCTTTTCTCACAGCCAGGTGCAGAGGGTACAGACCTGAGTGTCAGAGTAAAAGAGAGAAAAAAATTCAGCCTATCCATAGTTTTAATTCACTATAAGGAAGGCATTTCAGCACAGTGTGACATAATGACACCATTACTTTTACGCTAATAACTCCCAAGTGTAGCTGCATGAGTTAATGCTAAGAATATCATGGTCATGTATAATAGAATATAATAATGTTACATCTACAATGCTGTTAACACCTGTTGGCAATGAAGAGCAACTGCAATAGTTACCAAACCTACAAAAACATATCTGTACTTATTATTCTAGTTTTCACCACAGCATATGTAACAAATGTCATCACTGGCTGTGGTAAAAGAGGAATGTAATACTTCAGAACATGCTTTTATTGGAAAACAACTGTAACAGTAACTCCATTTCACCTCAAGCTAAACTCCACCTTTTGAAAAATTGGCTCCTTAGTTTTTCCCCAGTGGCTGAACCTACGTACCTCCTGATGGAATAATCCTGCACGAAATACTGAACCTCACCTGAGAAGTCAGCGGCGTTAAATAGGTGAGAATGGCGCTCTTCTAGCATGCTTATCAACACTCTCAGGATGGTCTCATCTCCTGCATGAGCAGCCAAATGCACTGCCGTCCGTCCGTCCCTGTCCAGTAAGGTAGGGTCTGCACCTACTCTCAGCAAGGTCTCCACCAACTTAGGCTGCTGGGTGATCACGGCCAAATGCAGCGGGGTCTGGACAGGAGGAAGTCAGGAGGAGACGTCAATGTAATAAGCATTAAATTCATATTAAGCTTTAAGAAATTTTAAGAATAAACCCTTTAGGGAGATTGATATGAGTATTGTCAGTTTTTGAGAGTGGTGAATTCAGATGTTTCATGCATTCTTTTGAGACATAAAGGAGAAATAAAAATAACATATTAAATTCTAGACATTATAATAGCCTATCATGTTCCAATGTGCAAATGCAAGCCATGCAAAATGTTGTTTATATGCTCTTCTTCTATCGGTTTTCAGTATGAGGAGGTTGTTCAGGCTTTCACATATTTTGCATATTTAAAGGATCAGGAGTTCCTCTAAATGTTGTCTAATAACTTACAACAATTACTTGGTATTTTCCCTCTGTATCTAGAGAATATTCAGCCACCTACTTTCATAAAAATTATTTGACATGGTAGATAAATAACCACGGACCACTGTGTGTGGCCTGTCTACAAATACTCAGATATCTTGTTGACTCAGCACAGAGGTCTGTGAACATTTGAGTGTACTGACTAGATCTTGCTCTGAAAACTCCATTCAAAAGTTGCATATACAGTACATGGAAGTGCAGAGAGCCAATCAGATTGTACTCGTCATCATTCTGAAGCTGGTGGCCAGAAAAGTGTACAAAAGCTCTCTGAAGCTGAGAATATTGAGGTCATTACCTGGCTGAGGTGGTTGAACTTGTTGATGAATTTGGATTGAGGAGTGTTCGTGATGGTCTGAATAAGCTTTGTGGCCACTGCTGGCTGCTGATGGATAATGGCCAAGTGTAAGGGCCTGTAAAACCCCACAAGAAAATGCATTAGAAACTGGTTAGGGTTCATCTGATGCTCTTTTGTGCATTAAGTAAAACAAAAATGCATGCATACACAAAAGATTAAAATATTTGGACAAAGTACTGACCTAAAAAAAAAAAGACAGTAGGCTTTTTAATGACTAAATTATTCAAATAATTTTCAGGGAACCGCCAGTGTGTAGCTCTTCATAATCTTCCTACAGAGGAAGAAAACAGAGACTAAATAGACTCACGTGTCTCCGTTCTCATCCTGCACACCACAAAGTTGTCTCTGCATGGCCAGGAGGAAGCGCGCATCCCCTGTGCTGCAGTAGTCCAACAGGGCCTTAGCACTGTGCTTGGCTGCTACGGTCGTCCGCTTCTGTAGAGCAGAGGCTGAAAACACAGTATGACGTGATGCATGTTAATTCAAACCCAGCACGAACCTTGAAAAGACTGTGCGGAGCAGAGCATTCACCACTGGCCAACAAAAGTTATAGCTGCTGATCTGCTGCTCACCAAGCTGAAGGAGTTGTTGCTGTGCAGCTAAGCTGGCAGGCATCCCTTGCTGTTGCTGTTGTTCTTGTGCTTTATCTGGCTGTGGAGCAGATCCTGCCATCTGTGTGCCTCCTGCAAATCCACCACAGCTGCCACCGTAGAAGCTCTGCCCATCCAAGTGATTAAACTGAAATCCTATAGAAATTAAATAGGTATGTTTCAATCTGAAACTTTTCAAAATTAGTAATCACATTTCCAGAAAAAGAAATGTCAATCATGATGCGTTTCTGTCAACACTTTTGTATCAGTACTCTTTGTCAGTTTGCTGTGGCCAGCAAGCAAAAAAAAAGAAAACTAATTGAAGCACTGGAGTTCACATTCGCTACATCCCGATTTACTCAAAGAATCGGTTTCTGTCTGTTTCTGGTAAAAGTACCCTAATTCTTTACTCAAGTGTAATTCCTCGTTTAAATAAAAAACTCAAATTGCCAAGAAATGAAAAGACGTCTGCCTCAAATCACATATTAATTTTAGTTACAGATAGTTAGCTAAGGTATTTAGATCAGCTCTTTTAGGTTGTCTGAAGTCACCTGGTGACAAAGACAAAAAAAAAAAAATCAATTAAGACTTTAAAGATGTTAATGCCATTATATATTGCCCATTCCTAAGCATTTATAGTTATAACAAAAAGTAGAGCTTACCTCCTCCTAGTATTCCTCCTCCTCCTCCACCTCCTCCAGGACCTCCAAAGCCCCCAGCTCCTCTGCCCAGGCCCCCTGCTCCACCCTGTGGCCCCCGCCAGTGGTCATAGGGTTGCGGAAGAGACTTCATCCTCTTTCGCTGAACCTCCTCTTTATCTGAGGAGACAATATTACAGCGTGAATACACTTAATATAAAACAAACTGTCTGACAAAGAGACAAAGAAAACAAAGTGTGGCAAGTTGAATGGATGAAATGGACAAAAGATTCCCTGTTATCTAGACTGACCTGGATACTGTGGGACGTAGGTAAACTGTTTGGGCTCGCTGCAGTCCCCACCCTTCTTCCTCTTGAGTTGCAGAAAGACAGTCACTGGTCGCTCGATCTCTTTGTGATATGGTGGCGTTTTAAAGACAATTGCATACTGGAAGAGGGCGGAGACAAACAGTGTAAATGATAATCATTCTCCAGATAAATAACACTGTACTTTCCACCAGGATGTTTAAAAAAATACCTAAAAGTCCATCTTAATCAGAAGTGGACATGGCTAAATGATGAGTAAATGATGTCCATGCATAATTAAGCTAATTTCTGTACTATAAAATAAAAACAACAATGTCCAGATTTTTAACATACCTGTTTGTGTACGTCAGTGGGAGAGAAATCTCCATATGCTTCCCAGCCTCCATCTTCTTCCTCCTCATAGAAACGAATCTCAATATCATCTGGAAGCAGGAACATGTCTGTCTCAATCAATCTTTTACAGAAAGACATTTTGAGCCAGTGCAGAGGAATAGAGCTTGTACCTTTTTGAACTTTGTCGCACAGCAAGAAGATCTCATCCCCTCCCATCACCGAGCCACAGGTCTTGTCCATGCGTGAGATTTTAAGATTGGATGCATTGGGAGATTCTGGAAAAGAGTTGAGTCATTAAAACAACGACCTCTTGGCATCTTACTGTTCATAACTTTAAGAGCAAATCAAAAAGAAGAAAACATACTGCTGTCATAGATGGGGTTGGAGACGACTGGTTTCAAAGATCTGGTGAATCCTCCGTTGCTGTCCTTAAGGTAAGCAGTGAACTTTAACCTCACTATGTTTAGGTCCATGTTCTTGCCCAGCTCTTTGGCTTCTCGCGTAATAGCCTGCTCGTCTGTGTCTGTAGCGTTCAAAATTAGAGCCACCTTTAATTTGATTTCTAATTTCAAAATGTAAATCTTGCTTTGGTGTACAGATACACTTGAAAAAACAACACAAACCAATCAAGTACTTAATGATATTAATACTTTATAGCAATGGAAATTTGATTATAACGGTCAAGAAGAATTCAGAATTTCCAATATATTACAAAATTTAATAGCTTTCAGTTATTGACTAAATTTGTCATGGTTTTAAATGCTGCCCCACGTTGTATAACCAGGAGGTCTGTGAAATTTGCTCCTTGTCACTTTTCATGTTAGATTTTTTTCCTGAACCAATAAGTAATGTTACTTAAGAGGGCAACAGGATAAGACGGCATGAAGAAAGAGGAAGAACATGAGCCAAGGCCACAGCCGAGTGATCGCGCTCGGCTCGCACGTACGCACGGAGGAACTGTATCTCACCACTAAAATGATATCCAGGCTTTGCTCTCTTTCTCTCTTCTTTTAGTCTCTTGCTCAGTACATCCACCACTCCTCTTTTAGTGACATGGAGAATACCTAAATTGCTGAACCTGCAAAAAAAAAAACAAAAAAAAAAAAAAAAAAAAAAAAAAGGGTATGATACAGAGGTTACACCAAAATATAATCAAACACCAACAGTGTTTTGAACTTTGCAATTCTGGCAAATGGACATTTTGCACTGATATTAGCAATTAATTTGTACAGGAAGACATCAAAATGCTGTAAATGCCGAGCTACTGTGAGGTGTGATTAGCTTCGAGCGAAGGGTTTCCCCTTCAGAGGCACACACTTACTGCGCTGTGAGGTCAGTGGGACCAACGTCTATGCTGCAAGTTCCGTTCTCATTGCACTGTTTTCCAACCAGGCTGTGTGCATGGACACGAGGGGGATCGGTATGTGTCACGAGCTGCACCTCGACCCGAGCATGACCCGCATAGTTACAAATCTGAACAGCAAGACAAACTGCATAAGAATTCCATTCATAAGCAATACAATGCACATGTTCAATTACTTGAGAATATCCCAGTTTTCCCCCTACTGTTCATTTGAGAAATAACGGGATATTATTGAAGCTTCTGATACGTATATGTACAGCTTGTCACCTTAACAGTGGGATATGTCCTTCTGTTCCTCTCACTGGAAGCACCTGGTAGACCCCCATGAGATGGACCCTCACACTCGTAACGAAACCGGAAGCCTCTCTGCCAACACACAGCACACGTCATAACACACATGTTAGAGCTGAGCTGCACTCTGTGATTAAAGATGATTCTCAGGAGTCAAAATAAGAAATCATGGGAATTTCCCTCAACATTACGTTATATCACAAGACATATAATGTAAGACTGCCACGTGGTTTACTGTCGGCCTTACACTCATTCATCTTCAGGAAATAAATAATTACATAAATGCGCATGTTTAATTAGGAAAAAAATAAAAGTAGTTCTTTTCCGATGATGTATGCACTACCAGTTAAAATTTTAGACATTAAATATTGAATGAATTGTTTGATTTTTTTAAAAAACATATTCAATCATTAAATTGCTTGTAGTTTGTGAAATTGTTTAACTCGCATTATGCCAGCAAATGTATACTTCATGAGATGTGTTGCCTTCAATCACATTACAACATTACGACATCTGCAAAGCTATTTGTTCAATTTTAATAAAATGGATGTGTCTACTTACTTGTTTGGGCTCCTCAATTATCTGTAAGTAAGGTCCATTAGCTGAAATGAGCAAAGACTGTGTCATTACCACTGATTGACCATTAGCAATCATTTATAGAACTATCTTGCATACCCAGAGTCAAACATTAAAAATGCACTGAGGTTTACTCACCTGTTTCTTGAATATAGGGTTCACTTTTAATCTCGAACGAAGGCATTAACTGATGATAGGAGACATCCATCACAAACTGTGAAAATAACACACTTGGTTTAAAAAAAAAAAAAAAAAAATGGACTGCTTTTTTTTAATATAAATATATAAAATAACCCCTAGGCCATTGTTACTCAGACTGAAGTATGTTCAGGTCATGGTAACATAGAAAGCCACTACCTTAGACAAACACAAAATTCTCTTAGCTTGTGTGGGATGTTGTGATGATTTGTGGTCCTGTTGCTTTTGCTCATGTACAGTAAGCAATAGTGAGTAGGTGGGGATTTGTTTAGGTTTGTAGTCGTCATTTCAGGGGATCAAAACAAGTACTCGAAAAATACTATAACAGAGCCGGTAAACTTCTAGAAAAAAGCTTGCTGTAGTTCAATGACGCTTGTTTTCTAAATGTGAACCAGCGTGGATTCTGTAGCAGATGCTTTATTATAGCCAACCATATTTGTCTAAATCTTTTAGCTAAAGAGTCAATAATGAAAACAAAATGTTTAAAGACAACTGGACAGAAAAGGGTGCTTTTTGACAACGGATATCTCATCTGTTCAGAGTCTGTGGCACTATTCAGAACTAGAAGCGCCAGTGGAAAACAAAACATCATCAAGTCAAATACTCAGCTGTCTTATATATAGCCATGAACTAATCACTAATGGTTAAGCATTAAGAGGTAACTGTTGTCACCATTCAGTCATGTTTGTTGCTTAGCCAGACATTTTAAGCATGTATCTGGATCTTTCATGGAATAACTCTGGTTTACGAGATGCAAAGGCTTACACGGTTTATATTTGAAATCCAGACTGCCATGTTGCATTCAGCTAGCTACATTCAGACTAACACTGGTAAAACCGTACAAACACATAGTAAAGTGAGTGCCAAAATAAAGTCTTACCTCGGTGTCAAACATTTTCATGCTGTACTGACTTTCGTCCATGCTGTAAGGTAAGAGAAGCAGAATCAAGTGTTAATCAGGCACTAGATTTAGAGCATAAAATCTCCCTAGTGCTCAAAAAGAACCCTGATCAGTCATGCCCATGATTCAGAGAATACTGCCTGAGTCTTTAACACACTGCTGTGACTGTTCCTCTAAACTCCCTCCTGCCTTTCACCGTCTTACTAATCCAGTCTATGACACAAAAACAGAGATAAAGGCCTTCCTCAGTTAATGTACCTGACGAACAAAATGTAGAGAAGCCTTCAGGTTTAGCAAGGCCTTGGATGAGGTTGGTTTCACTTTCTAATAGACAGAAATGCATACGCAGTGCTGGTTTTCTCCCTTAGTCTCTCTATGTCGGTCTCTCTGTCTCTGTCTCTCTCTCTCTCTCTCTCTCTCTCTCCACCCTCCCTCCCTTGCGTGCATTACTTCCAGGAAGTAGGGCAGTGAATAAACATAGAGGAAAGCCCCAAGAATACCAGCTCAGTACTGCCTCTGATGTCAGAAGCTGAGACACATGCGTACACAGGGCTGTATGGCTGGAGCTGGAGTTGCCAGATTGGGAGGGATTCTGTAGAACTAGGCTGTTTTTGTTTGAATAGTGCAGAGAAAAATGTACAAAGTGTAGGCTGATTTGATTAGGCCATGAATCGGGTATGTTGGTTAAAGGTAAAACATTGCATTGCTTAACACTTCTGTTTGGGTGAAAATGAAGTCTTATTAAAAGTGGTGCAATGTTAGGTCATTAAATAACGACGGAAGATTTTTTTTCCCCCACTGAGACAGGACACAGGAAACTTTACGAGAACTGAGATCAAATTCAGCTTTTTTTTTTGCCTTGAGGCCAATCAAGGTTCAACAAAAAAAGTGAAAATGACTGATCGGTGAACAGAGCAAACCGAACCTGATTCCATATCCATCAATACTGTTTGTATTAGTATACTGCATATAGTGATGATAGGATAAAATGGCTTTGTTAAAATACATTTTAAATAGACATTTCTGTCAAATCAGAAAATGATGAATCCTTTTTCTACGAGTGCAGTGCACTGAATGCAAGGGTTTATCATGCAACTAAAATAATGTACACTGTGCTATCATTTTCTGATATAAACCTTTGGGACATTTGGTGGTTTTAGAACAATGGTTTGTCTGGAAATCATCACACCAACCTAGAAATGCTTCATGAGGTTCTATGCATCACTGCCTTTTACATTCCCAAAAATCACTAGACTTTATTTCCCTAAATTTCCCTATAGGGACTTTTGGTTAAACCTAAACTCCTGAAAACAAAACATTGTATTCATCACTCTTTTAACAGGAAGCTCAGAAAAAAAACTCCAATGAGGTGGAATCTATTCAAATGAACATCTTTCTAAGTGAAAGACTCTGTCGCAGAATTAGTCAACTTCCAATTCATATCATGCAACTCAGTGTAGAGTACAGACTATCTAGACTTGCCAAGGGGACTGCCCCCCCAAATTTTTGTCTCTTGACATCACAAATCCCCAAACTGTTTATTGTTTAGAACATACTTCATAACTTAATGGATTCTTCTAACAGAAGATTTCACATCACATATTTACAAAGCACCTAAAAAAAAACAAAAAAACCAGAAAGATGTTGTGACTTTTTGAAATTGAAACAGAGGAGTTTCTGTCTATCTGCCAAAATACAAGCAACTAAATGATTGGACTCTGCACAGATTTTAGGACTCACAAGACACACAAGTGCTCAGTAAACTCTAACGCTCAGTATTGCACTGATGGTGTCCAGCATCACAATCATTCCAAATCAAATTGGAACATATGGGTACATGTTAATAAATTGAATGTTTAATTATATTGAAAATAATTGTTTTAATATATTCTTTTCATAAATACCACTTTACGACTATGTCCAGTCAAAAGTAGCCCTATGAGATGGATATTTATCTTACAACACAGGTAGTGCTAACTTCTGATTTTCTGCTGTTTTACCACAGGAAGCTGAAGATACACAAAGTGCATCTTCAGGTATCAATAATTGCAATAGAGAGGACTCTGGGCATCTAGTACGAGTATGGCCCCATTCACACAGACTACAGGTGAGCCAGACGTTTCCAAGTAATGAACTAATCTTGTGCAGTTATGATGGTGAAATATAATTATATACAAGCATATAGATCATTATCTTGCATGTAGACTCGATGGCCATACTATATCCTGTCTTTATTATGTCCTTATTTACTAAAAAAGTCGGATTCGGACCTGTAGCAGGCTTTCCTAAACTTTCCACACGACAGCACGTACAGAAGCATTAAATACAGCAGCACAGGAATAAACATGATCTATACCAGGACAAGCATGTATATTAGACAGATAATGTATTTGCATATACACTACAATCCTTTTTAATTTAAATATCCAGTTTAGATTTCCATCCCAAACGACTACATACAACACCGTTGTGATACAGCTACAATATCTTTTATTAAACACATGAATACACAGGTTAACGCACATTTGCGCTGTTTATGCACCTAACTTTATTCTATCTCTCAATTGCTTTACTTTACTTATGGAGGAGGGAAGATTTCTAGAACAATCTACACACACTGCTGCCTCTATTTGCAGGACTGTTGCCAGATTGTTGCAACATATGCATGTTGTAGTCAAAAAGGACTCTAACGGACAAACAAATCTGCTGGTTAGTGACGTCCCAAAGTCAGAGACCACAATGAAAATGTTTGATTTTTTTTTTTCCGTTCATTTGAAACTGTGAATAAAAAAAAGAATGTTTCATCATTTTGAAAATTTTCAAAGAGAGAAAGAAACTGAATGATATCTTGCGTATTTAATATTCAAGATTCTGCATTATTTCCAATGTCATGTTTTATATGTAAACAAATTTGTGATACTGACCATGAAAACTCTGTACTGAAAGTCAAATTTTCTCAAATCTTATCCCTTACACTGAAGTGTAGACAATTTCTGACGACACGTCAATGGATTTGACCTAATGTGGATCATCAGATTTTACACAAACTACGCAATAAACACATTTTCACTAGTGCTCACAGACATTTGAACCATACTGCATATCTAAGAATATTACCCTGCTAATGATGTGTGTGTAAAAGCGTAAAGCTGATGTAATTAAGCATGGTCTTTACCTCAGAGCTCCGGCCATGCTGAGAACTGCTGTAGAAATCCAAAATGAGCTGTGGGAAATTCATACAAAAATGTTTTACACACTTGTTGCTTCCTGTGGATGTGATTCCCCCTTTTCCCCACAAATAAGTCAAAAAGACCTGATCGGTTAAGTCCAAGAAGTTCACAGACATTGTCAGGGAATTTCCAGCCTCCCCACACCTACCACTGTAGCTTGACTTGGACTAGTTAACAACATTATGCTGTTCTTTATGCACAAAAAAGAGTGAAAAGAATAGATCTAAGGGTTTAAAACTGTACTTTAAATGTATGTATCTGCTCACTGATCTCCAGGTGTTTTTTCCAGAAACAGCTGCAGGTAAATATAGGTATGTTCCAAACTAAAAAATGATTTCACATTATGTGATTCGGATTCAGTTTTACAATGCAATTCCTCATGTTAAACCATACAACTTCAAATCAAATAGATGATTCAAATTCAGTTTCCAGTGCCACATATTTCTGCTCATAAAGCACACACTGGCTCTGTCAGAAATCCTACCTACTAGCCTACTAAACAGTGTGCGAAAATTAAGTGGACATATTCCAAAACAATATTCACTATGGTAACATGCAATACAAGTAGCACGCATTAGTTATTATTACTTAACATTAAATATTGAAAATTATAAAAACCTATTATCATCATCAATGTCCCAATTTTAAAGATTCGAAGCCTATAGCAAGATCATTTCAAATAAAATGGCACCCAGTAATCCAGGTGTCAGTGAATTGTCTCGAATAGTACTTAAGTATGCATGAGGATTGCAAGTAGTACTAGTTAATTATAGAGACTAATCATAAATGATTGTTTACGTGATATTACACTCACCTGTATGCTGATTATCTTCACAGTAGTTAGTTAAAAAAAAAAAATATATATATATATATATATATATATATATATATATATATATATAT
>JAQQZR010000038.1:7095730-7112317 GCA_030068235.1 Notoglanidium macrostoma
GTAAGACAACATGCATGAAGAGGATGATGTGGCCAAAATACTCATTTGCCTAATAATTCTGCACTCCCTGTATACTGTTTCCCAGATTATCCATTTGTACTTGCAGAATGTAATTTCTCATTGTAAGTTTTGATGCTAGCAGTTTTCAATGTCTATTTTTGTCTTCTTTTTAACAATATTCAGTGTTGACATGCTTCGCAAGTGAAGGTACTAACAAAGAATGACTGCACCTTTCTGATACAGTCATGTGAAATTCTTTGTCAGGGACAATATTCCAGAAATCTATGACTGCTAATTGGAGACAATCATTTATTTGAGAGATTTTAAGAACTGTTTCAAAGAGTGTAAATGCAGAGCTAATTTATTGGTTAAATCAAATCAATCATCAATGTATTAAAAGGTGAATATAAAATATATACAGATCAATATATACATCAGTGCTTTTACAAAAATCCATTTCATAAATTATACTTCCATAGACACAGAAATAATTTAAATCCACATTGTTTTTGAATTTACAATCATTCCATGTCCGAGTTGAAAAAAATGCGCATAAGGCAAGTCATAAGTATATGGACACATATTCATCGCTTCAAGCTTCCTGTGAAATAAAATCTAACAGCAGGAAATTCTGTATGATAGGAATGCTGTTTTCGTCACAGTCAAAATGGCTGCGGATGGTGAGATGAAACATGGACCTTGGAGTGGACAGGATGGAGTGGATCCTCTTAGCCACCACCTGAACAAATCTCTCCTCTGACACAGGAGCTGTGGGATAAAAAACACTTTAAATGATCAGTGAGTGGTGTGAAAATAGAGGAAGGGGTTGTAGGAGGGGCAGGAGGTGAAGGAAATGGAAGAACAGGAAAAGGTGTGTTTGTCTGTTTTCAGGCCTCACCTACAGTCTTGTTCAGCTTGTCTGGAGAGGTGTTAAGCAGGATCTTCTGCACAAGTGTAGGTGGGACATGCACACAGACCTGACTCTGTCCCTCTCTCACAGTCAAAACTACAGGCCTAGAAACACATCATGGCTGTTATTTAAAATCTGACAGCACTGATGATTGAAAAAAAGAAATGGGGTTTTAATACTATAATCCTTCTACTTTTCTTGAATTGTAATGTATTATTTGGACAAAAAAAACCCCAAAAGGAATTCCATTTCTACAAAATGAAGATAGTGGGGAAAAATAAAATATCAGTTTAAAAATTAGGCATTACCCTTGGGTCTTATATACGGACACCACCCTCTTTCATATCCTCTAAGAACAGTTTAATTTTCTCTCCAGTGTATTTTTTGACCCCCTGTAACCCCACACGGCATTTCTGTATTAACTCGAACAGATGCTATGATCCTACACTGCCTACTTCAGATCAGCTCTCGAGATATATTTCAAACTCTCTTAGTGATTCTGGGTTGTTGTCTTGTTGCAAGATACACTCACATTTCATTTGTGAAACAGAAAGAAGGTGGCACAGAGACCGGAGCGTCGCCATCTCACCATAGTTCTGTCTCTGTGGAGTTCCTGGGCATGTTCTCCTCATGTACATGTTGGTCTTCTCCTGGTTCCCTGGTTTTCTCCCACCTCCCAAAAATATGCAGGTAGGTGGACTGGCTTAATTGTCCCTGATGTGAATGTGTGTGTATGGTGTTCTATCTAGGGTGTACTCCTTATTCATGCCGACTTTTTCTGGGACATACTCTGTACCAACACTGACTGAAAGTGAGTGAGTGTGTGTGTGTAAATGAATAAATATATAAGTAAATAAGTATATCCTTACTTGTATACTTAAAATAAATAGGTAAATGAGTAAACTGTGAGTAAAAATGAAGATGCAGCCTGTTCAAGTCAGAGAGATGGATGGATGGATGTATAGATAGATGTATAAACAGTCAGACAGAACCGGACATCAGAGTTTGAGTGTTACCTGTAATAACGGCGTACTCCAGTATGAGGCAGACATGGGTAGCACGGTCTATAGATGCCGTTCTCGTCCGTGTCTAGCTCGACACAGCACAAGCCACATCCAGTGAAAGTGATGTCACCAGACACAATGTCCAGGATCCTTTCCAGATGCGTCTCTCCATCCATGAGCAGCACTGCATCCTGGGAAGCACTGCTGTGGAATTGGAACGCTACAATGTGAACTCTCAGCTCGACGTCACCTACCGGATAAGGACAGCAAAGTAATCAGTATTCAGTCTAGAATGCTTTTTGATATTGGTTCCTTGAAGACACCTTTCACCTGTGTATTTCTGAGACAGGAGCGTGTGAAGGTCAATCTCAAAGCTGCTGCTCCCCCTGTGTGAAGTGACTGCACTGCAGAACTCTTTGTATCGTGGGCTGTTTAAGAGCAGACGCTGGCACGAGCTCCATGGTGTGGAGTGAAGCTCCAGAAGGCCTGAAGTCACATCCTGTTTCACCAGCAGGAGCCGGAACTCCCAAACTGCATCTGAAAGGGAAATGAACAAATGAAACATTTTAGGTAAATGTGTGCCAATGCTGCAAATGTTTATGTAAAATAAACAAAAGCGGCAAGAGATAAAAATGAAAGGGACACGAGGGGTAATATTTATTACATTGACCACCCATTGCATACTGAATTTAAAAAAAATAATTGATTATGTGAACAGGAGGCAAAAACACATTGTCTATGAGGTATGAGGAAAAAAAAAAAATGATCTCAACAACAATGGGCTTCATTCGCCAATACCTTCCTAAGTTTCTTTCTTACATTTGTTCCTAAGAAGGATCAATGTCAGTTTTACGATGTCTTCTTAAACCATAGATTTGCTCGCAGCTGATGTATCCCATTGTTTTCGTAAATAGAAAATGTGTGCATGTTGTGTCTAATTAGCATATGGAAATGCCTCGTCAAACCTAGTAAAAGCGCATGAGACTGCAGCTCCATGTGCATACGGAAATAGCAAAGAAAAGTTGACAGAGAAGTCAAGAACGCCGTAACAAAAATCTAAAGACAGTAGAGTAGTGGACTCCAAGCGTATGAACATCTTTACTAGTTCTGAAGTGGAGGTACTGCTGCAGGAAACAAGGAAACAGCAAACAAGAGGTCATATTTAGTAGCATCAGTAGTGGATATACAATAACAAAAAAGATGCATGGGATGCTATTACTCGTTCTGTGAATGTGTTCTCCGGAGAAGGGCACACATATTGAGTTGAACTGAAGTGTTAGTGTAGTGCTTATTTATTTTAACAGACCATAATGCTTTGTAACTGTAGAATTGAAGAAAACACAGTCAAATTATTTGCACCAACATGTTAGCACTTAAATATGTGTAAGTGTGAATAGATTCTGTTCATTCCTCAAGAACAAATCCCAAAGAAGAAAACACTGTTGAATGTCAGAATCTTGGTGAAAACTGCCTAAGTGGATTTGAAGAAGTGATTTCTTCTTAAGAACGGTTGGTGAACGAGCACCCAATCATATTTAAAATATCCTTGAATGATTTCACAAAGTATCTGCTCATAATCAGACTTTTACGCATTTTCAAAGCAAATACTTCAGTACTTTGTTTGATAGAATATAAAAAATAATTAGCAGCTAGGACTATCAGATCACGTGAAAGTACTTTCGAATCCAATATACAAGCCTATAATTTTATACCACCACAGAAAGTGAATGATAGCAGTAGCTCTACACTATGCATTTAAATAGTAAAAACTTGAAAAGTGGAAAATATTCTAAGCAAAGAAAATCAAAAGAAAGCAATACTAGAATTTATCCTAAACTGTCAGATGAATTTTTATTTATATAACACACAGTAATGCTTTCCTGTTATTCAAATTTATACATTTCTTAGGCATCTTCATATCCAGATAAATATCATCTTCATGCAAGTTTAATACACACAGTTGACCAAATCCAAATGGGTTTGTATTTACTATATATTCTCCCTACATGGACTAGAACGTGCTCTCTTCTGGAACCTGCGTATGCCAAATACAATGTCAGTTTTACATTTCGTCACAGTGTGACTAATGAGTACCTGCTCAAAACCCTTAATTTTTTTTTTTTTTACATGCAATACTGTTTTTGGGAAGTCCTTTGCTTTTTGTTTTTTTTAAATATATATTTAATTGGACAACATAAAAACTTTTTGAAACATGCAATAATTATATGCCATTTATTTAGAGGCCTTTTCCTACATCATGTGACATTAAGCCTGTTTCAAAAGATTTTTATTAGGCAACTAAAAGATCTCCATTCGAATGTGGATTAATAGTATGAAAAATCGACCAGTGATAAACAAACAAACAAATAAATGAATGAATGCATATAAAACCATTCAAAATAACATTATGGCTCTCTGAATAAATATGAAACTGTATCATGATTTCACTGGAGATTCCCACCCATGGTATCTACAATGAAATTCAGTAGAATTAATCAGCACACTCTTTACCCTTGTTGGTGTGCATGTACTGTAGCCAGGTGAGAGCAGTTCCCCATAGAACAACGGCTCCTTGTCTGCTGTCCCCCTGTTCTACGGTTAACACAGCTTTGGGCACACTGCCTGTCCGGGACACACCCTCTGCTTCACTGCGCCAGTCTACAACAGCACACACACACACACACACACACACACAGAGTTCGTAATTTTCCTGTGCTTTTAAACTCTGACTCTCTGTTTCTCCCAGCAGCTGCCTTTAAAACACACTTAATGCTGAAATGTACAGTTTAGGGTTTGTTTTGCAGCAGTAAGTAAAATTCCTTTAAAGGATCTCTATTGCTGTAGTGACATATATATTACTTATATATTATTATATATTGTTGTAGTTACTTGCAATATTGAAATAGCTAGAGTATCAAAATGTATATTTACAGCTCAGAAAAGTCTATACTTCAATGTTATTTCAAGTTAACACCGAAATTCTGAGACATTCTCATTCATGCAATTATCTAATCAGCCAGTTGTGTGACAGCAGTGAAGTGCATAAAATAATGCAGATACGGGCCAGCAGCTTCGGGTAATGTTCACGCCAACCATCAGCATGGGGAAAAAATCCCCTAAGTGATCTCGGTGATTTTGATCGTGACATTATTGCTGGTGCCAGACGGGCTGGTTTGACTATTTCTAGAACTACTGATCTCCTGGGATTTTCACAAACTGCAGTCTCTAGACTTTACTCAGAATGCAATGAATACAAATGCAATAAAGAAAAAACATCCAGTTAGCAGCAGTTCTGCGGACGGAAATGCCTTGTGGATGTCAAAGGAGAATGGCCAGACTGGTTTGAGCTGACAGAAAGGCTATAAGGTCGTTTAACCACTCTTTGCAATTGTGGTGAGCAAAAAGACATCTCAACAACACATGGAACTTTGAAGCAGATGGGCCCCAACAGCAGAAAATCAAGTCAGGTTCCACTTCTGTCAGCTAAGAACAGAAAGCTGAGGCTGCAGTGGGCACAGGCTTACCAAAACTGGACAGTTGAGGACTGGAAAAATGTAGCCTGGTCTGATGAATCTTCATTTCTGTTCAGGGTCAGAATTTACACCAACAGCATGAAATCCATGGACCCAACTGCCATTTTTCAGCAGTCCAGGCTGGTGGAGGTGGTGTAGTGGTGTGGGGAATTTTGTCTTGGCACACCTTCGTTTGAATCGCTTAATAATCGCTTGAATGCCACAGCCTGAGTATTGTTGCTGACCATGTTCAAATACCAACTTCGAGTATGATAATGCACCATGTCAAAAAACAAAAGTCAACTGGTTCCATAAGCATGACAATGAGATCAGCGTTCTTCAGTGATCTTCCCAGTCACCAGATCTGAATCTAATGGAATGCCTTTGGGATGTAGCAGAATGGGAGATTCGCTGCAAGAAAGTGCACCTGAAAAGTCTGCAGGATTTGTGTGATTCAAGCACGTAAACATGGACCAGAATCTCAAAGAAATGTTTCAAACATCTCATAGAATCCATGATACAATGATGGAATCCTTGATACATGAGCCCTCGATGCATTGCATTGTATTGTATTGCGTGTAGCTAGCTAGCTTCATGTAGCTAGCTGTCAGTAATATTTAAAGCTAATGTTGTGTGATGTTACAACAATATTAGGTTCCATTAGGTGCATTGAAGACTTTCTAATGTGCCAGAATATGTACACAGTGCCTCCAGTAAGTATTAGCTCATGCCCCTCAGTCATTATTTCTCTTTTTTGCAGTATTGAGACATTAAATTTAAGCACACCAGAATGAGATTTATTTCTGCTCCTTCTGAAGTGACTCTCTATAGATTTTACTTTAGGATAGTTATTTACTTTCCCCTCAGTGCAAATTGTCCTTCTGCAGCAATTTCAGATTGGAGTTGTCTAAGATGTGTCTTTCTGAGCTTTATACATTTTGATTCTGGCATTTTCTTCCATTCCTCTTTGCACATTTTCTCCAAATCTGTCAAATAGATGGATGGATGTTGATGAACAATATTTTTCACAGTCATGCAATAGATTTTCAATTGGATTTAAGTCTAAGTTAAGTGAGCTACATTCAGCCATTCCTCTGCATTCTTAAATGCAGATGTATGGCTGACTAGAACAGGTTCTCCTTAACAATTTGATTATATTTGTCTCCATCTATGTTGCCTGCGATGGCAACAAGCTTTCCAGTACCTCCTACTGAAAACCAACCCTTGAACATGATACTACCACCACCATGATCACATGGTGTTACCTGGGTATTTGGATGTATTTGGTTTACACCAAACATTATGCTTTGGCTTTACACAAAAAGGCTCAACTTTGGTCTGATCAGACCACAACATCTTTTTCCAAAAGCTCTAAGATTTTCTAACATGGCCTAACATGAAAGTGGCTTCCTCCCATAGAGGCCTGATGTGAAGAGCTGATGAAATTTTTGAGATCTGCACATGTTCTCCTTCAGCCAGTGAGCTCTGGAACTCCTTCAGTGTTGTAGCTGGACTTCTGGTCAATAATCTGATAATTGTACTAATTGTCCAAGTTTAAGTCTGATTAAGTTTATGTCGTAATCACCCTTTTGAACATGATGTCAGACTGAATGAACCATATAATACTAAGGTTAAGATTTGCAAAGTGCTGTAATCTGAAAGAAAAACTAAAGCCTCCAAGCCAGAAATAAGTCATTTCCAGTGTGAAACCTGCAAGATCCACATAATTGCAATAGCTGGAAAGTACAATAGAATAAGTTTTATAATGTAAACTGTATGCTTGTGTATGTGAATTGAAGGAGTTACCTGAAATCATCCTGGTGTGTTTGACTCTTAGCAGGGCATGAACGAGTGTGTCAGGTCGTAGAGACCCGAGACGGACAAAGGGGATTGACTGCAGGTTCTGAGCGATGCGAGGAGGCAGAGACACCAGAAGAGGGCGCTTCTCATATAGATGAGTGCACAGAGCTCTCAGCGTGTGAATATTTACATTTTGTGGAGCTGAAGAGTTCAGAAATGCCACATGCAAATGAGAAATAATGGAACACGAAAACATGAAAATATATGAGTCTGATGCAATTTCAGTGGAGAGGCAGTAATAAGAAAGGGGTGTTGAACAGAGAATTGTGTAAGTGTTCCAAACAGTGCATAGTACTTGTTACCTTATACGTCAACTTGTTATTGGTTGTTACCTTGTGGATTATGGCTTTGAGTAATCTGGCCCAGGTTCAGCATTTGGCTCATATAGGATGACTGTAGTACAGTTTCTCCTCGCCATTTATCTACATGCACTGTCACACCTGTCAAAGCAAAACACCCTGCTAAGTAGGAGTGGAGAAAACCACGGCTTTACATGACTGCAAATTTAGCAAGGCAATCCTGAACTCCTTCTTCACCAGATGAGAACCCCGTGACACAAAAACACAATGAGGACTTTGCACATCAACTCAGTTCAAGAAAGAATATCACCTGCTCACTCAGCGTTTCTGTGCTGAACAGAAACCAATGCTATCTTGATAGCATTAAAAAAAATAATACATTTTGTGTAGTTAACATCTGGTAATGGTTCATAGCGCTCCCTCAAGATTTTCCTACAGGAACTCTACAGGGAGAAAGTCGGCACTCTCACAGTATAATCACAATCTTCATAAGATGATTTAATCTTGAGATTTTAAAACGGAAAGATGAAAGCCAGATTTTACACTTGCAATACATCAGATACAGGCTTGCAAGTATAACTCAACTGTAGTTAATTATAATTATATTTAGTTATGTTTATTAAGTGAAAGAACTATGTTACCACAAATAATTATTTAACAGTTATATTGTGATGTGAATTGCAACTGCAGTTAAAAACTCTAAAATACTTTGCACTTCCACAAAATTAACTGGTTTAAAAAATAACACTCTAAAAACATATGATGATCTTATTCTTATATTCCTTTCAAGTTTTCTAATTAGCTGATAATTTTGCTTCTTTCAGAAATCTTAACATATTCATTTTATATACATGTTATAGTGTTGCAATAAAATATCCGATTATGGATTTATACTACACTGTCAGAAAATATTTTTCTTTAATCATTAGGTACACCACCTCACCTGTGATGAGCAATATGTCTCCTGGATGGACGGTCAGCGCCCAGAATGCTGCTGCCCTCCACAGCACCACCTTCATCTCCACTCCTGATTGGTCAGTGACAATCACTGTAGCCAGTGGAACCCTGGATCCAGTTGATGCTCCAGACTTCACACTGATCTCCTTCAAGTGGCACGGGTGCACCACAGCAACCATGATGGAGTAACTCACTCCATGACAGATACACCTGGAGAGCAGAGTGGTGGGACCGTGAAGTAGGAACACATTTTTTCCTCCAGATCCCTGCTGCTTCCAAGCTGTAGCTGAAGAGAGCTTAGCCCGTTTTGAGGTGCATGGAGTAGGCGAGGCTTCTACGGATTTGTTTAGGGACCCAAATTGGAATTCATTGTCCTCCTGCTCCACTGCACTGGCCTGAGAGCACAGAAGGCCATCAGGTATGTGCAACAAAATCACACCTCCTTCCTGCAGCCTTTGGCTCAGACTCTCATAAAGCTCCACTGACCCTTGCAGGGTTCCTCCCAGACCTCTATCTTCTGGACTGGCCTCTGGGCTATAGAGCTCTGGAGAGCCCAAGGAGGCTGAGGGAGTTTGTTTTGGTGGTGTTTGAGGAGATCCAATAGTGCTGGCTGAGCCGGAGCCCTGCTCCCTAACCACTCCAGCTTTCAGGAGCAATCCTTGGGCCTTGGTCCAGGTGGTTAGGTATTCTGTCTTTGAAGACATGGCAGGACTTGGCTCAGAGTCGGATCTTGGGTCGGCTCGTGGGGAGGGGAAGCAGCTGTCAAGATATTCAGTAACCAGTCTGGGACTCAGGTCACCCTCTTCAGGTAGTGTTTGCTTGGCCAGAGGGGACTGGCTAATCGAGGGTGTAATATCATCTTCAGACACGGTCATGTTACCCTCAAGAGAACCAGAAAAGTTATGCTTCTCAAAATCAGTGGTTGGGTTCTGGCTAATGGCCTCTGCAGCAACATGACTCTGTATCTGGCCTACACGGACTTCCTTCCTGGGCATTAGCCTTCCTTGATTCCAGCTACACTCCAAAGTCCTCCACTGATTGGAACTTTTATCCAAGACCTCCTCAGATAGTGATTGGGAATTAGGTGCACCCAAAAAGACATGGACCTTCAGTTTATCTGCCATACTTGTGTTCTTTCAGACCTTTAATGTCTTCTTGAGAACAGCAGGAGAATAGTCATCTGATGAAAAGAAAATCATATCTTTAAAAGTCTGCCAACAAACCAAATTTCCTGACTGTTCTTTTTTTTTTCCGAGAGAAATTAAGCCGAGGCTTGAGTCTCAGGCCTCTAAAATAAAAATCTATTCTTAGACTTGGACTAGGGTTATGACTAGGAATTGAAAAAGCCTGCTTAGAAGTGTAGTAGATTTTCTATGCATACGATTGTGTGACTATTTTGTGAATTACATCACGTACATCACCTACAGTATCTCAAACATACAACTCACAGCAATCACTAATAGGACTATTAACATGAGATGCTGTTTATGATAGATAAGACACATGATTAATACATGTTAGACAGAGGCTTAAGTATTTACGTAAATACCCATATGAAAATGAAATATATATCTGGATGTTTATTTCATTAACAATATATCCAACATGTTACAACAGATCAATGCAAGGAACAGGAACACCATGTGAGAGGTGATCCAGTAAGTGGACAGGAGGGCAAAAGGTCTTGGAACATACATATATAACAGTGTTCAAAGCACTTAACATAATACTGTAGTGTTAAATGCTGTCATAGACCAGGGGCCAATTCTGTAGTTCATTCATAATCATTGTATTACAATGAGGGACTGCATCCATTTCTAATGTGCTTACCTTCACAATGTGTTCAGCCACACAAACACCTTGATCAGTACACTGAGTCTCATAAAAGTACATTATGCCTTTTAAAAAACATAACATGGGTGGGGCAGTGGTTAGCGCTGTCGCCTCACAGAGAAAAAGTTCTGGGGTTGAACATGCTGGCTGACTGGGGCCTTTCTGTGCAGAGTTTATCAGCAGAAACTGGTACTGTTGGTCCTGCTCTACATTTGGGTGTTTATAATAATATAAAAAAGTCTTATACATTCACATGCATTCAAAACAGGACAAAGAGTGAAGAGTCCAAAATTAGCCTATAGCTTTAGAATAATTTATTTTTTATCTGTGAAAGGTACTCCGTGAAAGCTGGTAACTTTTACCAACCACATTCCTTATATGTGTTGTTTCCATTTAGTGAAAAGGAAAAGTAATTTAAAAGTGTAACTTCCCCTATTGTGACCAACTAGGCAGTGGGTGTTGGCTACATGTGAGCCAATAACAGAACAGCGCGGCAGTACTCTGAGCATGCTGATGATTTATTGCATGAGGGTAGAAGGAGGGAGGAGAGACAGTATGCAGACACATTTAGCCTGGTAGATAAACATGTTTCATAGGCTCTTACATTTGACTTTAAGAAGTGAAGTTGCAGAACGCCACTGTGACCACAGCATTTTGTTCATTTTGTCGAGTAAACATGTCTAGTTCATGTCAACAAAACAATTATTTTCCCTGAAGAGATACATATTAGAGACTGGACACTGATAAATGTCACTTCAAAAGCATGTCAAATCTAATTTGTGATGTTATTAACTTTCCAGATGGCAGTGCTGGACACTGTTTATGGTGCTCTCAGAGCTGACACTAACCCTGGTGTACTAATCAGGACTGTGCTCTGTAGTTGTAGATTTTCTTTTCCAGTAATTTCCTCCACTTACTTCTTTGTGTTTTATTACAGCTAACCATAGATTATTTCATTCAAACAGGTCATAGAGATGTCACTCTCTTAAGCAGGTTGTGTGTCTCTCCTATACTGTCATAGCTGCACAATGACTACCTTATTCCTGTTAAGATTCATTTCGAAAACTGTGAACGCTAATGACCTGAGAGTAATGATTTACTCTTAGTTTCTTGCACACATTTTGAACTCAATGCAACTGATTTCATTGGCTGTTTTTTCAGTGAACTGATTCACTCAGCTCTTTAATTGGTACTACTGATGGCCAAATAGGTTTTGAAGATTTTTCTCAGGAGCTTATTATCTACACAATACGGTTGTGCGGCTGGACGCTGCAGATTCGTGACGTCATGTTCGACCCGGTCATACAGTGTTGTGTTTCTCTAAAAAATAAGGAGATAGAATGATTCAGAAGTAAAGTTACGTAAAAAAAAAAACAAAACCAAACAAAACAAAACAAAAAACCACAAAAAAACCACGAAAATGAATGGACGTCAATGACAGGCTAAAGCTAACCGAGCCCCTCACTCCACCCTGGGGGTACACAGTCCATGGGTAAATATGATGGATGGATGGATGAGTTTTGACAGGGGCGTGGCCTGTTTCTAGGGCGACCGTGTCTCCAGTAAAATGGAGCGTTGGTGTAAATAAATTAAAGTGTGGGGTTTTCTTTTATTTATTGAATCAATCTTCACACAGCAGGCTGTACTAATGACATAATTTGACAAAGAAATAATGCGGAACTGAGGGCTGGTAGAACAGGGGAGTGAGATATGGAGTGAGATTCCTGGAAAGTTATGTTGACGTGATTGTGTCAAAATCCATCCAAATTACATGAAACGTTATAAATGCAGCATTTTACTACTATTTACGTACTCTTTGGTCAGAAAATTTCTCGAGACATTTTGTTTACAAGGAATCCTAAGGAGCACCTCCCAGTGTGAGGTGGGGATTCAGCTCGCTTTGCTGTTTTAAGCAAATTACCAGCACTGACTTTAGATGGTGCTTGGGACTTCAGCGTAGAACACAGAGGCCAAAGTAGGACTTTGTTTCTCTCCTCTGTAACACACCGAGCCTCCACGAAGTCCTTTTTAGATTAATCAAACTTTCCAGTGCCCATTTGAGAAATGTACCGGTACCTGGGAGAGCTCCTTACCCGAGCGGGAGGCAGCGCTCTGGCCTCGGGACTCGGCGACGCCACTCTGCCGGCCTCGGCGTCTCTCATGCGGCTGCGGCGCTACAGCGAGGCCGTGGGCAAAGAAAACGACGACCCGAACTTCTTCCGCATGGTGGAGGGCTTCTTCGACCGCGGCGCTGCTATCGTCGAGGACAAACTCGTGGAAGACCTGAAGACCAGAGAGACGCCCGAGCAGAAGAGACACCGAGTCCGGGGAATCCTTAAGATCATCAAGCCTTGCAACCACGTCCTGGCCGTGAGCTTCCCTCTGAAGCGAGATAACGGCGAGTGGGAGATGATTGAGGGCTACCGAGCCCAGCACAGCCAGCACAGGACCCCCTGCAAGGGAGGTAAATAAGCGGGCTGTCAGTGCACCATGACGGCGGAGAAGTTAGCTAGTTAGCTGGCTAAACAGGAATAGCTAGCTAGCTAACGTAATGTTCAGGGATAAGTTGAGCGCCTCAGTGTAAAAGTCAGGTCGCTTGTGAAGTCACGCTTGGATGAAAAACCTATTTGAATACATTTTTTTTAATGCAATACGCCTTTCTAATGTCATGTCGTGGTTCACACATCAGCAAACTACATATAAAGTTACTCGTCACAATTACTACTCTTTTTGCATGACTTCCTGACTCACCATTTTCTTTAATTCATGCCTCTCCTTAGAAGTAACGGTGACTAAACAAATGCAGGCGATAAAGGAATGAAACAAGTCAAGTATAAAAAAAAAAAAAGTAAGACTTCTGTATTAGTAAACAAACCTAAACCCTAGGCAAGCAGAATGTGCAACAATGCTCTTTGTTTATACATTATACAATTTAATGAATTTAATGAAAAGTGTCAGTTTCCTGGTTTACTGTGTTTCAGACATGAATGAAAGTGTTTTGATTTTCAGAGACCATTCCAGTGCAGATTCCCTCCATATCCCTATTGATTTAAATGGGCTTTTTAATTAATATGTCATTTATACAGCTTTACTGACAAACTGAATGGCAGAGTATAGGCCTTTTTGAAAGCACGGGTCCAAGCACTGAAAAATGAATGGGAATGAAACCTTTTGTTTGTTTGGAGCTTAGGCAAAAAAAACATGAATGCAAATAATGTCTCAAGCCCAAGTCCCATATACTTTGAATATTTCACTTCTCTGGAGTGGAAAATTAAGTCTTTATTGCTTTTGAGAGAGATATTTCCACTATAAATACTGTCATCAGTCATGCAAATGTATCTGATTTGGGTAGAACATAATTTGCAACAATAAAAAGCTCTGTCCCATTTGGAGTGATTGCTAGGACACATTAGGAATCCCGCACAGGACTGTGGGCATTTTATTAAATCACCTTGGTCACGTTGAGCCTGTTTACATTACCTTAAGGTGGTAAACATGTGAACTTGTATACATTGGCAAGCTGTCCTCTTCTGGGCAATGTGGAATAGTGAGATTTTGATATTACACTTCATGTGAATTACAGAGTTCTACTACTATGACCTTACAGAAAGAACAGCACTGAATGTATAGAAAATATACAGGATGTTGGTACAAGACCAGAGTCAGTGAAAGTTTCATTATTAACATTTGCATAAGATGTAAGCTTTAGGTGGCATGCAACAAGTTGCGGCAGTGTGTGGTCGCTTTAGCATCCGGGTGAAATTATTACATGCAGTGATCACAGCAGGGGTAGTGTAGTGTATCTGGGTCATGTACCAGCATCATGTCAGGCAGACTTCTGTACCATATCAGGATTAACATTTAACATGTCCGGAATAATGTTAGTGCGGACTTTGGCACGTCTGTCTATGAAAGCCTAACTAAAAAGGGAGAAGATAATACAGGCTTGAGGACATCCTGAGACTTCACAGCATGCATGTTTACATTGCACTATGGCTTTATAGGTGACTAGTTGACAGAATTCTGAATCAATAAATGTTGGCCTTTTTTATATATTTTTTTTTTCCTTTTTTTTTTTTTTTTTTTTTTTTTAAATAAATAAGTAAAAGAATGGCCCATGTGGCTCTGCCTTTGCAGATGTGTGGTGCTGTTTTCTGAAAGTTCAGCTTTAAATTGAATTCCTCACCCTGCAACAAAATTGCCACAGCTAAAAAAGGTGTGCGAAGTTCAATTTTATGCAAATATGCAGCAACAGGTTCGAGCAACAGCCAATCAGAGGCAGCTGTGTCTCCTATATTCCATTCCTTCTCTGTGAAACAATTTCTTAAACTTTACATCCACAAGCAGGCTGCAATCTACATCTATTGGCTGTGACCTGGTGACATATATCGACACTGCTGGTGTGAACACAGTTTACTTTTCTGGTGTGCGGGTTCATGCAGTTTTGACACTTGGGGGAAAGTCTAATGGAAAAATTATTGCCAGAGCTATAAACTGGTCCTTCAGGAATTCTGCCTTGGTTTTTTAATTAATTAATTTATTTTTTTTGATCAATTGGTCATTGTGAAATGTTCGTTCAGTGTTAAGGCCTAGATGAGTCTGTCTGCATACACATATACCTTTTCATCTGCTCTTGTAATTGTGGTAAATATAACTCTTGAACTCTCAGTAGGTTTTCTGTAACACTGGTCACTGAGTTTTTCTGATGGTGAAATGATATTATCCAGCTGATAAAAATTCTGTGCAGTATTTCTAGAAGTTTACATTGAGGGGCAAAGTGTGCAGTAAACTTGGCGTTAATGGTGACGTGCACCAGCTTTGCTTGGTTAATCTTGGATGACAGGAAGATAGCTTCCTGTGGTACAGTACACATTAACCACATTCAATGTGCTGAACATTAGTACTGCTCTTTTTTTTGTGCTCAAATTTGCAGAACTTTTTTAAAATATTTTTTCCAGCTGTATTTTCACTCTTGCTGACTTAAGAGGAGACAAAATGTCTCCGTTGTAATGGCAGTATTTATAATGTTAATGCCAGTGATTGCTATTACAGCAAAAGATAAAGTAGAGATTCAGCAAAAATGCCAGGGCAGAACCTGGTGAACAGGAAATGTTGAATGTAATTAAAGCAGTGTGATCGTATTGATGATGTTCCCTGGCTAGTTGCTGATGAGCATGTTTATATTTCCTGCTGCGTTTGTCCATATTTTGACATAATTTCACTTTAAAGTAACTTTTTTTAACTGAAAAGGAAGACATCTAGCACCACCTAACTCCAATTCCTCTTTTTTTACATTATAACAGCCAGACTTTTCTTACTACTGTGGAATGATTACTGTAGCATGAAATATTAGTCATCAGTTGCTCTGCTTTTCTCACCTATTCATTAGCAATACAGTGCTTAAATATCAAATCAAAGTATGAAATTACAGTCCTTATGTCAGAACTGTAACAAATATTTTTAGCTAAAAGGAAGTCTGGGGTATTTACTTTTTTCTCAGCCACACCCGAGTTCAGACCTTCCCTGATTTTTCTCTCTTTCTGAGGAGTGGAGGGAGTGAGTCATCAGGTCCACTGTTTCTCTGCCCTGTTTTGCTTAGTATCCTACCCCATTTGCTGTAGCTCTCAACAGTTTTAGAGCTTTTTTGTTTGTTTGTGTTTTTTTTTTTTTAAGAAACGCACAGAACATGCTACCTAAATACTTTTCAACCTATATTTTGGTTGCACTTAGCAATCTGTTTTTGGCACAGAATGTAGCTCTTATAGACGTTCTGTTTGGAATGTGTTGAAAAGTCAGTCTTTTTTTCCCTGTATGACTAATCGCATAACCGCCGAGGCAGTGTGCTTGTAAGGCTCAGAGTGGAAGTACAAGACATCGCCCTTTGTTTCCAGGATGAAGGTTTCTTATTTTCTACTTTTAAAATCAACTGACTGGGTTATGGCTTGCTGATAAATAACACAAGTAACACAACATTTTCATTCACAGTTTTAGCATACATCATTCCAGTGTTACTTGCAGAACAGATTTTTTAGTTTCCATCAAAAACATCCTCACACTAATAGAAATAGGTCAGGGTCTAAGAAGTTAAAACCTCGCTAGAAAGACAAAAGAAAGTCAATAGATTTTTAAAATGAATGGGTTCGATCCCCGGGTCACCCAGGGTGCCTTTCTGTGCGGAGTTTGCATGTTCTCCCCGTGCATGCGTGGGTTTC
>JAQQZR010000038.1:7112417-7128711 GCA_030068235.1 Notoglanidium macrostoma
CAGGATCACTGGATTCTCTGGAGTAGCGTGTATAGCTCGACAGACAGACAGAAAGGCAGAGAGGGAGAGAGAAGAGACAGTCATTCATGTCATATCATTCATGTCCTAAAGAAATTCCCACCCACCTGCCTAAATGACTATAGTCCAGTAGCCCTGACCTCATTTGTGATGAAGTGCTTTGAAAGGCTGGTCAGAAACTTCATCACGTGACACCCTGGACCCATTATAGTTTGCATAGTGTCTCAATCACTCAACTGATGACACAATCACACATCTCCTACAAACAGCCCTGAGCCATCTGAACACCAGAAGTTATGTTAAAATGCTGTTTGTTGACTACTGCTAACACTGTAATCTCCTCTAAGCTCACCACCAACATGGAGGATCTGGGACTTAACCTGTCTCTGTAAGTGTATTTCCAACTTCCTGACAAGCAGATCACAAGCAGTACAGGTGTTGTTAAGTCTGCTGATGACACTGGTGGGCCTAATCTCTGTATGATAATGACATGAAAGCCTACTTGAAGGAAATTAAGGGCATACTCACACTAGGCCCAGTTGCTTGTACTGCAACTGAGAGCGATTGTTTACACTCCACACTCCCCACGCCCCTGCTGGCCTGTGCCAACACTGCGTTTAATGTTCTGGTCCAGAGCACACTTACCTCATCACGATGCAACTTTGTGTTGGAAAAAAACCCACTCTGATGGAGACAATTTTTACATTGTGGATTATTTGGAGTCTTTTTGGGTACAGTGACACACGGTCCTCTCACATGCCATAAAGGCTTATCATTTATGCAATGTAGTTATTTTTAGTAAATCATGCTGCACACAAGAATATTTTTATGAAGTAGGAGGAATTTGCAGCTTTACTTGATGACTACAACCCATGTTCATCAATAAGATGAGAACCAGACCTGTTACTAAATGTAATATTCTGCAATAAATTAAAAGTGTGTATCATATGAGTTTTTACCAAGCTAGTGAGTTAGATTCCCACACTTCCCAACTATGGTCAGGAATGTGAAACTGGGAAGGTAACATTATAAGTATTTTATTAATATAAAAATATGGTAGAAGGACATTTCTCCTGTCTGTAAAAATTCTCTTGAGAAGTAAGCTAGGTTGTCCAGCCAAACAGAGCCAGCTTTTTGTCTCATCTGTACTTGTCAGGGCATCATAAACAAAGATTTTGCCATAATTTATCAAATATTTTTTTCATTTAAGCTGTCATTATAAGTTAGTCATGAAATAAAAGTTCATCAATGAATACTTATCATCCTAAAAGCCTGGAGAACCAAGTCAGGCGAAGCACTTCTCCTCCTGAATGTCAGTTATAAAAAAGGAGTTGATAGTGGACGTGACTGCCCCCTTAAGATCAATGATGGTCCCAGTGAAGAGAGTTGACAGTTTCTGATACCTTGGTGTCCACATCAGCTAGGACCTGTCATGGTCCTGTCACAGAATGCCTGGTAAAGAAGGCATTTTGGGATCATTCTCAAATCAGGAGTCAAGATTGGGATCATCCATAGCATTCTCAATCCCATCATACATACCCCACGAACCATGCTTGGTTATGTATTTAACAACCAGATCTGCTGGTTGCTGCTAGTGTAAATGCTTAGTGTAATGCTGGATCTGCTGCTAGTTTAAATACTTACACTATATGACAGTTCAACTTTTTATGACTTCCCATAAAAAGCAGATTTTATAACTTATTTGATGTTCTAGAGTTTTGAACAAATTGATGTCAAAAGGCTTTGTATCCGTCAAGTTCTCATACGCCGTACAGGTAAAACATTAAAATTAAACAAGGCCATGGTCCATTGGGCAATCCACACTGCTTTGGGTTTATTTTATATTTTAAATTGGGAAACCAAAAATGCTTAGCCTACTTTAAAACATTGCCACAGTGTGTTAGGCTACTATTACACACTACTTTTGGTTTACTAGATTTAAATGTAGATAAAAAAAATGCAAACACACCGAGCCATAATGGGTTCAACACTTAACTAAATTAAATAATGGTCCAAACCACACAACTTTGGGCTTAGTAGTTTTGAGTCGAATTAAAGTTTTACTACACGACAAGTTTCAGTTACTTTTGATACTAGCCAATAATTATGATACAACTCTGTTAACAATTCTTCAGGCTGATTCAGTTACTTTAGAATCTTTTATTACAATTGTGTATAACTAGGTAGGTGGTTCCATGGCGAAGTCACATTCATAATATTTTATAGGCTAGGTCTGTGCTACACAAACAAAGCTGATGCAACAGTATCCAAAGTTTCTGAGCAAAGATATTTACATCAGTGTACACTGTGATGAACATATCATGCCCCATGGTTTCTTTGGACAATGAGTCCAAATGTGACATAACACAACACGGGAACTGCCCATATCTGAATTCCTCCTGCTAGCTTTAAAATAAACTGTAAGAAATAGAAGACTTCTTCAAACCTGGTAAAAAATGTGAATGTCTACTCCAGTAACACCAAGGCACACATGGCAAGGCACACATGAAAAAGGCCTCTGGTTAGACTGAAGCCACAGCATCTAAAACCTTTATAATGTATACCCCTTGAACTGGATTTATCACCCATATGTAAACATTTGGTATTCTTTTGAGTAAGATGGTCCCTTTTAATTTACTCCTGTTCCCATCCTATAATTGAATCGAATTCTTGATTTGATTAACATCCTTGTGTAAATGGGAAAGTGAGGCCAGACAATCCTTTGTGACTATGCTGACTGGGATATTCGCAGTGATATCTTATCAGTCTTTTAACAAGGAGAGGGGAATCTGAGGTGTTTGGGTTGAGATCACACCAGAACAAAACTTGTCCAGCAGACTCTATAATTTCTTACAATACCTTTTAGCCCAAGGAAAGGTGAGTTACTTACTTTATTAAACTGAATAACAGGGTTCAAATGTGATGATACATTTACAAAGGTATAGCCACTTATCATTTGGGCTATGGCGTCTGATTTTAAAACACTGGAGTAATGGTTGCTGAAAATGTTTCACCATTGACAGGGACTGATGTTAGAAGAGACTGGTGTTCTTCCACACCAAACTTCTCAAACCATGTCTTTACGTAACTTGCTTTGTGCACACTCATGCTGGAACAGGAAAGTGCTTTCCCCAAACTGTTGCCACACAAAAAAGAAAACAGTGCAGATTTTTTTCTGGGAGCATCATCAGAAGTATGTGACCATGCACATGATGTAATTTGCCACAATATTCACATCATATCGTCATACTGTACCACAACTTGTCCTTTTCCATAATGTCTCAGATTATTATTTAGACATTCGTCTTAAAGCATATTATTCAGTACCTAGTATGATTTATTCACAAACAGGAAAAATACATGATTACATGTGGACCCACTGTAGACTTCTGGGAGTTGCAGAGGTTAAAGCATGTTAAAGTGTCTTTATTTAATTGCTATTTTGTATCATTGTCTGTAGCAATAATAGTGATTACAGTGTAATAAAACATTAAAGAACAACAACCCTGACACTTGGCTGCTTAGCCACGAAAAGCCTTTTCATGAAGCTCCTGACACATAGTTCCTGTGCTGATGTTGTTTCCAGAGGCAGTTGGGAACTCTGTTATGAGTGATGCAACAAAGGATAAGCGATTATTATGTGGGATTGGCAGTTGGTGACCCTGCTCTATGAGTTTGCATGGTCTTCTGCTATGATCTATGAAGATTGCATTACTATGTGCTTGATGTTATACACCTGTTACCAGAGGGTGTGGCTGAAATCCCTGAAGTCAATAATTAGGAGGGTTGCCAATATACTTTTGGCCATATAATGTATTAATAATGTCTTAACTATATTTCTAAATCAAATTAATGGTACCTATATAAAATTAAAAGTATGTATTCTTTCAAAAACAAAGAAATTTGTTAGTGATTCCAAACTTTTTGTTTCTGTTGCAACATAGAAATATAGGCTAGCTCCAAGTAATGGCTAACACATATTGATTGCATAGATAGCAGGTCTGTATGCACTTAAAAAAAATACATATATCTCACAATAGATCCATTATCAATAAACAGTTTAGATAATGTTAGTACACCATTGTTGTGGGACATTCAAATACCAAATTTCCATTTTCACTGTCACCATACAGGTAAACGTCCTCATGAGTGTGGAGTCTGTAAAAAGGCATTTAAACACAAGCACCACCTAATCGAGCACTCACGTCTACACTCTGGAGAGAAACCATACCAGTGTGATAAATGTGGCAAGCGCTTCTCTCACTCTGGCTCTTACTCCCAACACATGAACCATCGCTACTCCTACTGCAAGAAGGAGGTTTATGATCAGCCAGAGCCAAATAATACTTCGTCTACACCCCCCTCACAACTTGACTCAGATGAGAGGGAGAGCGAAGCTGAGGAGGAAATAGATGATGATGAACCAGAAGGAGAAAAAGATGGAGAGGAAGATTTTTCTGGCTTTGACATGAGTGACATAAGAGTGGTCAGGGTGGGTGAGGAATATGATGACGAGGAGGAGGAGGAAGTGGGGAGGGGGGAGAAAAAACAGGTGACAGAAGAGGACCCATTGGCGTTGGATACTCTGGAAAACGAAGTGAAGACTTTGCCCATGAAAGATATGATGGACAGTAAAATGGAGAAGGAAATAAAGAAACCAGTGGAGAATGATGTGTTTATTGACACTGTAGAAAACAAGTAATGGTGTTTCTCTATAGTAGCTACATATTACTTTGTGAAAGATTAAGGCTTGAAGCACCGCTGGTTGACTCTTGAAGACAGTGGGTTACATTGGAAGGATAATTTTGTGTTACTAATTTACTGTGTATGAATCACAGGTGTGCCTGATCCACAAATTACAGCAGCCCATAAACTAGGTATATAACAAATCAGAAAATTTTTCATTTCATTTACCAGATTCAAATGAAAGGTTTTACTGAACCTCAAGCTCTAGTTGTTTGTTATTGTTACTGATGGCTTTCTTTAAATTGTTTCATCTGCAGTCAGGTGGCATTTCTACACATTTTTATTGACAGTGATGTTTACTAAATCAGTATTTTATCAATATTTTACTACTTCTTTGAGATAAAAAGATGCACTGTAGGTACATTTATGATTTTATTTATGGATACATAATGCCTCAACTAAATACCATTCAGTATTTTTATTCTAATTAGGCCAGCCAGTGTTAGTATGGCATTTTTGTTTTTGTGTCTTTGCACTTGCATACCATGGGGTCATCTACAACTGTTAAAAGCAAATGGTATATGTAATCCATGAAACAGTTAAATTATTATATTTATGATATAAATTACATGTTTGGTTGGAATCCATTTTCAATTCTAATTTGATGTATACACTCCTAAATGCTAATATCTATAAAAAGAATTGGATATTGTTTAAAATATTAATAATGACAGTGTAAGTTGTTCATGAAAAAAAAAGAGTCATGAAGTGGTTAATCCTAGCTATGGTTGGTGATTCTTTATAGTTGATGCATACAATAAAGTGCACTTTTCTGTGGTATAGTATGTAGGAACATGAAAGAGCTTAAAAACACTTCAGTCAGGGAATTGTGTATGTCACAAAATCAAACCCAGTGTCTTCTCCTTCACAGAATTATATTCACTTAAGGGTACAGTAGAGGACCAGAGTACCTATAGAAATACAGCTTATACAGTCTTTTAATTTTATAGCATTCTCCTCAGAACATGTACTTAGAGATATTGAAAATAATAATGCTTGTTAATTTACTGTTTGTACTAGTTTAACTAGAAATTTTGAAGCCATCTATAATACAAGTATTTCATTAATGTGACCCATTAGATTTGCAGATCAGCCAGCTTATCATAGTTTATCATTTATATAAGAACACATTATTTCATTCCTAGCATTAGAAAATTCTTAATTTGTGAAAGGTGAACTATGAAAGGTTCAAGGGAAATACCTTGCCAGCCTTATGCAAGACCGCCAAGCTGTATGTGCCATTCTGTCCAATTAATTTGCTAATCCACAAGTAAAATGAAACCATTTTAAAGCCAATTTATGAAGTATTTTAAAAGATGTCTAGATGAGTTGTCTTTGACAAAGTATTCTGGAAACCAAATTAATTTTAATTTTGACTTATTTAATGTTGTCAGTTTTAGAAATTTTTGTGACATTTCAGAAAAAGAAAATGGAAAAATCTAGCATTTATTATGATGGTGAAGTAAATCATGATGTTAATTTTTGATTGTTACTATGTGTTATAGTTTGGGTATAATTTTGTTTTTGGATGCTGGGCTTGTGATACGGCTTCCAGCAATTTTAATATTTAACAATTCTATTTCAAATTGGTGGTTTGGATAAAATTGTGAACCTAAAGTATTTTTCCCCACTAATGAAGCAATAGCAGACTTAATTATGCTTAGCTATTATATGATTAATAATTAACATTGTTAGTAATTACTTAACACTGGCACTAGCCCCCACACTACTGCTTTGGAAAACAATTATTCGTCATATTAATGTATAGGAAAAGGAGGAAATGACAATGTGACCATGAAGGATTGAACACATTCTAGCGAAGTAGTGCACTTGATGTAAGAGACAGAAGTTAGTGATGTGTGTTTAACATTGTTTTAACCATTACCCATTACAGTATTATTCATTGTGATGAATTATTTCTAAATATTTGTGTTTACATCACATGCACATGTATGTGTATTTTTACAATCAGTATTAAAATTATCAATGAGAGTAATGTTTATATTTTTTTCACTTTCCTGTTTTTTTTTCTTTCACACCTATGTGCAATAGTATAGTTTGTACTAAAATCCTATTTGGATTTGACTAGTTTTACATGGGAGGTGGGGTAATGTACTTATTACTGGAATATCTCTGGGATATCTCTGACATATCTCTTATGTCAGTAATTTTACATAATGGACAAATGGACAAATCCCCACAGCCACATTCCAAAATATAATGGCAAGAGAAAAGTGTTTTTTAAAGCAGGAACTAAATCTGGAAGAGGACATACTATGGGTGTGATGGTCAGGTGTCCACACCTTTTAGCCACTGTGTGTGTATTTTTGGGGGGTGTTGTATGATTATTGGGATTGATTATTCATGCTTGAAGCACACGTGAGCTGACTCCCGGTGGGTTTAATAATTTAGGTGTCGAGTCAGATCAGGTATGTTTCGGAGCATGGAAAATCAAGTTTGGCGTGCAGTGTGTGAAGTGTGTTATCTCATAAGAACATTTGGAATTAACGTTTTCCTTCCCTTACTGTGTGTGTTGTGGGTTTTGTTCATGCTGATTGTCTGTCTCTGTGTGTGTGTGTGTGTGTGTGTGTGTGTGTGTGTGTGTGTGAGATATTCATTTATTGTTAATTTTATAACCCATGTCCTCGTGTTTAGTTTTGCCTTCGTTTTTGTATATTTACCAAAGGGGGAGTGTAAATGTGCATGCGTTGGGGGCTGTTCATTTGAAAGGAATGGCTTTTGTTGCAATCTATTTTGCAATCTAGAAATAATCCAAGAATAAGGTGTCTCTGTTTGAGCTGTTGGAAGTTAAATATACTTACGCTTTTAAAACTAAAACAATTAAAACTATTTTTAACCACTTCATGGATTTCATATTTGCAAAATACAGGGAGTCCTCGGGTTACGACACTGTTCCGCTCCTGCAACAGTGATGTAACCCGAATTTTGGTGTAAATCGAAACACACCCTATCCTAACTGGTATATGCCGCTGTTTAGTAATCATTACCGCGTATTCTTCCGCTGCACGCAACCAAATTAGTACGCCCACGTAGTCCGTAAGTACGATGCTAACGGCGTAAGCCTAAACACTCACATCTCAATTTTTTAAAAGTTTTTACGTGCGGGAGCATTGTAAAGCGTCGTATGTTGAGAGTGTTGTAACCCAAGGACTCCTGTATAGTTTTGACAAGTCTTTTAAGACATCTGCTCTGTGCATGACACAAGTAATTTTTCCAACTACTGTTCACATATAGCTTATTTTATCTTTAATTGAGTATAATCATTCAATTCAACTGGAGGTGTACCTGTGGATGTATTTTAAGGCCTACCTTTAAACTCAGTGCCTCTTCACTCGACATCATGGGAAAATCAAAAGACCTTTTCAAGACCTTGTAAAAAAAAGTTAGGGACCCCACAAGTCTTATTATTCCTTGAGAGAAATTTCCAAACACCTGAAGGTCCCAGAACAGCTGAAGCTGTTCATGTTCATCTGTATAAACAATAGTATGCAAGTATTAAGACCATGGCACCATGCAGCCATCATAACACTCAGGAAGCAGATGCATTCTGTCAATATGGAGCAAGCGTTTTGTAGGACATTTGTATACTATTGTTTGTCCAGATGCTCATGGTAATGTCAGTTAATGTCAATGTCAAATTGCTCCTACAGTAGAATTGGCCTTGTGGAGATGCACATTTTTTGGTTTTTGGCTGTGTTGCTTCAATTTTCCCATGGTATGAAGAGCAAAAAAACACTGTCTCTCTAGGTAGGCCCTTAAATACAGGTGCATTCCCAATTTACTTTTAATTATGACCATGGTTAATCAGAAGCTTCTAAAAGTCACATCAATGTCTAGTATCTTCCAGACTGTTTAATGAGACAGTTAACTTGGTGTATGTGAACTTTTGACTCACTGGAGTAATGATATTGTGAAGTAAACCTGAAATACTGTATATCTGTCTCTAATTAATTGTTACTAAAATTACCTAAATCTTTACATTTTTGAATTTGATGTGAACACACTGTATGCCCTAATGTTCTACTTGTACTCAGGACTATGACACATTTCCATTTTTAATTTGCATGCTCATGGAGTTTCTAATAGCATTGTTTACATTCATCAGTACATTTTTTATTGTACAATATGACTATTCCCTGATCAAAATGTGTCCGGTTTAAGGTATTTTAAGAGCGAATATTTTCAGAGACAACTGAAGAAATGTCATGAGCACAGTATCTCTCTACCCAGCGTCTTCGAAAACTTTTCATGCTTTTGATTTCAGCTTCCATGACTTCCCCTCTTAAAGTGATCTCAGGAGACAATGGTAAGCAAATCTTGCAACCATTTCCATACATACAAACTTCTGTAACAGACATGTCTGTAGTATTCAAACATCATGGCCTAGTGTGTGGGAGAGAAAGGCATGGGATAAATGAAGCAATCAAGATGTGAAGTGCAGACTTTAAGCTTTAATTCAATGCATTTAACAAAAATTGTATTAACCATTTAGGAATTATGGCCCTTTTTTACATAGTCTTACCATATTCACAGGCTCAAAAGTAATTGGACAAAATAACAATTATAAATATTAGCATAATTTTTAATATATACATGAAAATCCTTTGCAGTCAATGACCACCTGAAGTCTAAAACCCATGTGCATCACCAAATTCTGAGTTTCCTCCCTTGAGCTGTTCAGATGACTTCAGATGCTGCTTGTTTGTGAATCTTTCTGCCTATGTATGTATATGTATATATATATGTGTGTGTGTGTGTGTGTGTGTGTGTGTGTGTGTGTGTGTGTGTATATATATATATATATATGTATATATATATATATATAAAGTGTATATATGTATGTCCTTATCAAAATTTGAGTGGAAATTGGATTGCTGTGGAATGTGGATGGATAAAAATGCAGTAGATGCTTCCTTTGAACATGAATAAACATGTTCCTGTGTCCAGGACATGACTTAAATCTCTCCTCCTTCACCGGGTGCTCATTTTTATATTCTAGCTCATATGAGATTGTACTGACATCCTGTAATTGTAGTGTATGCAATATGCTTGATGCTTCAATATGCAACACCCTGGAGAGTGGGTTGGGGTGTGAACACTCAGTGGGCAGGTTTGAGAGAAGCCATTGAAAGCTGTCAAGTGAATATAAAATTGAAGCATAATTGCTTTTTATAGCGTAATGTAAGGGTTGTATGGTTTGCGTATGTGTAAACAGTCAGCCATATCATTCTACATAAAGCAGCACACCCACAGTAAACAACTGAAGAATTATTCGCTGTTGCTGAATGCCTCAAGGCAATGCAGCGTAGCCAAGATAAGGACTGGATTTTATTGATGTTGCTTGATTGTACCTGCTATCGGTATTAACAAAGGTCTATACAATCCACACAATGTTCCTTTAAATATTACTTGGGGGGGGGGATCAGATATTCTTTTATTCTTGCTGTTTGACATTTTGACATTTCTGCCTTACAGGCTTTAGACTGGCCAATCTGTTTCACTTTTATTCAATTCAGGTTTATTTGTAACTTTTAACAATAGACTGAGATGGCTTGTGGAAGAAACCTTGAAAGGAATCGGTCTATTCAAATTACAGGTTTCCACTATTTCACACATATTTATCAATAAGTAATTCAAAATATATGTTCACCTCATCCATATACTATTGTTTTATTCCCTTTTTACCCATTACGTTAACCTTATTTATGATTAATATTTTCTTTCTTTTTTTTTAAACTTATGAAAGCTTTGCTGCATCTGAGATGCTATTGCTTTTCTCAAGCTTTTCTTTTTTGGTTTTCAGCCCAGTTTATGCCAAAATACACCTAGTATCCACTGTATTAGCAACACCTGCAAATTCATGCAGTTATCAAATCAGTCAATCATGCAGTGTAATGCAAAAAACAATCATGCAGATACAGGTCAAGCGCTTCAGTCAATGTTCACATCAAACAACAGAATGGGGAAAAGGTGTGATATCTGTGACTTTAACCGTAACATGGATGTTGGTACCAGAAGGACTGGTTTACGTATTTCCTAAACTGCTGATCTCCTCCTGAGATTTTCACACACGACTGTCTCTAAAGTTTACACAAAATTGTGTGAGTAACAAAAGACATTGCGTGACTGACCATTCTGTGGGCGGAAACGCTTTGTTGATAAGAGAGATCAGAGGAAAGTGGCCACATTGCTTCGAACTGCTAGGAAGGTTACAATAACTCATAAAGTCACACTTTACAACCGTGGTGAGCAGAAACGCATCTCAGCATGCACCAAACATCAAACCGTGTGGTGGTTGGGCACAGGCTCATCAAAACTGCACAGGTGAAGATCAGGACAACGATCACCTGGACTTTTTCCAGTCTTCATCTCTCCAGTTTCGATGAGTCTGGTCATTCTCCTCTGATCGCTCTTATCAACAAGATGTTGCAGCCTGCAGCCTGCCTCTTCTTTTGCAGAATGTTATGTTTTTCTCACCTTTGTGTGTAAAAATCCAAGATGATCAGCAGTTTCTGAAATGCTCAAACCAGCCCTTCTGGTACCAGCAGTCCAGAGTCACAGAGATCACATCATGCATCAGAATGAAGAAAAACTGTGAACACTAACTGAAGCTCTCGACCTGTATTTGCATGATTTCTTGCATTGTGCTGCTTTCACATGATTGGCTGATTAGAGAACTGCATGGATGTGCAGGATTACAGGTGTTTCCATTAAAGTGGATGGTGACTGTTGATCTATTCACGCAATCTGAAATCACTGATAAATACACACACAGCAAAATGTCAAATTCAGGGAATTGCTTGGGGAAGTACCCCCCCCCTCTCTCTCTATCTATCAATCTATATATATATATAATATAAAATGCCAAATCACATCCATAACAATTAATAGGATAAAGTTTATGCTACACAATGCAGATGCAACAATAACCAAGGTTTCTGTCCAAACCTTATTTATATCAGTGTGAAGTGTGATGAACAAATCATGCCCCTTTGTTACTTTTCCACATCCATGCCACATCCATTATGGTGGGACTGCCCTGCTCTTTTATTTTTAATCACACAATTAGCAAATACAAAACCTATGTTTAATGCTATCTCCGTGCTAATGGCATGAACATGTTAAGGACATGTTCACTTAAAATGTCCTTTTTTTTTTCCCCTTTTTATTTTTTAAAAAACAATTTAAATTATAAATTTTACGAAATGGTGTGTTCGATAGTTAAAATCACTAAAAACAAGGAAAAAGAAATGAGAGAACTTAAATTTTCTTCTTCCAGGGCTCCTCAGGAAATTTGGATGATGTAACTTCGTGCTGAACATGTGACTTGTGTGATATATTCTAAATATTTCCTAGGTGTTCATCTAACATCATGGAACAGTTAAATACACATTTATCATAACCCGCGTATAATGGAGTCATGGAAAAGGATGTTTCAAGCATAAGATTATAGAAGACTAATAAGAAATATTTGAATGATTATGTTTCAAGGTAAATGGTAGGCAAAATTGCTGTTTGTGCTGTAGATGTTTTATTCGTATTTGTTATTTATCTGAAAAATGTGCATAGGTCATAGTGAAGGACATTTTACCCATGGTTTTTACTTCAGATTTGTACATGTTTGTATATGTAATATCAGTGGAACATGGCACAACAAGTGCCTCCAAATCAGCCTCCATTTTGAAATGGAGTTGTATCGTTCCTGCTCAGGTTGTGGTCTGGGGGCTAAGACTGTCTTTATGCCTGTTTTATGTTGCCACTATCGCAGCACAGGAAGTGAAAAATACTTAAATGAGTGTCAAACACAAGACTACACAAATGGTCTAAGGAAATTGTGACTAGCATGTGATTGTGATTCAGAGCATCTGCACCATTAAACAGCCTTTTTTTTTTTTTTTTTTTTTTTTTTTCTTTCTAAAATGTAAGACTGCTTTGAGCTATTTGGAATTTTATCTGATTTACATCTGCAAATGCCTTACTATCACCTCAACAGCTTTGTATTCTGTCTTTTCTGTCACACATTCATTGTTCTTTTTTTTCTGACTCGATAATTATCCAGGACATCAATGCCCACGCATGTGTGACGGGGAAGCCCATTAGCCAGGGTGGCATCCACGGGAGAATCTCGGCCACCGGCCGAGGAGTTTTCCACGGCATCGAGAACTTTGTCAATGAAGCTGCTTTTATGAGTCAGCTAGGTTTGACTCCCGGCATTCGAGACAAGACCTTCGTTATTCAGGTACGAGGCTGTTCTCGCGGTTCTTTCCTCATCTACATTCTGTTTATTAGTGCAGACTCCATTACAACTATTTAAATCCCATCTGAAACAAGTTAAGGATGCATTTGTCTCGGTTAAAAGGCAGCACTTTAAGTACTGTGTTCCAAAATTAAATCAAAGTCTGCAGCTGAGTGAGAGGTCAAGCATACAATTGGCATGTCATTGTCAGCATATGCTTTATCTCCTTTTATGGACAATGGTTTTTAAAGTTTGCTTTTGATGCCAGTCCAAACATTTTACAGTCCAGAGCCGTAATTTTCTTTCTTTATTTTCGTAAATGATTTTTGATTCATCTCCTTGATTTTCAGCTTGGATCATCTGTGTACACGAAGGGGAAGTTTTAAAAAGTGCAGTAGTCGAGTCAGACTCCTGTTTCAGTGCAAACCTTTTATAGCTCATTAGGGAGCATCGGTTTGCTGAAAATAGTTTGCTGTAATGGCAGCCAGTAGAGTTCCTTTGTGGGGTTTTGTGTTTTAGATGGCAAATTTTCGACTCGGAGTTCCAGGATGTAATGCAAGCGAGTTCTGGCAGAGACTCGGCGTGGCTGGTTAGAGATCTGTGAGATGTCGAGCGCAATGGCATTGAGTGGTATTAGGATGAAAGGTGAAACTTGAGGAGATGATCTGTTTGAGCTGAAAGGCATCCATAGGTAACTGATGGATCCTCAGGTCCTTTTTATGAGTGAAAAAATTAAAACATGTCTTGGAGAGTTTTATGTAGAGCCTTAAGGTTTCCCGGAAGAACAAAGCAAAGAAACATTTAAGGTGCTGAATCCTTTTTAAGAATGTGGGGTCATAAAGTCCTCCTTTTGTCATGACGGAGGTTAAGATCATTAGTGCACAAAGTGGCGTTATTGAATTATGTTGATGTTCCAAAAGCCGGAAGGCGACTTCTTATTTTCCCTGCTCAGTGTTTCACAGGCAGAATGATTTTCCCAGGACTTAGTGTAGCACACATTACTGTTTTTGAGATTAGGACAGTGTAGTCTGATCTTAAATATGATGCACCTTAATGTATTCCTTTGTTTCTGCTTTAATATGTCTGATTCAACTTCTCAGATAATAAATGAGCAGAAGCCATTGTATTGGAGTGGGGAAACAGAAACATACATAGATGGACTGTGCTTGTAATGACAATAAACATATTTGTTTGTTACTGTGTGTTATGTGAGAGTCTGGTGTACGGTTTGTGTTTCTGCTCCAGGGTTTTGGTAATGTTGGCATGCACTCCATGCGTTACCTGCACCGCTACGGGGCAAAGTGTATTGGAGTCGGGGAGTGGGACGGAAACATCTGGAACCCTAACGGCATTGACCCCAAGGAGCTGGAAGACTACAAGCTGGTGAGTCTAAACTGAATCATCTTTATCATTTTTTGAGATCAGGCACTTGGGCAGTGAGGTGCTAATAGCAGTTTTCAGCAGTGAAATATGACCATTTTATAAGGACTAATTACTGTAGGTGTGAAAAATAACAGCTTTTGCCGTTTTCCCTTGTTTAGGTTTAGACAGCATGTCATCCTTAATGGTGCATCTACTCCTCTACTGTATATGTTCTGTATACGTTCATCAGTGTGAGAGTTACTCTGTCCTCTTTCCGACATGAGCATTCTCCCGTCTGTCTTCAGGCAAACGGCTCAATTGTCGGCTTTCCCAATGCCGCACCCTACGAAGGCAACATCTTGGAGGCCGAATGTGACATATTGATTCCTGCTGCTAGTGAGATGCAACTTACCAAGAAGAATGCCAGCAAGATCAAGGCTAAGGTCAGAGGTCAATGTAGAGCATTGTTCATTTAAGTGTTTGTTTGGAATTAATTCTAAGGCTGCGAGTGTTTTGAGCAAATGAACAGTATGAATAGTGTAATGTAGATGAATAAAGTGGCCTCTGTTGTTGTTGTTGCTGCTGTTGTTTTAGATCATTGCTGAGGGAGCTAACGGCCCCACCACCCCTGATGCTGATAAAATATTCTTGGAAAGGAATATTATGGTGATTCCTGTAAGTCTGTTGTTCATTTAGTAACCAATGTTTATATTAAAAGAATAGAAAATCATGTACTTATTCTGTTTCGATTGATTTATGCCCAACATTGCTCCTGGAGGATCTGCTCGTCATGAATATTTACTGGATTAAGTGTATTGGGTGAGATTATGACGTATACACTCGTAATCTCAGGAGCAGGGTTGGGCATCCATCTTGGTGATTGTTTGGATTGCAATCACGCCATTTTGCTGTCCCTCCGAAGTCAAGAACACAATAGTTTAGTCAACACGAATGATTCCATCTGCTCTCAGTCAAACGTGTTTAGCTTTCATACAAATTTAGCCTGCTCGGGTACAGGTTTGTTTTGCACACGCACAAAACTGTATTTAAAATCAAGCTGCGCAAGTCCTCCTATTTGTCCTTTGAACAAATTCTCCGTGCTGAAGCACTTTGGTAGTTTATTTCATGGAACATCTGAAGGTTTAAGAATGAGTAGGATGAATTTGTATACAGTACTTTCAGGATGAGTGTGTTCCTGATGTGAGAAGAGCAAATTTGCACGCAAGCAGGCTAGATTTGTATGAGAGTAAAAGAAATCCATGCTGTATGAGTGAAATCTTTTCCATGGATCAAATTCTTGTGCTCCCAGCATGTGGCAGGAAAGTAACGTCATATCCCATTGATTTGAACAGGACATGTACCTGAACGCTGGTGGTGTGACGGTCTCCTACTTTGAGTGGCTGAAGAACCTGAACCATGTCAGCTATGGCAGACTGACCTTCAAATATGAAAGAGACTCCAACTACCATCTCCTCAGTAAGTGCAGTGCTGTTTAATATGTTTTACTCTTTCTTATAGGACAAGCATAATTCCGCTGGCGGATTTACCTCCACACGAACAATGGACACATGCCAGAGCTCTTCCAGGAAGAGTAGGCAGATATGAGCTTCCTTCCTTTTGGCATCTCCGTGCTACAATAAAATAGAAAGTGTCTCAGTACGGTCATTGACCTACTCCAGAGAGCTTGAAGTGCTCTTACTGATGGTGCTGGGAACAAGTTGTACAGTTTTAAAAGCTCACTCAATGTATTTTAGTTTTTAAAATGTCAGGCTCTGTGAAAATATTTGGTTTTTTTTAGCTGTTTGGTCATTTGGTCACACTGCTTAGTATTCCTATCCATCCATCCATTATCTATAGCGCTTTATCCGTCTGGGTCGTGGGGAAGCTGGAGCCAATCCCAGCATCTTCGGG
>JAQQZR010000038.1:7136677-7163622 GCA_030068235.1 Notoglanidium macrostoma
AACAACCACACGCTCGCATTCACACCTATGGGCAATTTAGAGTAGCCAGTTGACCTAATCTGCATGTCTTTGGACTGGGGGAGGAAACCGGAGCACCCGGAGGAAAGCCATGCATGCACGGGGAGAACATGCAAACTCCACACAGAAAGGCTCCCTGGGTGACCCGGGGATCGAACCCATTACCTTCTTGCTATGAGGCGACAGTGCTAACCACCGCACCACCGTGCCGCCAGTTTCTCTTATTACAGAAGTAAAAAAACATAACATGTATAAATTGCTTGTTTAACAAAGATTCTATCACCTCGCACAGTCTTGTGTGTTGTGCCATGTTTGTTGTTATGATGATTTCGGTGAGGACAATGAAAGAGGAAAGGCATCCTCCAGGCAGGGTGGCTGCTCTAGATATCTGTACATTCACAAGTGCCTGCTTCTCCCACTGTTATTGAATAAAGGTGTTGCTCTGTACAGAAGATTAGTTGTCGAGAATGAGGAGTGACGACAGCCAGTTTGGGTGTAAGCATGCTGTGCTATCACTTTATTGCTTTTTAGTGTGTTGTTTTTGAACATGCTTTTCTTTATCTATTGGCCAAACCCTGTTCTGTTACATTCTCTAAATGTACATTTGATTTGTGTCTCTCAGTCTCTCAGCACTTCACTTCAGGGGAATGTTTATATGAAAGTTTTAAATCCTCCCCTGACACCTGGCACTAACCTACATAAAGACGGTTTTGGTCAATGCTGAGTCCGATTTGGGTTGAGGTTAGGTTTCCATGGTTGCAGGGCAATGTGTAGCTGTGGTATGTCCGAGTCACATGATAACGATGATGCGGAACATCATGCGCTACAAGGAAACACCCTCTAATTTAGAGTGAGATAAACAAACAAAAGAAAACACAACCAAATGTTTGTTTGTATACAGAGTATATTTTGTAAGTGCTGACTTTTGTTTAATGTTTAAAGTTCATTACAATTGTAACTGGTAATGACAAAATGTAACTTCATTGCAATTTACTGGTTTAATGTAAATCAGCCTGGAGCACCTCATAGAAAACTGACGCACCAGCAGTGAAAATATAGTCAGATTAATCTGATATTTATTATTAGGAAATTGTGATGGATCAAATAGATGATTATTAATTATATATTTATAGACATTTGGTACTAATTTCAAGTATGAAATGAACAAATTTTATTGAATCTTTTTGAAACAAATACTAAATTATCATGAAAAAAACAACAACTTGTATTGTAACCTCACAATGGCAAATATAAGATATAATCAAATATTTTCAATAAATAAGGAGATTATAATTTGCATTGCAAAAGAAGTGTCGTAAAGGGCTTATGTAGGTTTTAATGTATTTAAAGGTCCACTATGTAGGATTCAATGACCTGAATGCCCCTCTCTTACCACTCCCTTTCCAAGTGTGTATTAGAACGTACGGTGGTCGTCAGGTTCCCGTAGCGTACTTACAAGTACTCACATTCCCTCGGTTTTTCAGTGCTAAATAATAAGTATGATTGTTAAAAATTTGGGTTCTCAAACTTGATAGCCAGCATCAGCAAACACTGAGTCCTCTTCTTTCTTCTTCTTTGTCGTTCTTCTGGTGCTTCCTTCCGGATTCACACTGACTCATATAAAAACGTGCAATGTGCAAGTTGCTCCCTAGAGGTTTGTCCATTCTGGGCTACTGTAGTGGCGCAACATGGCAGCTCTGTAGAGGTGGACGTGCTCCCTATGTAGATATAAAGGGCTCATTCTGAACTCAAAAAAAGGCAATAATTCATAGTTACAGGTAATTATACACTAATGAAAATATATTTATAAGTATATCACGGTACATATACTCCGCTTCTGCTAATAGATACAATGCAAATTCTAAAAAGTAGACCTTTAAAAACCTCTTGCTTATTTCTTTGATGTGATTTTGTTTGTTTAAATAAAAATACAATACTGGTAGGCATTTTAGTTTTTAACCAAATATTTATTTCAGGTGCTAAATTCCTTTAAAAAAATTAAAGAAAAAAAATGAATTGACTGGAAAATATTTAGCTCCCCACTTATAATCAGTCAGTGAGTTGCGTTGAAGGCAACATGCATAGCTTCTGCAAAACAACGCTTCCATTTTCAACATTTCAGCTCTGTTTCCACAATTCAGTTTTCAATTCAATTTTATTTGTATTACGCTTTTATCAATAGACATCGTCATAAAGAAGCTTTACAGAACAAGGACCAAGATAGTTAAGAAAGGGTTGCCGAAGCAAGCAGATTAGTAATTCATCAGTTGGTGCTGAACTGCATTTTAAGACATTAATGATGGTCACCTCACCTCGATAGTACCGAAGCTGAGCTTGTCATTATGTCATTAACTTTCTCCATCATTAAATTCATTCATCCAGTCTTACTTTATGCTTTCAGTACCACTCAGAAACTCACTTAAATTGGTGACAACATTCATTTTTATTCCAAAGGCGGCGGCAGAGATGTTTGTAACTGCCTCTTTACTGATAACTAAAAGCCTGATCTCCACTGTGGTATTAGGCACAAGGAGTTAGTAAGACACGTGGGTTCGGGATGCCTTTAAGCCGATACAAGTACGGCAGGTGTGATACACCAGTGTGCAAGCTGACTCAAGAACAAAGTGTATGGTGTGTACATATATTTCTCTATTATATATAAGTATATTTGATGGGATCCTATGCGTAAGCAGGTTGTCGTAAGGCTGATTGAGGTGAGAGAACAGTGAAGGTCTGTGTGTGTTTAGTGACGGAGGACAAATATTATGTAGTTCACAAGTCCAGAACATGCCTTCATGAAAGACAAAGAGGGATGGTGTTGAATGCAGATGGAGTCGACAGAATCCTTTTGGAGGTGTAGAAACTAACTTCTAAGTGACTAATGAAACAGGGAGGAGACGCAAAGTGGAAGGTCCTGAAAAACTGACAGTGAGATATGTGTCTTGAGTTTCATTAGATGAAAGGCATTCAGGTATTATAGTACTACCAATATATCATCCCAACTTCAGCCATTTATATATCAACGCTATTTGGGAAGTGTTTTTCAAGTCACACTAAAAAGCTTCGCTGTAGGAAGGATTATAGTACAAGTAACAGTAGGGAACTGACTGCAGTTAACATGAACTCTCCTCTTACTATCCTCTTCAATACCCAACAGATCATCAAGAAGTCATCGGTCCTGAAGATAACGGCACTGAAAAACAAACAGGAAAAACCTTTCAATGAGGAAATGAGAGGGAGAATGAGCAAGCCAAGCAAAGTCAGGCCTTAATGATAAGGTATTAGCTTAAATCTAGTCCCGTGGTTTTGTTTTGTTTTTTTCAAAATGGGGTCAAGAAAGGGTCCTCCATGACTCTTTTATGGGTTGATATGGCTTCCCCAGTGGTTAGGATTCGGGGCTCCCACCACTGCGGCCTGGGTTCGAGTCCCAGGGAAGCCAAGCCAGCCACAAGGGAGTACACAGTCTAGTGTATTTGAGTGCCGGTCCCAAGCCCGGATAAATGGGATGGTTGAGTCAGGAACGTTTGTGAACCCTTTAGAATGTTCTATATTTCTGTATGAATATGATGTGATTTTGATCAATCCCTGCCCTGTAAATAAAACTGGACGCCCACTCAACACCTGATCGTCATCCCACTGATTATAAACACCTGACTCTATTTTCACCTTTAAATTAACTGCTTTACATATTTTGCCACTGACAGAAATCTAATATTGGATCACTTTCCTTGCTAAATAAATGACCAAGTATAATATGTTTGTCCTATTGTTTCATTTGGTTGTCTTTATCTACTTTTAGGACTTCTGATGATGTTTTAGGTAGAGAAAATTCTAAAGGGTTCACAAACTTTCAAGCACCACTGTGAATCATTGCATTATATACATAAAGGGTTCAGTAGGAATTTTCTTACACTGGACAGAGTTCATTGCTGCAAAAATCTTCTGAATTTCTAATTCAGCAAGCATATAATGACCTGAAGCTTAGTTTGAAGATGCCTAACCCAAACCCAAACTTCATATAGAGTCTATAGATATAATAACCAACTGTGACAGTATTTGCATTTGCAATATGCATAGGCTCTTTTCTTGTGTGGTCTCCAACACATCCAGCATCTGACTATTACCAACATATCATACACTACATGGCCAAAAGTCTGTGGACACCTGATCATCACACCCATATGTGTCTTCCCTAAACTGTTGCCACAAGGTTTGAAGCACACAGTTGTATAGGAAGCGTTTGTAGCGTAGCATTGCAGTTGCCCTTCACTGGAACTAAGAAGCTGAAACCAACCATGTTCCAGCATGGCCACGCCCCTGTGCACAACATAAGGTCCATGAAAACATGGTTTTCCAAGGTTGGAATAGAAGAACTTGAGTGTCCTGCACAGAGCCTTGACCTCAACCCCCTTTGGGATTTATTGGAATGCTGACAAATTGGAATTTGTTGGGTGCCAGGCCTCCTCACCCAACATCACTGCCTGATCACAGTAATGCTCGTGCAGCTGAATGAGCAAATACCCACAGCCAGGCTGCAAAATCTATTTGAAGGTCTTCCCAGAAAAGTGGAGGTTATTTTAATAGCAAAGGGGGACTAAATCTGAAATAGGATGTTCACTGAGCATGTGAGTGTAATTAGAAATGTCTCCTTAAACTTTTGGCCATATAGCGTATAACTATGCCTGTCGTTATTCTTGCTTTGGTCTCTCTCTCTCTCTTACCTATTGTCCTGCATCTGCAGCTGGCTCTGCTGCTCCTTCAGTTTGGGACGGTTCAGCCTGAGAAGAGATGGAGAACAGTGGCTCAGGTATGTGATCTGAACTTTACCTACTTTACTATAGAACAAATATATTATAATTTAATACATAATACCTGGCTGTAAGAGTGCTATCAAATAAAATCATCAGTGTTTATGCTTGCAGTGTTTATTAGAATTTCCTGGTTAGCTGGGAGGACACGTATGAGTTTGGAATTAGGGGTAAATGTAAACCCATGCATATTGGTGATTAGATGATTAGAATTGAATGGAAGGAAGAAAATAGCAGTGGTGAAAATCCAAGAGTTCCCTACAAGTCAAATAGTGTTAGACTACAAAATAATACAATGGTCTTGTTTTGTCTTGTCACACTTGTTAAATAGGAGTCTGTCTGTGTTCTGGGTTTCCAATTTGCATATTCCTATGACCTGGATATCTCAATAAAATTGTATACCCTTCTCAGATCCTTTTTTTTTTGTCTCGGGTCATTTTTATGAAACCACCACAACACGGTTACTTAATACAAAACCCCCCCCCTAAAAACTTCTGGTCGTCAAAACAAATATTTAATGACCTAAGCTTTTACATGCCATTAATGTCCCAATGACCTTTGTGTTTACTGTTTTCCTAACAAGAGCTAAGCTACCAAACTGGACATAACAGAAACCTAGACTGATTGCGCTCATACAGAAATGCAGCTGACAATTTCTCTCTCATTAGGCTGCCAGGAGTCAGCTTTGTTCCTGTGTGCCTGTCTGGCCTCAGGGGCAGGAAGGGAAAATAAATTTCAGTGGTTCATGAGTTTCATCATCAGACTACATCTCCGTACTTCTTCTACATCTCTTGATTGAGCCAGTCCCAGCTGTCTTTGGGCTAACAGACACTCACATTCACATGCACACGTATGGGCAATTCAGAGTAGCCAGTTGACCTAATACGCATATCTATGAACTGCAGGAGGAAACAGGAGAACCCAGATGAAACCCACGCAGGCACTGGGGGGAACCTGGAACCTTCTTGCTGTAAAGGTGACACTGCTAACCAGACTGCATCTCATTTTACTAAATAAATCTATTGTCCTCATCTAAAACATACACGTCCTTTGGATCCTAAAGTCGCTTTCTTTGAGGGTATGAAATGGTTTGATGTTGAAAGCTTATGAGCGGGAGAGTATTCAGATCATGCTGAATGTCTGAGCCCATGTTAGCACCTCAGCGATCAGCTGTTCATCCTGGCCACAGCCATCATGAAGGAAACAGATCAATATAAGAACATTATTAACAAAGTCATTACAAACGAAAATGACACACAATTGGTGAATTACTAAAGTTATTAGTTTTACATGTATGACTTTACACATAGGGTTATTCCAGCTTTGTTTACCGGGTTGATCAGTCCAGTAGATGCCACTACAGACTCCAGACCCTCCACTGCCTTCCCTGATATCTCATTGGCTCCAGCTACTGCAGTGTCGCCCACAAGATTCGCCTGCTCAGTCGACTTCTGGGCAACTGGGGACATGAGGCAATACCCTTACTCACAATATTACGATCAGTGTTATCAATAATAATTATATTAACTTTTATTTATATGCCACTTTCAGAGATTTAAAACACAGCTCAAAGTGCTGTACAGTATGTGAAAGTAGAAAAAAAAAAAATTAAAAAGGATACAAGATCCTCGTCATAGAAGACATTTGGTATGAAGTACAATTGAGAATCAACAAACTGAACAATTATTCTTGAATAGTCATCATATAATAACTATTAGAAGTAAAGCATTCTCTTGAAGGAAAATAATCAACAAGTGTGTGCTGTAATGCCATTACCACCATTCAAGTTATTTTCCTAGAACAGCACATTCCTGAAGTTGTTTATTTCTACTCATCTCTCAATATTGAAGACTCAACTGAAGTCTTATCTCCTGTCTATCTGCTACTCCTCCCTTCCTCCATTCCTTGTACCGTGGTTTGAGCTGGTCTGCCGTCTTTTCGCCTATATTCTTTGTGATTATGTTGAATTTCTTATGTCTCTTATTTGTAATGATTTCCTTTTATTTAATTGTTTGTGGTTCTCTTTTTCATGGTAGTTCTCTTTTTCATGTTGTGAAACATCAGTAAAACAAGTTCCTGTTATCATTTAGGTTATAAAATTTGTTCCCTCACATCTTTGTTTTCTCTCGTGCCCTGTTACAGAGAACCAATAAACTTATCCATTTGTGAAGACTTTCTACATTTACCTCTGACTGTTACAAAGCACTGACCCTGGAGACTCTTACCAAAAAAAGCAAAAAAAAAAACCCAACTGTTAATAGAAAATGGTACCATATCCACTTGCCATACAATTCCTAGTGTAAATAATTCCTACAGAAATGCTAATGAATTAGCATGCGTGCGTGCATTAATACCCATGATATCAACTGCATCTGACACTATTGTCAGAGCTGCTATTATATATATATAAAAACAAAATGTCAACAGCACTGTGGTAGAAGTGTGTGGCTTCATCTCCTTCTAACCTGTGTTCACGCTGGAAACCACACCTTCCTTTGTCTTTGTACCTGAAAGAAGGACAAAAAAAAAATATTCAAAGTTAAATGTAAAATTTATAAATCCACATTATTAAAGTTTTTTTCTGTAGTGGCTCAAACGAAATCTTCAATACAACAAATTGTCTTTTTACATGTCCAGGTGCCACTCCTGTGTTCTGCTTCCTGTATATTTTGCCACAATTTGATATGAAGCCATGGTGTTTATTATATAAGTAATACACTGCATGGACTTTCCTAAGCCCCACTGCAGCCTCAGATCTCTGTGTACTGCCCAGCCTTATAAAAGTAGAGTAAATGTCACTTACGCACTTCCTCCACATCGTCAACATGTAAGATGAACTCAGAACATCTACCCTGATGTTGTCTAATTCCGGACAACACCCACTCAAGCCTCTGAAATGTTCTGAATGTCCATTTTTACCCCTGCAACTAAAATCCCAGCACAATGCGGGCCACATTCTTCCCCATCTCATGAAAATTACAAACACACTCACGCAAACACACATGTCAAATAAAGCTTTGTTCTTGTTCTCCAGCACAACGGGCCGATTTAGCACCAGGACATGCACATTCCAGAGAGCCCGACTACAGCTAGAGGACAAGCACAAAGGCCTGGGCTTTATAAGGCTGCTGCTGTGGTCAGTAGAAAGATCCATTTGAACATCACTATATCAGATGACAGAACATTTAAGAAATGAAATGGGGGATGGAGGGAAAGATAGCATGCTACAAATTCTGTAGTTCCTCCATAAGATTTCATAAATGAAATGGTAGAAATAGAGTATTTCTTATTTATTTGTAATGTAATTTAGATGAGTATATCTAATTAGGCATGTTTTTGTGTCATTTCTTCCCATTTTTCTGCTTCTAATGTGATCACCTGCCATTTCCCACCCACCTGCTAGCTCATAATATCCTGCGACATGCTGCCAACTGGAGAGGATGAAGGCTAACATGCATCTTCTGAGAGACATGAAGCCAGCCAGCTGCATCATTTCAAACTGCTCTTCATGCTGCGTCACAGGGCAGTGTAACACATATGGAGGAAAGCGTTTCTGCCTTCTTCCACATACATGAGCTCACAGATGCCCAGGATTGGCTAGTGTCATTGTGATTGACAAGGAAGAGACAATGTGCCATTCGTTCTACCAAGAGAGCACAGACGATCTAGCTCTCTTGGCTCCCGGCTATGGATCGCTGCGGCGTCATTAGGCCGAATACTTTTCTGTTGGAGCCAGAGTTTGTGTATGATGTAAAAAAACAAATTGTGCAAATGATTGTGAAGGATGATATATGGGACATATGTTGTGTGTGTACATGTGTAGCAGTAAATGCCTTGTGGAAAACAAAATACAAAACGTATTCATCAAATGACTAAAACGTATGACTGGTTTTGGTATGTATTGACTATGTATCCCATAATAATAATAATAATATTTTAGCGCTAAAATGGTATTGTGGAATTAAACATTAGGAATTTGAAATCCACTTTAGATATGAATCTATACTGCATATGCATGCAGGTGCTGTATTGTCGGCAGTCTGATGCACTGTCTAACTAAAGCTTTTAGCTCGAGCTCTAATGCACTCACTCTACCAGCTCTCCCTTCAGCCATCTATCAGTTCACTGCTTTTTGCTCTCGCTTTATGGACATGTCTGAGAAACCACATGCACACAAGCAGACAGCCAAATAGATGGAATAGATGGACGATACACACTCAAACCAAATGTGTAAGAGAACATTGACTAGCACATTGTGTGTTTGCGGTATCAACTGTGTATTAGGAGAACACAATGAAACGATGCACAGGGAGAGACAAGCAGAGAACATCTTTTACTGTGAGCCCTCCAAAGCTCAGACAGTACTGTAGAAGCAGGCAACATTGCCACTTTTCACTCATTCCTTGCTTAATTGCTTACAGGGCACAAACGTCATGCTGGAGATGCCCACATTACCATCACTTCTACCTCAGACACTCTAGCATTTCTCCACGGACTGGGCTTTCCATTGGCACTGCCATACAAAGATTTTTGTAGTACATTGAGTTGAAACTAATCTGCAAGAAAAGGGATCCAGATATGACATTTATGATTATTAGTCCTAAAGGAGAACCTTTCTGCACTATAGTTCAGCAGAAGAAGCTAAAGAAATCATCGATAATGGAAGCAATGACATGATAAACGCAGGTCGTGTCCTGGGCGGGCAGACCCGGATGTGGCTCGAGCTCTGCAGCAGTCACGAGCTTCCACTCGCTTTGAGATTAAAGTGCTAATGTACATGGACATGTGGGTTAAAGATAAAGTAATGCTTAATACTGGCATGAAGTGCAATATTAAAATGTTATTCATTTTAATCTTTTAACAATTATTTAAAAAACAATGTCTTACTATTCAAATTAAAATAGTTACCCGTAATATTAAAAGACAACAGTTTTAATGGCTATGTAGTTAAAGTCAATTCAAAATAAGGTTTATTTAATAAAATCTGTTGGAAACAATTTGATTCATATTCTAAATAAAATTCATGCCCTTACAAAAGGTTATTACAGATAGAGAATAAAGGAGGAGTTGGAACTACGACAGCGAAATCTATAGAATACATAACTGTAGTTCTGAACTATTGCAGTGTGATTTCCGTATGCTATTCAGTATAGCAGTATAGAGAACAGGTAACGTTTATATTGAATTATGCTTCTAATTTCTGCTCTTGAACTAAAATCATTCTAAAATGATATACAAAGCATCACAACATCAACTATAAAACAATGAAATCATTCCTTATTTTTGATTCTTTGTAGTTATTAAACTCATAAAAAATATTTTGAAAAAAATATTTCAAAAACATTTGATAAACGTTGATTACAAAGTGACTCTTCTTTAATAATGTACAGTATGTGCCCTGTGGAAGGATATGGGCTTTGCTAGTCCATAAATTTGCTGCACCCTGATCATCCTGCATGAATTGATCGCAACTCCCTCCAGTTCCCACCCACTGCAGTCAGTGAAAGTACAGACCGAGCCACAGGGCTGTACAGGGCCAGCATGCTGAACATGACTCAGGGACCACAGCAGGGCTTTTAATGTTTAATTTGTGTGTGTTTGTCAACAGGGAGTGCTGATTACTCGGCTTGATACATGAGCAGGTGATCAGAGTGATGAGCAGGTGGGAGATGCTGGTAAATCCACAGGCTTTACAGCTCTGCTCACATCATGATCACACACATCAGCTTTAATAATGACATCAATGACTGCATCTAAAAAGCATCCCGAAGGAGGGAGCTCTGGAGCTCGCCAGGGTTTACAGAAATAAAGAGTAAATCTTTTCAGCTATTTTTCTGTATATAAAAAGAGGTCTCCAGATATCAAGCATCCAGCCTTTTGGCATGGTAGAGGTAGTAAGTAGTTTTTATGGAGGAGAAACGTCGATAACGCAACTTGCTTCAGTTTAAAAATTTATTGCTATAAAATAGAACATGTTGTGATTAGGTCTATGGCCTAAAATGGCTCTTTAACACAGTTAAATCTAGATGTTTCATTTAACTCATTTAAATCAACAACCGCTACACAAAAAAAAATTTATACTGGACATACCGACATACATGACCCCCTCCTTGGTTTTGGCAGCGGCCTCCTCCACCCCTGCCTTGGTCTTCTCAGCTGCTGCTACCACTCCCTCCTTGGCAATGGAGAACCCCTTCTTCAGAACGTCCATCCTGAGAGCTGTGGAGATCCGTCACTGACCTTCAGCTGCTGCTGCCTGTGTCTTATAGCTGCTCACTCACGCCTTGTGTGTGTGTGTTGGACTGTTTGTTGGGTCCTGGGTGAGTGGGTAAGAGAGCGGCTCTTATGAAAGCAGGCTTGGCACTGAGAGCTCAGACAGATTGAGACACGCTTAACAAGAAGGGCAGCAGCATGGAGAGAGAGAGAGAGAGAGAGAGAGAGAGAAGGGGGGAGAGACAAAGAGAGGGAGAGGAGGGGATTAAAACAAGTGGGTGAAAGAGGAATTTAGCAAAATTAATTAGAAAAGAGCCAAACATTTTCTTCAGCAGATGCTTGTAATGGATAATGTACAAGAGCCACCCTTAAGTTGTAATTAAAATATAATTTCTTTTAAAAATATACATATAAATAAATAAAATAATTTTGCCCTTGGTTTTCCCTTCACCATTTAATAATAAGCCTAATTTCTGTTCTATCCATTGTAAATCCCTCTACTGGGTTCCCTTTACAGATTGTACTGTCGTCCGAAAAATAAATAACTTCTTTAACATGCAGAAACAATAATGCTGATTTAAAATGTAGTTTTAAACATAGTGCTTAAATAAAAATATTTCCGCTCTTTTAGCTTTCATTATTTTCATTTATTTTTTGAATTGATTATCATTTTAAAAGTCAACTGTTTATTTCACCTATATATTGTGTCTATAACATTATTCTTTTCTACTTATGTTTTTCTCCATCTCTGTGAATTTGTTACTACTTGACATTACAGCACTTTAAACTATCATGTGCATAAATAAAGTTTATTCTCATTCGTCAATGTAAAGAAAGTTAATTAAAGCCTCATAACTTTCACTGAAAGCATCAGGATGAGTCAAATAAAAACCATACAAGTGTGACCTAAACAGGAACTTTTCCCCCTGAGGAACCCGGACACTCATTAAGCACTGGACCATTTGCATCGTACGAAACAGAGATTAGGTAAAAAAACTATTTGTGATGTGCGTTTGCAAGAAACAATACTTTAAAAAATTTTAAAAACCGAGCTTTCATTTGACTCGTATATACCCTTGTTCATAAACGAATTACTGTGCATGTTCATGCAGATGCTTAAGCTTATTTCTATTGTATTACACTGCTGTAATTAGATGAACTCTGAGAGCACAACCAGGATGTGCTGAGCTATAAATAGACCAGTTGCAGATAAACTTAAAACTTTTCTCTATTGTTTGTATATGTCCAAAAGCTAATAAAGAGAACATAAATGTGGATGTGGTTTCAGTCCAGTCTGGAATAAAATGACTACAAGCAAGTGTATACTTGTATACTGTGTCCATTCCGCATGTTTACAGAGTGATCAGCGGAGATTATACAGGTATCTATCTATAATGTCTACATTGTGAGTCGGGTCACTTATGACATTGCTGCTTTGGATTGAGTGGATTGTATCAATATTAAATGAATGGAGGATTATATTGTGGTTATTCGTATTACCTGTATCGTTGTACATTTTGACATTTGATTACCCTTTTTATCCTACCACACGAGTCTCTGGTATTTCGGCTCTGACTCAGCAGATCCTCCTCTAGCACTGAGCATCCGTGTCTCTCAGTCTCTACCACGCCCTGTTCAAACAAACTGGATGAATGCCAGCGGCTATATATAGAACGCTGCATTTGTCAGGACTATGATAGAATGTAAGCTGATACCGCCTCCTGCATGAATGTGTTCATCAGCTGCATGGATGTAGCAGAAACGAAGACCCCGTGTCTATCCAAGTGGTCCTAACAGGCATCTAACTGATACATGAGAAAATTCATCATCATAATGCACTCATGTGACATACACAAAAGTCATCCATCAATAATGAGAAGCACTCTGAAGACTGGCACAAACATCTTGACCACGAGATGAATTAAGAGAGCTAAATCTGCACTGGTTGGCAGGAAGAGTCAGGTGACTCTCATAAAAAGCTTCTGAGAAGCCTCTGTAGTGATGTCCATACCCTGCAGTGTTGTGAATTCTGCATCTTTTAAAGGAACAAGACAGTTATTGTAATGTACTGTTCTATGATCCAAGACAGTATTGCTGCAAACACACATTACACCACAACATATTTATTTTGGGAAGAAAAAAAAAAGCCTATGATTTTAACCTGTCTTCACCTCCGAGTCTTAAAGGAATACACCAGTGTTTTTTTTAACCTAGTCTCTATCTAATGCTTCTATATCATATACTTGATTACCCACAAATTTGTAACAGATGTCTAAGGGCAGTTGATGAACTGTCAACAAATGTTTTAAACATATGACTATATACCGAAATACAAAAACAATTAAAAGAATCTAACAAAGGTCTGAACTATATAAAATTTGTATTACAAAAACCGCTCTTATGCATTTACACACCAGTGGAAAGTCATTCCAGTTACTTTCACTTTCTCTTACTTTTTAGTGAACATGTGAATGTGTGTTTCAATATGCCCTGGGATTGCACATGTGAATTCAAATAAAGACATGCCCTAAATGTGACAAATGAACATGAGAAAATCAATCACGTGAAAAGAAATGAATGACATAGAAATGTACATGTAAATGGATATGCAAAGAAGCCACAATAGGTGCAAAGGTTCTAAACATAACATGTTATTTATAAGGGGAGTTTCAAGTAAATACGAGTTGTATTCTTTTCTAAATACAAATCAATGTCTAAATTATTGTTTTTGACCATAGATATTCATTTGTGGTCAGACATTTACATACAGTTCAACACAGGATCAAAATTATACAAACGGGGTGAAAGCTATACATACACCCAATTAGATTATTAATTCAGCGGTGTGGAAAGTTCCAAAATGCCAAGGCCAACGCCTTTTAACTTCATGTTTCTGATCATGATTGAATACAGCTGGTAGCTTCTCTGTGCACAACGTAAAAAGGGTTTGTTTGACAAGTACAAGATAATGGGAAATGTAGCAGCTTTGCAGAGGTCTGGAAGAAGACCCAACCTGTCACTCTCAGCTGAGAGGAAATTGGTTTGGATGTTCAGGAACAACCCAGGAACTATCAAGGCACAACCCTGCCGTGAACTGGAAACTGCTGGAACACTGTCTACCGTCAAGTTTACATCGTCATGGACTGAGAAGCTCCTGTCCAAGAAAGAAGCCCCTGCTCCAAAAATCAACAATGTCAAGCTTGACTAATGTTTGCAGCTGACCACATGGACAAAAGGAAAAGCTTTCTGGAAGATGCTCAGATGAGACAAAGATTGAGTTGTTTGGCCAGAATGAGCAGAGGTACAGAGGAACACTACCAGCTGTTAAGCATGGTGGTGGTAGCATCATGTTCTGGGGCGGTTTTGCTGACTGTGGAACTGGTGCGTTGCACAAAGTGGATGGAATAATGAAGAACCTGAGAATTCTTCAGCATAACCTCAAACCCTCAGCTAGATGGTGGGAACTTGGACATAATTGCATGTTTTTACAGGAATCCAAGCTGGTTGTGGAATGTGTCAAAAACATATAGGTTGTTTTTAAAAGTCAGATCCATGCCAGGAAACACATAAATTTTATTGAACTCTTCCAATTTTGCCAAGAGGAGTGGTCAAATATCCAACCAGAATTCTGCCAGAAGCTTGTTGATGGCTACCACAATCATCTAGTTTTAGAAGTATTATAAATGTGTACATATGTATGAGTACATGTGCTGTGTGTATATTTTTGATCCTGTATGTATGTATGTATGTATGTATGTATGATTTTGATCTTGTGTTGATTTCAGAAAACCCAAAATAAATTAACCCTTGTGCACCAAATTCTTGTTTTTTTTTTTTTTTTTTTTTTACTATTAAAGATGTATGTTGTACAAACATTCTTCCACAGAAAAAGAACACTTCCGAGAAATGATTGAAAGCCCATGAATTTCATGCCCGTGATGACTGTATGTAAACTACTGACCCCAACTGTAGATGTTTGACAGTATGCTGAAAAATGTTGGAGTTTCCCTTTAAGCATTTTTTTTTTTTTCACTGTACATTTTGGCCTTTAGAATGAATTATGGCTCTGTTATCATTATGCCCCATTAAAACTCACTCATCTCCAAGTACTGAATAACAGGAAGCTTTGGGACTGATCAAGTACCTCAGCTGACAGCACTTACTGTAAGAGTGTGGTGAAGCAGAGAAAAACAATCAGGATTTTTAATAAGCTCAAAACTATTGTGGAGATGAGAGACTTTCCCTGGTGTAGGATCACTGAAGCGAGAGATGAAAGACACAAGGTTCTTTGTTGTCCTTCCTCAATGGATAAAAGCATTTACAATATTTACTCTTTTATTTTTTTTTTTTTTTTTTGGTTTGAAAAAACAAAAACGCCCCAAAAGTCTTGGGATGCCTCTATGGTGAATATCTGTCACCATAGCTCTCCTTGTTATGGTGCAAATGAAAAGATGAAATTACTTACAGTATTCAAGTGATATTTTTGATAATATCAATATGAAGTTAGGTGAAGAAATGATTTTACAAATGTAAAGCAGTAGATTAATATTTTTGTTTCATCTACACAATTTCTGATCTATTAAAGTATCTTTGCGGATTATTATTTTATATGTAAAAAAAATAAATAAAATAAAATAAAAATTAAAATGAGTAGCAGCACTGTAAACAGAAACAACTAAACACAGGCACAAGTATCGGTATCACAATATCAGAAAGGTGAAACATCAATTAGCGGTAACATGCTAAAGTACACAAGGCTTGGCCACTTGTGAGTACAGAAGCCTTTGCCAATTATCATAAGGTGGTTCATGACTAGGATGCTTGTGAGAGGAGGTTTGGACTGTGATTTGATTGCTTTAATATTATGCTAACTGTTTACTCTTTAAAGTTGAAGAAACCTATATACATACATTAAAACCTTGAGAAAATGATTAAACATGGAATAAAATAAACCTTGTTAAGTCACATGAATGCTCAGTGAGGAAAATCATGAAAAAAAAAAAACCCTAATTGCTAATGTATTGGCAGTGACTCTCTCATTGATTTATTTTAAAAGCCCATAAAGGAACATCAATACACGCTACTAAAACAACCGATTATTTTCTGTCAATCTGCAGAAATCATTCGACTGTTAATGTCTCTCTCTGTAGCATGTGTTCAGAGTAGCTAGTTGATGTGTGTCATATCGATATTGCCACAACATATGACATAAAATGTGTGTGTTTGGTTAGTGGCTGAAGCATGAAGGGAATTTATGTTTATGAACAAATCTCTAGTTCTCAATAACTGTTGCTGTAATCATTATAACTGTCCTGTGATCATCCCAGGACTGCTCATACCGTGCATCCTTTCAGCACACTTATTACTGTCTGTCTTTCTTGATTTATAATCCCTCTATTGGGTCTTCCCAGATGATGATGGGTTTTTTATTGAGTCTCGTCCCTCACAAGGTTCTAGCTCATGGAGTTTTCCCTTGCTGTTATAACCTGTGGCTCGCTCATTATGGATCTATGTATAAATCTGCAACATACATTTCTGTAAAGCTGCTTTGCTATTTTTAAAATGGGCTTCATATATAAAATGGAAGTGAACTGAAATATTTTTAACATAATTACATCTTACACTGAAACTCCCTTATCCTGTTCCCATCTAGTATGTGCGATGTAGCCTGAGAATGACCTGCTTGGCCAGAGCCCTTACAGCAGGAACAAAGAAGCTTACTACAAAAATAACCTAAACGTTGGAACACAGCCCGAAACATTTCGCTAACCCTTAGCTTAGCAAAATGAAACAAAACACTATCAAAAGATTTCTTCTTCATTTCCAAATATTGTCTCCAGGCGTGTTATTCTGCAAAGATTACTGGACGATATCTACAGAAGTGGCCTCATCTCCTGAACTACATGTGCTGAGTGTACATGTTCTCCTGCAGGCAAAGAAGACCTTTGAACTTATTTATGCCAAAATGGAGTGTTAAATTGCTTCCAAAATAACTCTGCATTTAATCATCATACATCATGATGCCCCAGTACGACTGTGGTTTACTGCTATATGTCCCTCTCTCTGTAGCATGTGTTCAGAGTAGCTAGTTGATGTGTGTCATATCAATATTGCCACAACATATGACATAAAATGTGTGTGTTTGGTTAGTGGCTGAAGCATGAAGGGAATTTATGTTTATGAACAAATCTCACTGTTACTTCAATATATAATGGCACTGCTGAAGAGCGCTAGATCTAGCTCTAGTTCTCAATAACTGTTGCTGTCAATCATTATAATCATTATAACTGTCCTGTGATCATCCCAGGACTGCTCATACCGTGCATCCTTTCAGCACACTTACTACTCTCCGTCTTTCTTGATTTATAATCCTGCATTTAATCATCATACAGCATGTGTTACTCATGGTGCCCCAGTACGACTGTGGTTTACTGCTATATGTCCCTCATACATCAGGTCTCTAATGAACCATGCACTGATCAAAATATGGCATTTGGGGACCTCAGTTACCCTTTGTGCCCTATATCATCAGGTTAGTGATTACTGTGTGACTCTGACCTCTCTGTGATGTCACACAAGGCCTTAGTAACAGACAGCAAAGCATGATTTCCTATATTCAATTCATTATGTACAGTATGACTAAAGCTCAAGTAATAATCCTAATCCTAATCCTAACCCTGTGATTTTAGGTGTGACATTAGAAAGTGTCTCATTAATCACTGTACTGTAACAGTTTACAACAGAAAACAAAGTCTTTCTGTTTGTGACTGCTTTTGTTCTCAGGATAACATCACTTCACTTCCACTGCAAGGAACTGAAAGCAGTCCTGTGCTCCATGTGTGTGAGAGTGCTGCCACCTGCTGTCCACTGTGTACAATAGGGGTGCATAAAGCTTGTCCTGGAGGATTATTTGGTGATTTTCAGGCTCTAACATACCTACTAACTCCAGTAATTTATTGGTGAGTTGAATCAAATGTTTTTGATGACAGAAAATATTTAACTGAGCAGGACTTTGACAAATGAATTTGTGCCCCTATAGTGTAGACCTTCTCAGCTAGTGATTATCAAACTTGCACTCAGGGCTCCCCCTAGATGGTCCATCCCTGTGTTGTTTTAGAACTGGTTTGAGAACCACTACTGTAAGGTGAATGCATCTTATACACAGTATGGTGTTTACATGCACACTAATCTGATTTAGGCACTTATCATACTTATTCATTCGTTCATCCATCTTCAGTAACTGCTTTATCCTGGTCAGGGTGGACCCAAAGCCTATCTGATGAACACTGGGCATGAGCCTGGGACACTACTCCATCGCAGGACAACGCACCATCCATTCACACCTATATAGGCAATTTAACATGGCCAATTCAGAAACAAGCATGTTTTTTCGAGATGGGAGAGAACCAGACAACCCAGAAGAAACCCAGGAGGAGGTAATGGCACCTAAACAACATACCATGCATAAAGTGGTGGCAGAGTGGTTTGGGCTCTGGACTTTTCATTGAATTTTGTGAGTTTGAATCCCTGTACAGTGAAGCTGCCACTGTTAGGCTCTTGAGCAAGATCCTTAACCCTCAACTGCTCAGTTCTATTGAAAGTTGCTTTGAATAAAAGCAAATGCAAAGTATTATGTAAAGCCCTTTATCGGAAATCAAGAAATTCTGAATTTTAACTCTGGTATCTCATTCAGGATGCATCCCCGCCTCACACCCAGTATGAGAAAGGCTGACTCAGGCTACGGATCCACTGCAACCCTCACTAGGATAAAAAGAGTTTAGGGAAAGTGACTAAATAAGTGAAGTGCATTTTTAAAGCCTATTTAGGTTCTATTTTAAAATCTGGCTAAGAAGTTACTATTTTATGGAAACACTCCAAAACAAATGTCCTTACTCTGGTGTGTTTATCCTTTCTGAAAAAATGAAAGACCGGTCAAAGTACACGGTCACAGGTTAAACACACCAAGCTGATATGCTTGAGATCTGTGGGAAATGACTGAAAACGTTTCTATGTCAACTCATCATGAAAGAAACCAACCACCATCACTTCTCTACACTTTCTTCACTGCATAAAAAGCTTGATAGCTTGTATGCTGTTGGGGGGCAGAATGTTAAGAGACAAACAGAAAACAGAGACCATATTCAAGAAAATATTGCGTTCGTATTGCCTCCATACCTTCTTGTGATACATGTCTGAACATTCTTAAATATCCAGTCCTCCCCTTGTCTATCAACATCCTTTTCCTAAACCTGGTCTGTTGGAGCACAGAAGAAGTGACAAGGACAGAAATTCCAATGAACTGCAAAAAGGAATAACCTGTTTCCTCATTGGCCCAGCAGACCAGCATGTGTGTGTGCGTGGGTCAGGAAAGCAAAAAAAGCTGATCTGCAGGCTGGAGAGCAGCTCCGTCACATTGTTTCAAGTTCTGTGACCTTTCCAGGGGAGGTGGGGGTGGTGGGAGGTTCATTTCCGTGGATTGTTGCAGGACTTTTGAAACCATTACAAGGAGGACGAGAAGAGAAGAGAGGTGAGGGGTTTGTGCAGGAATACACTTGGGGCCTGATAGGAGGCGGGGGGTACCAAAAGAGATTTTTCCGTTGGGGAGGTGTGTCCAAAAAGCAACTGCAGCCTTAAAGCAACTATTGCTCCCACTGAGGCATCAGAGGATCAGAAGACAGCACATGTGTGTATATGTTTATTTGAGGAGGCAAGCAGACATGATTGTTCTGAAAGTGTTTCTGTTACTGCAGGGCCTGCTGCTGGCAGCATGGTGTGATATTTGGCTCAGAGACCAAGAGCTACAAGATGGAGAGGAGGACCAATTACAGCACACACCACACCAACACCAAGAAGGTGGGGATCATGAAGACCAATATGGATATTCTGGAACAGGTCAGAATCATGCTGGAGCACAAAAAGAAAGCCACGATATCCCAGGAACTGTCCATTACCCACTGGAGCATGGGCATGTTGACCCTAGTCATGGGAATCCATCTGAGGATCTATCTGTGGACACGGCAGCAGAGTCAGCAGAAACCCACAGCAATATATCTCCAACACGCATGGGGTAAGTGTATAACGATGTACTCTTTTGCAAGTATCGAGCATTCATTCATTTTTCATTTGATCAAGAATTCATTCATGAAGCTACAAAGCCTACTTGCTAACAAAAGCAGCAATAGGTTACTTTTGCACAGGATTCAGGCTGGGCTGATTATAAAAATAAATTAATTAATTAAAGCAAACATCTGAGTGATCTGGCTATGATGTAGGTCATAAAATACAGACATACCACTACATTTAGCAGCTCATTATTTTGGTTGGAAAGTCTCCCAGCTAGTGTGAGAGCTGCTAGTCGTGAAGCGGAGAGCTATGCAAAAAAAAACAAACAAACAAAAAAGAACAAGGGAAAAACAAGCAAAACATGGATATCTTATGAGAACACTTCCATCAGTCGGAGTCTCAGGCTGCCCTCCCCATGCAAGCAGTTATCTTCTTGATCTCTCTTGAAATTGCTGCTATGTTGACAGGAAAACTAAACAAAAGCTGAGAGTTCCACCAAACATCTACAATTACCTCCCACAAAGTCTGGGGTAGAGATCCTTAAATACAGCTATTCTGAAGGTGCCTGGGCCAGGCCTTTGCTCCAGAAACTTTGTTCTTATGGCATGAAAATCCACATCCTGAGAGAGTAAGAAGTGCACGATGTTTCTGCTTGACTAAAGCCAATCAATAGCACTCCATCCTAACTGTCCCAAAAAGACAAGTAGGTTTCCTTATGGTCTGAACCATGTTGCTGCTGGTTTTTGCTCTAGAGCTAGATTCCGGCAGACCATCACCATTTTAACTTTAGCACATTCATCACACAATGCATCACACAATGCTCTGTAACAAGGCAGGCTTGCTCCCAAAGGGCCTCTTCCCAAATTGCTGCTATTAGTTCATCAGAAGACAAGCTACTTAGAAGTCTCTGTCTTTGCCAGTATTCGAAAAAAGAGCTTCCTCGTATCCTCATAATGAAATGCAGACTTAAGATAAGGACATGTGGTTCATTGTCTATCTGGGGAAGAGAAGAAAACAAAACAGGATATTCCCTGATGTATAATGTCTGTCCGTGATTATGCCAGCTCAAACATTAACAACTAGCTAGTTCTTTAAGTGTTGCAGCCCTGTGGCAGAAGGTGCAGGTGATTGCAAAAGGCTTCGTTTTTGGGAGGAAGGCATGTTTGGCTTCAATTTTTTTTTATACACTACGGTCTGGTAACCAATATATCATTTTCAAACTAAGCATTGTCTCAGGCTTTAAAGGCTTCCCAGTGAAACATACTCACTCACTCAGAGTGTAATTTCGAACAAAAGTAGCCTTCAGAAAACTGAATGTTTATCATAAAAGTTGTGTTGTTGAGGAAGGGCCTATTAAAGAACAGATGTGATCAGGGGAGGTCCAGGCCTTTGGGGACAGAGAGAAAGGGGCTTTTCAGAGTATTTGCACGCATGGGCATCTCTGAATGAACAAGCGAAGTATCAGGAAAATTATGCAGAGAAATACATAGTGTAATCACAGAAAAACTGCATTGAAGAACTGAAGAACTTGAGTGGGGGACTACAGTTGAGGAACTAACTACTTGTGTTAATATCTTTAACATTCATCAATTCCAGTGGATTAGAAAAGCGAATAAAAACAGTCCCACCTTCTGAAAAAAGTCAATATGTATTGTACACCAATAAACTTAAACCTTTTGGTGAATCATCTGCCTTTCATTTGCCCCCCATGAACTTTAAAAATGGGGCATTTTGGTTTGCCTTCTCTTTCTTCCCCTTTATGCCCTGTTGCCATGTGCCCAATCCCCTCTTTACTAACTCAATTTCTTGCACTGGATTTAGTTAATCTGCTTTCATTTAAAGTTAGGTTCCTGTATGTTGCTCCAACTTTGGAGCCGAGAGTGAGAGACTTTTGGATTTGGATAGTTTATTTTCTTAACCAAGGTCTGAACATATCACAGTTGGTCATCTAGGTCTGATGTTGTAGTTAAACCAACATTAGATCATTGTGTGTTGCAATATAAAGGTTTAACAAAATACAACAGCCTGATTTTATCTCTCCAGGATAAAGAGATCTCCTAGCAGAGATCAAAACAAAGGCAAGATTATAACACAAAGCAAGTAAATTGTAATACATTGCGAAATGCGTTTGTCCTCACGTCATAACCAGGAGTAGAAACAGACAGGAATGGATATCTGTGCACATGTTATGGTCTGTAATTCCCCTATGAACATGCAAAGTCTGTTACTACAGGACAGATGTTGAATTTCTTTTTAGTGAGTAACTAAGGGTCATAGGCCGAGAAGAGTCTAAAAGACAGACACGGTCATACTCTTCCTTCCTGTGAGGAAGCAATGCATCTGGAACAAGATAATCAGACAGAAACACAATGCATATGAAGATGTATATCCATGAGGTCATCAGCAGGCAGAAGGAAGTGACTCACTTGGACATACAGCATGCAGCACTGCATCAAGCTGCTTATGGTCAAGCCAAAACATGAACAGAAACAAATGAAAGAGTACAAGTCAATACTTCTAATCAGGAATTTAAGAAGAGACTGAAGCTTCCTGTTTTTCTTGCTTCTGGAACACTTCGTAATATATTGTGAATGAGAAGTAGGTAGACTGGGGAGTCCAGTTATATTGTGTTACAGAGCTACGGAGCCCTGCTCAATGATATATTAGAATTCCTAATTAAATTCAGGATATCATGAATAGTTGGACTTCATATTGTGAAACGTGGCCATTCTAGGGTTTTTGAAACTGGAAACAGAGGGAGGATGAGGTCAAATATGATGTGTTTATTGGCTTACATGTTTTCCATGTGCAAGGTGACCTCATTAAAATGCAGTTGAAGTTCAGGGTACAAAAAAAAGTCATTAGCTTTTACTGAAAAACTATGGAGAAAAACAAGAATTTTGAATTCAAATGATTAATAATAAAACCAAACAATATTACCAGGGATATGAACCAACAAGATAAAAAAAGGACAATTTTGATTTCAGGTCACTTTAACGGAAGTCATCATTAAGTATGTAACATGAAATTTCAATATGTTTGTTGCAAAAAGAACCAACAGGGTTTTTATTTTCAAATGAGTAACATTAATTAGCAACTATCAATCTAAGGTTTAAAAAACACACACACAAGAATGAGTCATTTCAAACTGCATACTTAACTTTAAACATGATTGTTGAATGGTACACAAATAACACACAGTCTGTTAGTCTCACATTCAAAACATTTAACATTTAAGTGCGTCCATTTAAAACAACAGCCTACAGTGGAACACTGGATTTGGCTAATGATGACAGAATGTATATTGGCTTACTCATGTGGTCCAAGAGGAGTGAACAAGCAAAAATAAATTGTTCTCCAAGTCTCATCTCCCATCACTCCCACTGGAAATATATTAATAAAAAGAGGTGCTTACATCTGTGATATGGTGCAGAGCCCCCACTCAGCTTATCAAAAGATTGTATCCTCCATCTCGTCTAACAACTCAAATACAGCCAGATGTTATGATGAATACTGTTGTCTCAAAGATAATACTCTGCGTCAGCTCTAGATAACTCCCTAATGACCCCTATTGTGTGGATCAAGAACCCCTCTGCATCAGCATTCTATTTTTTATTTTTTTTATGTATTTGGATATTAGGCAAGAAGCAGGAGGTTACAAGTCTGTGTAGAAGACTCTGCTGTTCGCCTGGCCATTACACTCTAAAGTTCTCTCATATGACCCCCTTACTCAGGTCACTCCACTGGCTTAGTTTAACTTTGCAGGCATGATCTTATTCCAGGCATCAAAGATGTCTGCACCACACACATATTACATCTAGGGGCTTTCTTCCTTACTCTGTCTAATTCTACTGCTGTTTTCTTGCAGAAACTGGTGTGCATTTGTGTATAAGCGTGTAGTCACCACGGCAGTGTCCTGCGGTAGTGAGAAATACATTATCAAGTCCCAGAGTCCCTGCCCTAATGGGACACCAGACTGCCATCTGGTCATGTGAGTGAGATCCATAATTATTTTTTTGGGTGTTAATCACAAATGCAGGTACAAAATGACAAATATTATGTGTTTTTGCTACGAAGGTACAAGCTGTCTACTCGGCCGGTGTACAGAGAGAAGCAGAAGATCTTCACGGCGCTCCAGTGGAGATGTTGCCCTGGTCATGGTGGACAGAGCTGCGAGGACATTGGTACAAAAGGGTCATATAAGAAGGATAGATTTCAATTAGATTGTGGTTCTAGTAAAAAAAATAATAAATAACAGCATATTGTTCATATATAAAAATTTTAAACCTGGAAGTCTTTGTTTCAAGATTATTAAAGCAATGACATCCTGGATGCACTTCAAGACAGTCTTGTGTTCTTGTTTGAACACTTCCAAAAATCAATGTGACGACCATCTTTCAGCAGTTAATTTGGACCAGATTTTTTTTTTTTTTACTTTAAAATAACATTTAGCTGCTCCAATGGAAAGGGGTCATGTTTACAGAAAACTTAAGCAGGAAACCAGTTCAACTTTTGCCTCTTTTCTGTCCTGCAGTGGAAAATGGCCATGCCACTGGGTCCGAAGTCTCCAGCTCTGACATCAGGCTTCATCCAGGAGGTCCAGAGATCAACGGTACAGGTATGTGTCCATGATTTGACCTGCCTTTGCTGAATGTTTATCAGCTTCAAGCAAGCACACTGAAAGAGAGCTCTGCTTACTTCATTGGCCACGCCAGATGTAACAAAACAAAATGAGGAAACAATGAAGCATGAGTCAAATCGGTAGCTGACTGTGGGAAGGTCATCACCCTCATGGGAGAAGGGAAAGGGTGTGTGAACAAGTTCTGCCAAGACTTATAACTAGGCCACTCACTGAGTGGGGTGTGACTAGCCTGACATTGCTTCCTCTGAGAACCCAAAACAGAACGTGTATCCATTAAAGCACATACCAAGTACAAAAGCCAAACACTAAGTGGAAAAAATAGTATGTTTCAGGGCATTGAAAATATCACAGATCTAAAAAAGACCTGGGATTTTGGCTGGTTTAACAACAGGCCATGCAAACAAACGGCCTACTATGATATCATGAAACACACCCAAATGCTACCCTCATCTCCACAGAACACACTTTGTTTAGAAAAGATCAAGACAAACAGGTAACAGAATTCATCCCAACAAGAGTGACAATCAAAGACAACTAACTTTGTGAAATGTTAATGAATTGGGAAGGTCAACATATTTCCTGAGTCACTGAGCTCAATTTTGGAGCATATGATTTTCAAACAAAGCAGAAAAAAAGCCTCTGCCTCAGTGTAACTTTCCAGATATTCCATTAAGCTAGCAAACTGCTTGTATTCCCCTCAGGATTGGAGAAGGTAACCCACAAACAATACCAGGAGCAGAATGACCATCAGGAGTCCAGGCACCCACTACATGAGTCCCTGAGGTCTGAGGAGAACCAAACGGAAGAACAGCGCAGCTATGACGACAACACTCCAAGCTCACACACAGGCCATCAGCCTCACAATGAGAGAGGTAGTAAGAACTGGATTAAAACCTCTGGCATGTATGGAAATATTATTTCAGATATACACATTCAAAGATTCCCAAGAATCTCTTAAAGGCTGAATGCTAGGGAGGGTAATATCCTAAGACAGGCTTTAAGTGCAGGAAATACAAATGGCTGGTTTATTTGTTTGGCATACCAATATGCTCAGAATATCGTACACCCTCTCACAAGTTCATGACCATATACACTATATAACTAAAATGTAGGCGGACACCTGGCCATATATGCCCATGCCAAAACCATAGGTATTAACACAGAGTTGGTCCTCCCTTTGCTGCTATAAAATTCTCCACTCTTCTGGAAAGGCTTTGAACTATATTTTAGAACGTGCTCTGTGGGGATTTGTGCCCAGGGGCATTGTCATGATGAAACAACTTTAGACCCCTTAGTTCCATATAGTGTATATCAAAACAGTATTATCTGGTCGTCACAAAGTAATACAATTAAGTAAAAATAACAGTATTAATTACATAACCAATTCCATCATTCGATTTATTTAACAAAAGTCAGCCAATGTTCAGATGGGCAAAAGTAAGCACACCCAATTATTCAGCAGCTTAAAAAACACCCCAGGAAAAAATAACCTGCAGTAATTATTATTTATAGAAGGCCCTCAAATCAGAGAGGTGGAATGTTTGCCAACTTACTTTATTGCTTTAGGTCATTGATCTTTATGGGAATTGCTGCATCTTGGCGCCTTTGTTAATGCGTTTGGGATCACGTTCCTGTTTCATGACCCAGTTTCAGCCAGGCTCCAGGTGTCAGACAGATGGTCCAGTGTCATTTGGTGTTTGTGGTAATGCTCTTTGGTTTCCACCACAAAGTGTTGAATTATCTCCATTTTGGGCTCATCGGTTTAAAGGAAATTTCTTTGAAAATGTTGGGGTCTTTTCAGATCTAACTAGCATGGCAGAGTGGTAGCATGTTCTTTTGGGAAAAGAAGGGCTTTCTTCTGGCTACACCCTTTAATAAATGCTGGGTTTTGTTCTTATCTTTTCTTCAGATAATCAAATCACGATCTACTTTCTGATTGCGATGGAAAGATTGCCAACTTCCATGAATGTCTTCCATTTCCTAGCAATACTTCTCACTGTAGAATGTTTTAAATTGTTTGGAAACGGCCTTACGACCTGTTCCAGATTGATAAGCAGCAACAACTGCTTCTCCAAGATCATTGCTAAGTTCTTTTCTTGGCTCATTTCATGGTCCAAGCTTGTTAACACCATGCCAAAGTCTTTTTCTCATTACTGAATACACACACACACACACACACACACATATACAGTATATATATA
>JAQQZR010000038.1:7164758-7184522 GCA_030068235.1 Notoglanidium macrostoma
ATATATATATATACACATATACATACATACGCTGATTTGTTATTAGATTAATTTATTAAAAAACTAAAAAGATTAAAACTAAAAGAAACTAAAGAAATGTGGATTTGGCCCTTAAATAAGAGATTTTATGTGGAAACCTTTCATTCATTCATTCATCTTTAGTAACTCCTTTATACTGGTCAGTCATGGATCTGGATTTTATCCCAGGAACACTGGCTGTAAGGTGGGAATAACATGCTGGATGAAACACCAGTCCTTCACAGGACACCATGCACATTTCACATTCACAAACGCATTCACACCCATGGGCAAGTTAGCACAGCCAGTAAACCTGAGAACTCCGAGGAAACCCACACAGACATAGGGACAGCATGTGAAACTCCATGAAAGCTGCCTGCTTCATGGAACTTTTCCTGAATGTGAAATCCTCCTTAATGGTTTATCTAGAATCTTGTAGTGTTTCTCAGACACGATGAATTAAACACCGACTTAAAGACAACAAGCAGAAATCATAAAGCATTTTCCTCCATAATGGGTTGAATTACGTGGCAGATATACTGCCAATAAAAACATTTGGCTTGAGTTTGGTCGTACTCAGTGAGATATAAAATTTTTGAAGATTTTGAATTTGAAAAGTGGGTCTTCCAAAATGTACAAATGTGAGAGCATTGTCCTGCTGTATACACACGATCAGAGAACGTCTGGTCTACAGCCTGTCTCCTGAATATCCTTACAGACAGAGAGCACAGGGTTCCTGGAGCAGTTAGAAGTTGCTGCCTTGTGTAGCGACTCCTTCTGCTCACCGTCTCGCTCTCGCTGCCGCTTCCTGCACAGGATATCCGCTCTTTCTCTGGCAAAAAGGTCCCTCAATATATTGTACATAGAGAATGATGTAATGGGATGTAATTGATATGCAGGCTGCAATATAGGATGAAAACATGTTCCATCATCAAATGTATGAGAAGCTTTGAGAGTATTTCCAAAACAGCTGGAGGCAGTGATGTAATGGGATACATTTACAAAACATTTATCCCAACCAGGTCAGGTTAGTAAAGTATGGAAGAGTATTAGCACAAAATGAAAAGAAAGGCGAAGCATGTGTCAGGGTTAGGGGAATTTAAAAGTAACACTTCAAGTGAATTTAAGGATCACCTTGACCAAAGGGATGAATGCTAAAAAAAAAAACAAACAAAAAAAAAAAAAACCCACCACAGTATCATTTACTTATTATCAGACTTCAATACTTTAAAAGGCATATCACCAGATTATCAGCATAATATATCTGGAATTGGATTAAACTTTAGTGGATTACAAGGAAACCGAAGAGGCCCTTATTAACAAACATAACTGGGTAGAGAAAGTTTGTCAAATACCAAATATATAAAAATCTGATTATTCAGTAATTATCTGGAGTGTTCCTATTATCAAACTACAGGCAGGATTTATTTGTACAAGATGATAATAGTGACAGTTATATAGTATGTGCTTGGATCGAGGAAACTTGAATGTTATTTTTGTATTCAAAGGTTGCTTGTTTTAAGAAAGTAAGAAATCCTATCATTTTTCACTTTTTCTTACTGCGAACTATTTACAAAAATGGTAAAAGTTACATTTATTATAAAGGTCCACTTTACAATTCAAACATTGAAAGAGAGACAGAAAGAAACAAAAAGAATTAACACTTAGCAAAGTTATTACTTGCTTCACATCTGCGTATGTACACATGATGTGATTGATGACAAAGGCATAAAGTTATCCTACCCCCTAACTGTGTCAGATGTTAATTAAGTGCAAATATATTTTCCTTATTTTAAAGCATGCAAAACATAGCAAAAACAGCAAATTTTTTTTTTTTATCAGATCATTTCGTAACCATACTGTGCTGCATGTAACCTTAACTATTGGTGAATATTCAAAACAGCACTTCTATAATGTGTGTGCGTTGCAATGGCCAGATTACTGAAAGGTATGGGAAATGCCAAGTCTCTGACTGGGAAACAGGGGTTTTCCCTCTTCTGCTGAGTGATAATTCACTTGAATTAGAAAATGCCCAGTGGGTGACGAATACTCTGCTGTCACTTTAATGACTGAAAGAAAATGCTTCTGACTGGAAGAATGAGTATGTCTAGATACGAGAATGACAGGAAAAGAAAAATATGGAAAGTACTGCAGGACTAACATGCCCTGCTCCCAGATCACTATTTTTCTGAATGACTGGATAGACAAACACTTTTGCCCATAAAATTCATCTTCCCATCTCACCTCATAGGTTTAAGTTTGTGGGAGGACCTCTGGAGGACATAGAGAGTTATAAATTTTCCTTGCCTGAAAGACCATGAAGACATAATTACTATTTTGGCAGTCCAGTATGACTGGGGTATGAACAGTATGATTTAAAACAGTTTTATTTGCTGGCATTTAACCATAACAAAAACAGAACCATTTGAACTTTCGGTGAGTTTCTCTTTGCATCTAATAGTTCCATTATGTGCTACGTAATAAATTTTCATGATGGTTGAATGGCAGTAACTGTTTACACAAAGCACTGGCTTGGTGTTCCTTATTTGATCTCAGACGCGATTGGAAGCAAATGTTTTTTTTAGGGTCACCACTGCAGCTGCCAATCAAAAACAGTCAACTGTTTCTGCTTATATGCCCTATTGATGACGCTGAGTGAATTCTTAAGACACTGTTTCTTATTGCAGCACCCCACAGCATGGACAATGGACATCGAGGTCCTCCACCAGAGACACATTACACAAATCCCGGGCTTGTACCCATTCACTATTTAAAGGATGTCATGATGTCTCATCTACAGCCCATATTTGACAGCTTCAACCGGACACTATCACGCCTGTCTGAGGAGGTGCAGGGTTTACAGAGGGACATGACCAACCTGCAAGTTCAGCAAATGGTACTGCGAGAGTCCAAAGCGATGCAAGGGGGAATAGGTAAGGAGTCGGAGCAGCATGACGCAACGACAGACACTTTCCAGCAGCTGAAGGAACTGAACATGCAACTTAACCTTCAGCGTGATGAGATGGAAGAGAAGCTGTATTCACAACAGGTCATATTGGACTGCAACCTGACCAAACTGAAGACTGACATGGATGTCCAAATTAAAGGCAACCAGAAGACGCTACAGGTCAGAATGTAGTGGGGGAAGTTAGCACTGCTATTTTTGCATGAGAAGCAGGAATGTGGATGCAATTGGGGGACACGCATGCCAAAGGGCCATCACCGTTTTTTTTATGATTATTGTAATATACGACATGTTAATGGTCTTGAGTCAGTGATGTGCTTTATCCAGGTCCTGGTTTAAAACGTAAAGTATGAGATCACAGAAGGAACACAAAACAATATTGTTATCAAACCCATGCCGATAGTACGATAGATGCATTTTAAGACAAGTATACAATGACTGTCCAATTTATTAGGAATACCTGCACATTCATGCAGTTATCTAATGAGCCGATCATGTGGAAGAAGCACAATGCAATAAAAAAAAATCATGCAGATACGGATCAAGAGCTTCAGTTTCAGATTCCTGTTCTTGCCTGACAGGAGTGGAAACCAACGTGGTCTTCTCCTGTTGTAGCCCATCCACCTCAAGGTTTGATGCTTTGTGCATGCTGAGATGTTTGAGTGATTGAGTTACTATATCCTAGCTTTCAGCTTGAACAAATCTGGCCATTTTCCTCCGACCTCTCTCTCATCAACAAGGTGTTTCCTCCCACAGAACTGTCGCTCACTTAATGGTTTCTGTTTTTCACATCACACTGTGTGAATTCCAGTAACTGTTACGCTACTGCCACCTAATTGGCTGATTAGACAACTGCATGAATGTTCAGGTGTTCCTCAAACTGGACGGTGAGTTGAAACATGAATGTTCCAGGAATACTTTACTATGTAGAATTTGTTCCCGTATACTCTGTACAGAGTCTATATCACATGGCAATTTTTGCACCCAAGCCATCAAGACCACTCACAAGGACGTTCCTTCACTATCTTAGTCATTGTTAGAGAAAAAATATACAATTGATTGCTTGTTTCTTTGAACATGTTTCACTCTAACAGGATTGTTTGTTGTATTATAGACGAATCTCCATACCGTAAATTCCTCACTATCAGAGATGAGAGAGAAACAAGAGCAGCTGGAGAATGAGCTCCAGAGAGTTTTGACATTTGCAAATAATACACAAAGTCTTGGCAGACAGCCTCAGGAGGACACGGCAGTCTGGGAAGCCATTACCCGTCTGGACAATAAGGTGGTCAATAACACTATACAGCTCAGTGCCCTAAATGAAGACCAAGTCCAAGCGACAAAGAGAATACAACACTTGCAAAAGGGCTGGAAGACCTTAGCAGACCTTATAGCCCAGAATGACCGTAAACATGAAGATAGAAACATTGAGGCTTTCCTAGAAGTTGATGCAGCAAAGGTGGCAGTTGGAAAATATGCTGATGACCTGGCAAAAAACATTACCAATCTACAACTCACAGTTCAGGATTTGGAGGTAGATACGGACCATTTGTACACGCAGTTGTACACAAGCCAGGGTGGCAGAGATTGTGACTGTACCGGCCTCAGCACATCAGTGGCGCAGTTGAACCAGGCGGTAGATAATATAACAGTGATTGCAAGTGAAAACAGGCTAGCTCTAGACAGAGCAGCGGAAGAGAGGTTAAACATTTATGAAAATGGTGGCTGGGGCCCACTAGTGGAAGAGATCAGATTAAGCTTACAAACTGTTCAGAACTTGTTGATGGTTGAGCAAGAGAAACGCAAGACACAGCAACAAACCTTAAACACACTCCAGAGCCATCTTTCAGAGAGTCAAAGACATATTAAAGCTCTACAGCAACAGGATAGTCAGAAATCTGGCGAGATAAAACACCTATTCAACTCTTTTAGCTCTCTGTTGAAAGATGCCATACGTCATACGGATATACTGGAAATCCTGCTTGAGGAGGAGGTTCTGGAGTTTATCGACTGGTCCCTACAAGACCAGAAAGCCTACTCCATTCCTACGCTGAAGACGCAGATCAGCGTTCTGCAGGAACAGATCAAAAGACACAGCGGAAGCCTGGCCTCCATGCTTAACTCTGAAGACCCCACTGCAGGAGAACCATCAGAGCTGGCAGACTGGACAGAGGATCTCGAAAGGAAACAAAAGGATCAGAAATTTGCCCATTTCTCAGAGGACCCTACAGTTTACAACGACAAGGAATTCTTTGCTTTGGAAAAAACAGTGGAACAGCTTCGTGTACATGTTGTCAAGCTCGAAGAACATCAACGTCTGTCCTGCTGCAATTGCACCAAAGGTGCTGCTTCCAAAAATGTCGAGGAAAAACTACAAGCTGAGGTGGCAAGTGTGCGCAAGAGCCTTGACAATCATCTCAGGATTTTCAGCAGTGTTTTCAGTAATACTGAAGGTCTAACGGGGTCTGAAGCAACAGTCGATTTGGATAAATTGTTTGCATTAATGAAGAAAAAAGAAGCCAAACTTGAAAAAAGGAGGCAAAAGAAGAGAGCAGATACAAGAGGTGTACAGCGCAGCAAGCGGGATACATTGATCGAAACGGCAGGTAAGGAAAAAAATGACACTTTCATACAGAAATGGCAGAACAGTGCAAATTATGGAAATAAAGAATAAGTAAAATATAACGGGTCACAAGTGATTAAAGGCTCTACAGGTTTAAAGAATAAAAGCCTGATGCTTTATGGAAATTGCACAGGCCTTTTACATCAATCTGGGTGAAGGATATTCACTGTAACATCTTTATTTTGTGGTCAGAGAGTCACTTTTGTGTTCTGGGACTTGAGAGAAAACATCTGTCCTGAAAGCAGTTTCAACAAGTTGGGTTAAGCATCTAAAATGGATTCTGGATGGATATTTTAAGTCATGAAGCTATTCCCATCCTACAGCTACTCAGCAATGTAATATTTTCCATGTGAAACATGGAAAGGCAATGAAGCAGCTCATGGACACCACTACAGCATGTAAGAATCTTATCCATGAGAATTACTAATGGTGTGATTAGATAGTGATTCTCAGGGAAATGTCTCCGTCAACAGTTATTTTTATCAGGAGTGATAACATTTTATAGCCTGTTTTGGTTAGTCATTGGTGAGTTGCCAATGATCTCAGACAAACACTGTATATACCGTAACCCTAGTTGCTGAAACAGACTACTCTTAAACTGTTTTGAATTTAAATTCCTGAGATAAGTGTGGTTTGAGGCATGTTGTTAGTGTTACGTGTTTGATATATCCTGTAGCGACATGTCCCCCTAGTGAACAGCCACTTTAACTGCAATGTTGAGCTCTCTCTAGTTTTAATAAGATGTGTATAGAAGAATGGTAAATATTATTCATACGAACTATACAATTGTTAGCAATGTTAGCCAGACATATTGCAAAACAGCAACTGACATAATTTATCATGAATGTTATCCCGAGACAGAAAACTTAGCTGATTTTTAGTAACACTTTGCTTAAGCGGAACGTGTAGCGCGACAATGCTCATGAATGCTTATGAGAACTGACAAAACTTCATGCACATTTATAAAGTCTTATTCAACAGGTGCCCACAGATGAAGAGAATGCATTTCTTAATTTTGATGTCTAGATGACATAACATCTGAATTACATGTGAAAGGCTATATTTGACTGTCATGGCAGCTTTGTGTATTTATGATGACTTGTGATATTGGCTTAATTTCAGTACCAAGAAATATATACAGTTATGTTTTATTAAAAATACCTTCTAATTATCGATATTAAATGCATGCATAAAGGCCAGGGAAGATATAAACCAAACGGTCATTGTGGTATCATGACATTAGGTAATGCTAATGACAACTCGTAATTTTTCATTAAAATTTTTTTTTTAGCCAGAATGCATAATAATGAGTAACTATTATCATCACCAACGTGTTCATAAACAACAAACACAAAGTTTAGTTTTCATCTTTTACAAATTCATGTAATATACCCATTATGATGACCATATCAGAAGCACACTAAGCCACCATGGTGGTCTAATGCAAGTCAGAGCGGGAAGTGTCGTAACCTTGCATCAACAAAAATCGCATGCATAACCTCAACTTGACTTTGAAAGTTTGATGTTGAGATATATATACACTAATGTTGTCACACTGGATATTAACATTTAAGCCTGAACATTGAGATCAATTAAAAATCTGTTCTGTTCCTTGTTTTAGTGCACAGTCAGCTTCCTGAGAGCCTGCTCATGTTTGTGGCCAGCGGCAGAGATGGTGTTAACACACCTGGTACAGTTGTGTTTGAAACTGTGCCCTTAAACCACGGGCAAATGTACTCACCTGAAACGGGCACATTCCGAGCACCTACTGCGGGGGTTTACCTGTTTGTGTTTACACTGGAATTTGGGCCCGGGCCATCTTTAGCCCAGCTGAAGAGAGGAGAGGAAGTGGCAGCGTCACTGCATCAGAGCATGAGGAAGGCATCAGGACCTGCTACTCGTGTCTGCCTCCTCCAGCTACAACAGGGTGAAGAGGTCCAGCTAGAACTAGTGCAGGGAACGCTGGAGCATGGGAAGCCACAGGAGAACACCTTTGCTGGACTGCTGCTCCTACAGACCACATAAGCACACGCTCACAACTGAAAGAGTTAACACACTGGGATGAACAAGCATCAATTTCATGATTATTTTTCAATACAGCACTTTTCGATTTCTCCTGATCACCGATTAGACACAAGAACCATCTTGAGTATGCTTGTTGGTATACGAGTTTGCAGATTATGGCAGCCTTATAAGCTTTTGTATTTTCAGATTTTCAAATTTTGTTTATTCGAAAACCAAAACTGACTATGAGAAAACTCTTTCAGGTTTCGACTTTGTGTGTTTATAGACATGTCACGCATATGATCGCTACCATTACAATCCTAACTACTTCAGTGAAAAGACTTACCATATAGCTGTATATTTCTTGCTGCACCTTAGAACACAATTGCCAAAGTTAGAGCATGTCATTAATGCACACTGCTAACACACTTGTCTCTCACACACATCTGAAATGACCCACAATCACTCAGAATCGTAAGTAAATATTTACTTAAAATGAATACATTGGACAAGTATCATACGTACGATATTTGCATTTTCTTGGCAAACTTCTAAGGCACCCATTCAACCAGAAGTTATATTAAAAAGGTGTGTAATACTTACATACAAACAGTTACCTTTTATTAGAACAGGGCAGGGCAATACAACATTTAAACAGCTACATCATTGTTAGAGATGCTAGCTCATTGGTTAAAGTGTCATTTTGTAAGCTGAATTGGGAGAAACAAAAGTTAAAAAAAAAAAAAAAAAAAAAAAAAAAAAATTTTACGGCTCTGAATCCTTGAGCAAGTTATAAGGTTAGCACTGAGAAATGAAAATGAATAACAGACACGTCACGCCAAATCCAAATTCTTTGCCTTTTGGAAAATATTTTCTTCTGTCCAAAGAGTGTATACAATTCTTATACACCCACCATTTCCTGTGACATTTTATTGTATTGTACATTGAACTGTTTTGCTTTACCCACATCATCTTTTTAGATATTTATATTTTTAAAGCAAATTTATTTTTTGAAGAGCATTTTTATGACCTTTTTCAAACTTTATCGTATATATTTTTCTGGAATTTACCTTTGTATAACATTGTGAAAAGTTGGCAAAATTTGATATGGCATAATATTAGTCTGGCACGAAATCAGGACTGACTGTTTACACTTGCGGCATGTATAGACCCATGTCAGGGATTTTCACTACTTGTTTCACTGGCATGGAAAGCAATAAAAGTAAAGTAAGGCTGGTGTTTTCATGTGTATTTCTGTTCGCATGGGCTATAATGTTAATTACTCCACAAGGAAGTACACACAGGGACTCTAATGTTATCCTTGAGACTGACGCATCTAAAACATTCATTTAAGAACAGATTTAAAAAAAAAAAAAAAAAAAAAAAAAAAAAAAAAAAAAAAAAAGCCAACCAAAATATTCCCTTAAAATACTGAGAAATACAAGCTTTAGACTTGTAGTGGAAGAATATTTTTTGATACACGTTTAATAGCAACCAGTGTGAACTATCTGACCGCTATCTACATTAAGTACTATCTACATTAAAGTGTTAAACTCAACATACATACATGGGGAACTCTTATGATAGTGTCTGGCCCTAAGGACCATTATTAGTAGAAGATTTCTAACTTTTCAGCTTGTGCATTCTAACATTACAATTTTATTTACAAGTCCACATTAAATTGCACTTGGCAAAAAGTCACAAATGTTTTTCCATATGGCAGGAATTGAGGTTCATCCCAGACACGCACAAAAAAAAAAAAAAGACATACACAGAAACGAGTAGCTTGGTGTGTAAGGCAGAAAGTTGTCAGTTGTCCATCCCAAAACTTGTAGAAGATTCGCATCTGAAGTCTGAATCTGTTCAAAGCTTGTGATCATACAGCTTTCACAGAAAGCAAATAAAAATAAAAAATAAAAAAAATACGGGCTCCATATGCTCTCCAGAGGTCAAGCCGAGAAGGAGCAAAGACGGCATTGAAGGTGAAGTCGATCTCTCACAGCCTGCGCTAAACAGAATGGAGCCTGATCCTGTCTCTGACTGGCCTTACAAACAAACCCAACGTGGACATGCCTCAGATTTTGATGTCCTGCAATTCCACCATTTTGGCTAATGTTTTCTTGACTCGTAGAACAGTGAGGCGTGATTGTGGATTGTGGGCCCAGCACTCTGACATCAGCCTCAACATGGCCCTCAAACACTGAAGAGGAAAAGAAAACATTCGTCATCATTCTCATAATTTCATTTGATATATGATACAAATTTACCAATGTAAGTAATTATAAATAATAAATCACAGAAAGAGAACAGAAAAAAAAACCACAAAAAAACTGCTGAAGTAAGCATCACCTCATCGCTGTTCCACCTGTTGGACGCCGTGGGCCGCAGACCTTTCACACACACTACCTGGAACATGTCTTCATACGAAGGGTCTGCGGGGACCATGTCATAGTATGGCAACTGGTAATCCTCAACTATCCCTGAAAAAAAGAAGAGTAGTACAATTAGTATTTACAATATTTACTCGTGCTATTGCTTGTTTTTAAGCCTTACATTGTATGCAGTTGTTTGTTCTTTTAATAAAAACTGTAAGAATGGACCTATATGACAATCCCACGTTCCATAATAACTTTCAGGAAATATTTTTCTCACTTCAAAAAAAGGCAGGAAGGATGAAATCTCATGTTTACAGAGTTCATTAAGATCACATTAGCTCATTTAGTCTTCTGTTTAAACATCAGACTCCATGTTCACTGCTTTGCCGTCATTTTGCGATGTGCTGAAATTCTGTAACTGTTGCATCATTTCTCCACTGACACAATGGTTATAGTTCCCTGTAGTGCAGTGCGAATGCAAGCCAGGAACAGTGTTCTCGTTCAGGATTTTTCCAGAACCATTACTTTCTCGAAATCTCCTAAAGCTTGGTGCAAATGAACGTGCAGTGATCAGATGAAGGCGGCTTAAGGCTTATACCGAGTTTCGGGGTTTATCTCCCTGAAAGAGGAATGCAAGAGTTTTCTGGCTTCAGCAACTTTTAATATCGACCGTGTGATCAGATTTTGAATCAGTACCTCCTGTGACGCAGCGTCTCGCCATCTCCCACATGACCAAGCCGTAGCTGTAGATGTCGGCCATGACATAGGCGTGGAAGTGGTTCTTATTGAGGCTTTCGTCGAGGACCTCTGGAGCCATGTAGCGCCGGGTTCCTGTACGAGTGCTCAGAGGAATGTCGGCTTCATTAGTGTCACTGAGAGAAGAAAGGGAGGAGAGATTAGACAAAATGAAACGGTTTTCAGTCATGTCTCAACTGGCCATTTACTAATTAATTATTAATTACCGACTGTGGCGCATCGGTCACTATGCACACAATCTGTGAGCCCTCTCTTCCACATGCATCGAATGAAAAAGACAGTCATAGGACCACCACGGATTTATTTAAAGGATGACCATTCTTAATCCAGCACTGGCTTCCGACTCAAAACATTAACTGTGTTGGACTCTGATAGTGGAGGAATAAAGAACCTGTTAAATTTGATGGCCAACCCCAGGTCGGCGATGCAGCAGGTGCCGTTTCTCTTGACGAGGATGTTCTTGCTCTTCAGGTCCCGGTGAGCGATGGCTGGTTTGCCGTGCGTACCGTAGATCTCGGTGTGAAGGTGACACAGCCCACACGCTGCAGAGTAGGCCAGTTTCAGCAAGGCCTGCGTGTCCAGGGTGGTGAACTTCAAGTAGCCGTACAGAGAGCCGTTCTCGTGGTAGTCCGTGATGAGGTACATCTGGGAGGAGGCTCCTGTACCGTTTATATCAGCTGCTATGAAGCCTGTTGAGGATGCAGTTTGATATACGATTGAACAAGAGCCATATAGTGACTGGTCATTACCAGCTTAAGGACACTGAGGTATTATGTTATGTCTGTCAGAACATTACAACAGCTCTATGATTCACTGATAAAAATTCTCAAATAACGGATCAAAATTATGAATGGTGGACAAATAACTGGGACTTTTTTTTTTTAACTAATTGAACAATGTTTGCTGGTGAAGCTGAAAGACAACCCCAGATGATGTTAAACATAACAGCAACTTCTCCTCTTGACATTATTATTATTTTTTATTTTTTTATTCCTGTTAGGATCAATCAGCAAAGGGGGAAAAAAAAAAAAAAAAAAAGAAAAAAAAAAAAAAAAAAAAACTTTCAGTCTTGGAGAAATATATTTCTTTGGATTTAAAACTAACTCAGTTTCCTCAATACAAACCTTAAATTACTAAAATAAAGATGAAAAGATTTAGTGCCGGTAAAGATCATTCTAAAGATTTTTCAGTGCTATAACGATTGCTTTTTAAGTCATAAATTTTCAGTAACCGGCTTATCCTGGAGTGGATCTGTAACGTATCCTTTAAATTGCGTGCGAGTCGGGAAACCCCCTGGATGTGACCCCAGTCCATCGCAGAGCTTTTTTAAGTACTTCTAATAATGTGCAGATGCCATGATTTATAATGCATTGTACAAGCAGTCTGTAAAGTGACTGGATAAATAATTCATTTGATACTCTGAAACCTACACAGGATATTTTCATGTCTCATAAGCACAGTCTGGTAGATCTCGGTCTCTCTGAACCAGCTGGCCTCTTCTCGAGTGCAAAACACTTTCACTGCCACCTTCTCGCCCCTCCAGCGGGCCAACCACACCTCACCACAGCGGCCTTTTCCAATCAGACGCACCGTCTGGATCTGTTTCGCAATGGTACGCTGAACCTGAGTATAGACACAGGAAGTGCTCGGTGAAAACAACAACAACAATATTGTACGGTCACAGATCGCAGTTCCAACAGGTTATAATGAGTGCATTAGAAGCTGCTCACCAGCAGAGGGAGCCCAGAGCCACTGCCTGAGCTCTGAGACTGGTGGATGAGGTCTTTGATCGACTCTCCGGGAGGAATGAAAGCTTCGGCCTGCTCCAAATCTCTGTGGTAGTGCTGCCTCTCTGTTTGCCACTTATACCTGAGGTACAACAAACAAAATGTCTACATCTGACTCCAATCTCAAATCATCACTGCCCTTTATCAAATCTTCTCGGCAGCAGAATACATCACATCTAAACAGAGTATACAGAAAGAAAGATCAAAGGTAAGATGGTCAATGTTACTCCGTTTATCTGCATAGCATCGTTTGCCCACAGGTGCAGTAGTAGCAATAATGCGGGCATCACCTATCTTCAAAGGTGTTAAAGTCTGTGCATTTCTACGTTTCCTCTCCAAGTTGGAAATATTGCAAAACAATATAAAAAAAGAAAATCCAACAAAACAAAGCATAGCGAAAAAATTTAAGAAACCCCTCTGATCTTACAAGTGTGGCTGCAGTGTTTAACTCCGTTTCAGTTTTCTGACTCGCACTAAAATGGCATGTAGTTTGAGTTACTGCATTTTAGAGTTCATATTTTTTGGACAATGGTCTGTAGTAGAAAATTACTACTCATAACCGCCAACTCAATGCTGCTGCACATGGTCAGATATGTTTTCCTTCTTTCTTCTCAAACTTGAACTTTATTCAGGAACTCATCAAGCTCACCTCTGGTTTAAATTTCTTGATCTGTACTTTTGTTTTCTGATCATAAAAGGACGCCGACATCAAAGCCTAAAAATCTGAAACCCTTTGTTAAGAAACACTGGTCAGTCTTGTGATAAAACCAGGTCAGATGAGAGTCGTACCTGTAGTAACACACCACAGTGACGCAGACGAGGGTACAGCAACACACTGTCACGGAGATGAGCAGGGCCAGCCAGTGTGGGGCAAGGAACACCTCTGAAACGAAGACATAGCACAGGGTTCTTTACGACTGCTACAGAATCACCATCAGGTCCTATTTTAGGGTTTCACTTTAAATTTGAATCTTATTTGAATAGTGCTTTAACAACAGACACCATCACAAAGCAATCTGGATGTAGATTTAATATTAAGGAGCAAGCCAAAGGTGACAAACCTTACTTTGGTTTACTACAGAACCCTTAACTAGTCTTAACTAATTAACAGGTCACTACCTAAAATACAGCATTTACTGACATTATAAAAAAAAAATAATAATAAATTTTTTTTTTTAATGCAATTTCAGTTTTGCGTGTACGTGACTGTCACGCATCAGTGCAACAACACGTCCATCTGCTTAGATATGAGCCAACACGCATGGCTGACGTCATAACCGTGTGAAAGATCGGCCGATACTACCATGTATGTTGCGAATGTTTTGTTGCATTTAAAACAAGATATTTTTGTTATCTAAATATTTGACCTCGGTTTTTTTTTTTTCCTCGACAAGAATCGATAAGCGAAATCGATAAAATTCACACGATACCCAACCCTCGTGCCATATATGTGAGCCCAACGTGAATCAATTTCAGTGTGTATTATCTTAGATTAGATTTCAATGACTGGAATTAAGGCACTGTTTCCTTTTGGGATTGACGTCAATGTGAACTGAAAACAGGATGGAGACGAGATGAGTCGACACGCAGGATAAATTAAAAATGTGTGTTACCAAGAATATCCTAAGAAAATAAAACGATGTAATGTTTTGAAATTGAAAACGTTCATCTTGCAGACAAGCCACTCATTGTAGACCATGTTCATTTACAACCCATCAACATGTCATACAAGCTGCTGACTTTTGGGCCAAAGCAGCACGAGATGATGTTTTCTGATAGGGTAAGAAAAATAATTACAGCCATAAACGTGTGATGCTACAAAACTGGAAAAGCAAGGACAACTCAATACAGGGTGGTTAATTAGCGCGATTCAAGCGGCTATCACTGTTTCTCACGGTGCCATGAATGAAAAACTACGAACCAAAAATATTTCTAACATGAAAACACAAGATACGCCACGATGCTAACAATGTACCGTAATGTAAAGAGTTCATTTTCATCAAATGCGTTTTTAGTCTAAATGAAGAAACATTGCTCTTTATAACACAAGCCAGCTATGTATAAAGATGGGTATAATGAAATTAATTGCTTTTATTACTGTTGTATATATTTTGTCACAGCCATAGGCACACTGGCTGAGGTTAGACATGATTATTTTTGATTATATAAGTGTGTGCATGACAAATTTACACATTTGCAGCCACACACTGGAATTGTTCCATACTGCGACAGCAGGTGTAGTGCATCACTGCAGCAGGTTTACAGGTGTTCTTCCCCGGCCTGGGTTTCATTTAGCACATGTAGCTGTATCAGGGTATCTGATGGGGCAGAAGCTCACCTGGCTCTCGTGGGGGCAGTTTAGGCTTCATATCGTGATTACAGAAGTCAGACTGACAACACTCGATGCTTCGTCTTGCCTGAGCATACTGCGAATCCTGGAAAACAGATTTCATTTATTATTTACGTCATGAGATGACATTACATGACCTCAAACAGACTCTACCTGCTGTTAAACAACGACCTGTAGGTTTACCTTGCACTGAAAATGGGAGCCTTCATACTTCATACAGCCAGAGCTCAAGAACACGTCTCCATTTTCATCTTCTTCAATGATGGCAAAGCACTGGCCATTTGTCCTGTAACGTCAACAGGGTACATTAACATCAGGATGATGTTTCTGCCACCTAGATGTTTTGTTTCTGTCTGGCTGCAGTCACTCACATGCAGGTGTTGTTCTTGGCGTCCTCTGGGCAGTGGCCTGAGCAGTAACAGCGGAGGAAACGTGGCACATCCTCAGGCTCCACTGTCGAACCGGGATCTGGTCTTTTGGAGTCTGAGCTGTGCTTGCCGCCGGCCCCCTGCAGCATGTGATCTGGGTTCTGACCAGCTGTAGGAACAAGAGCAGAGCACATCTGTCTGACCACAGCAACAACAAGCACTGGCCTGGATCATTACAACTGATGCATAACTACACCTGTGTGTGGGGACACCAAGAAGTGTTCACCGTCAGATTAATATTTCTACCACTAGGGGGCAGGTCAGGGCCAAAATATGCCAGTTTGTCAGATTTTCTGTACAGTGTTTGCGATCTCACATCAGCTATTTTGGCAAAAATGTTTAATAGAAAATTCCAGTTGTCCCAAACTCCTAACGCTACATTCCTTCACTGTATTTCACAGACACTGTAATTTCTGAAGGCGTGCACATGCGATGCGCTGAAATGCTTTGCTATTAAAAACTAAAAGGTTAAGAGTGCAAACTGTTTATGAGAGACACATTATGAATAATACATTGCCAATAAAACAAATAAACTCCTCTATGAGAAATAAAACGGTTCAGGAAGTGCAGTTAAAGAAAAAATAATCAACACCAATGTTGAGTCAACGCTACACCCCAGGATGACCAGTTTCCAAATGACAGCAGGTCCTGACGTGTTTTCTTCTTTTTACACCACAGCAATTTGCTACCTAAACCAAACGGAAGTTTTTATTTATGAGAATCAACAAGTTATACTTTTATGCCTGTTAAATGGTTACACTTTATGTTGCAGAATATCTGCAAAAGAAGTTCGTTCCTGTCATCACGTTATAACATCTGCACAGTTGTTCCCTCCCCACCCTCTATTTTTACTCACTTGAAGTTAATAAGACGTACACATTTACATTTATGTCATTTGGCAGACGCCCTTATCCAGAGCGACTTACATACATCTTATTTTGTACAAGCGAGCAATGAAGGTTAAGGGCCTTGCTCAAGGGCCCAGCAGTGGCAGCTTGGCGGTGCTGGGATTTGAACTCATGACCTTCCGATCACTAGTCCAACATCGTAACCACTGCGCTACCACAGACCCCCACAGTACACCGTACACCGCTTTATCCATCTGTGTCGCGGGGAAGCTGGAGCCAATCCCAGCATCTTCGGGCGAGAGGCGGGGTACACCCTGGGCAGGTCGCCAGTCCACCACAGGGCCCAAATAATCTTACAGAGAAATCAAAAAGCTCATCAAACTTAAGACTTTCCTGTGACAGAAGCACCTCTCGTTACAAACCACTGAAACTGGAGGCTCCTTCCATAAATGCAAAACTAAAAAATGTCTCCTTACAGAAATCTTCACCATATCAACGATTACACGTTTATCCTACTGACTCTAATCTAAAACTTCTCAGCAGAACTAGAACGGAGACGGCAGCTTCGCTGTGGTAAAAACTGAAAGGGCACACTACGCTGAATACCTGTAACAGTACGTTATTCCACTCGCTGTATCCAAGACAAACTCATTCTTAACAAATTTCTCATTCACAATATCAAATCTCATATTTCCTGAAGAGTTGTTTTATTTGGCTGAATTGGACATCCTCGGCGAACAAGTGTGATTAATGGCTGTGTATCGACCCAATAATGAACCAGTCCTTAAGGTGGCTGTAATTTCAGTACAAAGTAAAGCAGTGAGTACCTGACCTCATCTTTAATCATATCCATCTCCATATTAGTGTTCTGCTGAGCTATACCTCACCTCCTGCACCGTGAGCCTGCTTGCTCTTTCTCCCCGCTTTGAGATGGCAGTCTGACGCAAGAACATGGTGTGTGTGTGCGTGTGCGCTGCAGGCACTTCCTCTGGAGCATGACTCCACTCTAGTCTTTCCAGTCCAGACATGTCAGTAAGACAGCAAATCACTCCCTAAGCAGCTCTACGAAAAGCTCAGAGGCATAGCAACATGGCACTCTGCTCCTCCGGTAAACTCTGATCTCAGATCACATTACCAGCCCGTCTGCTCCCCAGACCCCACCGCTTCTCCATCCATGTGTCGCTGTTGCTGATCTGGAATTCTGCTCGAATTCTCCTCATGGAGCTAATTGTATTACGGCTCAGTGATTAAATTGTGACTGAGGGAGATAAAAGAGCCTCTGTTGTGCTTCAGCTCAAAAACATAACCCAATGTGATGATCAGAGCTCAGTGGCCGAGCAATGAAAGGTGCCGTGGTTTTGTAGACGCCTTGTGCAATAAGCGTAAGCAACTATTACCTAATGCAAATTCTGCAGCATGAGTGAACCTGGAGTCAGAAACACAAGCCAGGTTTATTCACACGGCACATTTCATATGCAAAAGCAATTCAAAAGGCCTTACAGAAATAAGACAATATGAAAAGAAATCAAGGAAGTAAAAGACATAAAATAGAGTGTAATACTAATAGTCTCCGTACATAGGACTTTTTAGCAAAATGTCTTCCAACTCTCTTTCATACGTATATATTTGTTCAGATGGCCTTTAAGAATGTCTGACTAAAGAAGAATTTATAATTTTTTTTTAAAGGAGCGTATTTGAAGTACAATTACACGCATAACACCTGACGTGTTACACCAGTCCATCATGAGTGGTGAGAAACTTACAATTTATTACCAAGTTTTCATTTCCACTATGCATGGGAACATCAAGAAGTGCAAAGTGTAGGCAGAACGTGTGAAAGGCACAAGTAAAGAGAAGGGTTCTTTTGTTTGTTTGGTTTTTTAAAGCTTTGGGCAGCACAGAGGCTAAATGCTGGCTCACTGATAATAGTCTTAAGTGAAGCGCGGTGATAAAATATTTAATCAGCCAGAACCGACAGCCAAAATAAAAAAAAGGAAAGCGAGTACTTCTACCATTTCAGGTTTAAGGCGAAGAGTAGTAAAGGGTATAATAATATCATCTGTATGGTGGAAAAACGTGCTTAAAAAATTTCAGGCATGTAACGATATATGGCGTGACGTGTACAAATTTATGACTATTTGAATTGATGGACTAAAAAAATGAAATGATTACTAGGCTGCCTAAGCTCTCAGGTGTTTCCTGGCTGTAATTGCGGTGTTTAGATATAAGTGGGCGAAATAACGTTCAATAGAGGGAATGCACGTGACGTCACTGTAGGTAGAAGTAACGCGCGCATGAAACATCTAAAATGGGAAAGAGATTTTGCGCGACTGACTGATTCAACAAGACAGAGCTATATTCTACATCCTAAAGAAAAGTGATGCAAATGGAGGCAGTTGCGTTACATTTAAGTTCACAAATGTTTATTAAGGAAAGGTCTATTTGTTATTAACTTTTCATTTTTAGTAAAAGGAACATTTTATTTACTAGGCTACTATTTTTTATTCCAACCTTTAAGAAAATAGGAAACAAACACAAGAAAATCAAACAAAGTTTTCTTTTATTTAACAAAATGAATACTTAAGTTGATCAAGAAAAGGAAAAATAAATGGTGCGTTTATGCATTTAATTTCTAAAGATTGTTGGAAAACAAACCGTGAACCTGTTATCATGAACAAAAGCTAATTTTGAATTGGGTGAATTGTTGCATGCCTAATAATGACTGTTGTATTACTATTTGATATCTGGTATGAGAGTGCTGAAGTATTCATCAGTGTAACAGCATGCATGTTAAACTTGTTTGACTTGCAGCTGTGCATTTAACTGAAGAAAATTCAAAATAGTGTTCTAGTGAGCCTATATTAATGGAAAGGTTACGAAACATTTTTTACACACGTTAGCTAAAGTCAAAATCTGATTCCACTAATTATTCCATATTAATGAACTCAAAACATTCTCCACGCACCATGACGCCTTGTTCCCAGTCCAGGCCAGTCGAGATCATATGGAATGTGAGGAAGTGGGCGGGGCTTCCAAAGAGTGTCCATTCATTCACGAGAGTTCAGAACAGCCACACAAATCATTCCAGATTCATTTGATTGGCTCATCTCCCATATTAGTGGGCAGAAAAGGCTGTTTGGTGTACTTCTGAGTGATAACGCGCATAAGGGCATGCCAGTGTTCAACTGCGGCACTCTTATGCACAATGCGTAAAGCTTAGCAGGTTTGGTAATACGCGTCTCTGGATATCACGGCGGTGTGAAAGTGTGTAGAGATGATTAAATCGTTATCACACTGGGTGATCTAGCTAAAACAAGTTACTGTTTCATATGGCTTGATGGATAGATAAATTGAAATAATACACATAACTTTTTAAACAGTCAATGACACAATCAAATTTAAACACACGGTGAGTAATGTTTCAGGAACGGACATGTTCGTAGTACTTTTGTCCTGAACAAGGATAAAATGGGTGAACAGTCTAGCTGGTCTGGTTGTTATGGTTACGCTGCCAGTCAACAGATAATTTACTATGGTTGTTATGGTTACGCTGCCAGTCAACAGATAATTTACTATGGTTGTTATGGTTACGCTGCCAGTCAACAGATAA
>JAQQZR010000038.1:7192232-7208294 GCA_030068235.1 Notoglanidium macrostoma
CCCCCCCCCCCCCCCCCCCCCCCCCCCCCCCCCCCCCCCCCCCCCCCCCCCCCCAGCACACACACCTTCTTTGTCTGGTGGGGCAGAGGCCATGCCTCCTTCACAGAGACCGATGGGCACTAATGGTACACTAACTTTACAGGGACTGACCGGAACAGGGGGCACAACTTCATATGGACTGGTGGACACAGGGGCCACACTTCCTTCATAGTGAGTACTCGGTGAAAAGACCAGGCTCCTTCATAGAAACTAACAGACACAGAAGCCACTACCAGACAGGACAAAACATCTTCCTCATGCTTGAACTCACGGACAACCAAGATTGTCTAGTGTCACTCTGAAAGGGAAGAAACACCACACAGATTGCTCTGGCAACATCTGGTATCATTCTCCTGATGATCTGGGAAATGCTTTTTTGTTGCACTACTCAGAAGCCGATGAATACAATTATTTTTTTAAATCCAGAATAAGATTTAGATATTTTAGTTAGGTTTTCACTGAAAGTAGCTCACATTTACTACTGCAGTGACAAATCAACACAGTCCAGACGGAATAGTCACCTTGCTTGAATAAGCAACTAAAAAGTAAAAAGGAGCTTTCACACATGGGCAGATATATCATCTCTGATATATTATGGAATGCAATGAACAATTTGATTATTAGTATCTCGCCTTTATTTTTTATCACTGCCCATTGCAGGCTATTGACGTACCCGTCACAACCACAACCTCAGTCAGATTGGCGATATTCTTGAACACTATAAAATGCTTAAATTATCTGTTATTCCGCAATTACTTGCACTAACCCAATCCAGCGTTAATAACATGATGTGTCTGTTCGCTCGTAGGCTTCTATTTCTCTCTGCAATTAGTGGCTATGAGCAGAGCCTCGGCCAAGCTGATGGGGCGCAAATTAGTGGCAGAGTGGGCCGGTGTCCGTCACTTTTGATTTGCCGGAGGGAGACAAAGAGCCCCGACCTGTGCCCCACTTTTCACACATTCCTGACTGGATAACAAGGGAACAAAAGTAGGCCTCCTCAAGGCAAGGGGACAAGACGGCAATCCTGCCATCGAGGCCCCTGCCAAGCATCATGTACTGGATGGGTTCTACATTGCTCAACACACAGAGATACTGAGGGCTACCTCTAGGAAAAGTGAATCTCTTTGGAAAAGCCCTAAGCATAGACATTGCGATTTACAAACCCCACAATTTTAAATGACCTTTGCGCCATGTTTACATTTTGACCATGATAACGTCAGAGCATGTGGTAATGTGTAATGGCTGAAGACTGCTGTGGTTAGATGAAGAACAAGACAGTTAACATCGCTGTGGTGTTTTGGCAGTGTAGAGCTTCATTTTGTTAAACGGCACTGAAAATCCTTGAATGCGGAAAGGAATGTTAAGTTACTTGTTTTGGAAAAGGAGGCATCATCCAATAAAATTCTTAACCGTGCTGCCGCATTACTACTCTCTACCTAGTGGTTCTTAGCTTTAGTTCTGCAACATACCTGATCTTTGACCTCCAATTCATAACCTGCTTCCTGAATAAAATAACATGTCCAAATGTTTCAAAAGAGAACCACCACACTACCACCACCACCAGAGGATTCAAATCCTTACCTAGCGGAGAGAAATGTATCTGCATGTGACATCTAAGATTTTGGTACAAGGTTTTTCTATGTTCTTCATTATTATACAGTATAAACAGAGTACAATTGAACTCCAGGCTGTGCTGGAGTAGAGTGTCACAGGTGCCCGGATGTGAATTTAAACAAGCAAGAGATCATTTTTGCAATCTGAAATACTGTATGTGTTGACAGTAACAATAAGATGTGAGGTTTATTTCTGTATTAGTTACCTTTTCAAACTATTCAGAAAAACATCCATTAAAAAAAGTTAGTGTGTTGTCACCAACGTTAAAACAGCTAAAAACGGTAAATCCCTCATCTGCCTCTTTTTCCTATTCCAAAAAAAAAAAAAAAAAAAAACGCAGCTTGTCATGTTACTGAGAAATCACAAAGAGCAAAAGACATCAGACCTGCAAACAGTCCTGCGTCAAACAACTTTACCTCCAACACTGATACTGAAGACTTTTCAAAAATGCTAAATACGGATTACATCAAAGCAGTGATTATGTACATTTTTTAAATTGATGCCGCGCGAATGCTGTACCAGTGAATTAGCTGTTGCTACATAAACCATAAAATTAGAGTGAGTGCATTAGTATAATCCTGCAATTTGTCTTGTAGTCGGCTGAGGAAAATTAAATCAACACATTCTGCCCAATCAGATTTGAGAACTCAAACAGTGTGGCGTAAAAATGAGAACACCACGCTATGGAGCGCAGTGGGTCTCCAGGATTGGAGCCGGAACACACGAACCTCAACGTAACCAAATATATCAAGCAAAGGCAGAGTGACTGGGAATGTAAATCCAAAATAAACCCAGAAAAATCCAAAAATTATAATTACGCTTATAAGTTCTGATAATAAGTGGTTTACCATTTTACTTAAAATACATACAGTGAGAAATGTTTGACTGCTAAATGGATGAATCAAGAAAAAAAAAGGTGTAAAGCTCATACACTTACCTAACATACTAAAAGATAAAGTGAGGTCAAGACTGTTAGTCGAAGAAAACATTCGAGAGTCAGCACAGGCCACGGAGAATAACCAGAATGTTTGTTCAACTTGTTCATCGGGACTCGAAGTGTCGACACAGTGCAGTCTTCTGTAAGGAGGCATTTAGCATTTATGAAAGGAGTCTCCAGTTTATTTCTTGATAACATGACGCGCTGCACATTTGTATTTTGGTGAGGGAACAACTGTTAATATCTGCTATTAGATAAGAGATAACAAGAACCAGTGATCAAGATTTAACATGATCATGTAAAACGTACAATTGTTGAATTCTTGAAATTCTTTATTTAACTACAGAAAGAAAAAAAAGTCATTCTCAGCAAACTGCTGCGGTGTAAGAGGAATAAAACAGAAGTGCTGTTCTATGGAAATTCAGAGTAGTAACAGCCCCGTGCCAATCACACCATGCAGTCGCTGATTATTTTCAAACAACAGCATGCCACAGCATGTACTATGCCGGTCATAGCACTTTTCACATCAAGCATCATGGACCACTGTTTTAAGCAAAATAATCTCAGGAAAGAGAGCATGAGTAGTAGTGCTTGGCACTATGATTTACACACCGTGATGAATGATGTCAGAATACTTGATTGATGTTGTGATAAGATTTAGTGCTTGTAAGATAAATACGATTTAGAAAAAGAATCTAATCACAAACTAACTTGAAGCTGCTGATTTGACATTAAAATGTTAAATTACACAGTTTCTTTTCAAGTGTTGTTTTTTGTAATTCCATGATATATATTATGCATCACTGAAATGCCTTCAGGAAACATCTAATATTTATGTCCCATCACGCACCCCTAATCACAAAGACTCTTTCCATCACATCACCTTTCTGAACAGACTGCACATCACAGCAAAGACCCACAGTGCTAAAGACGGAGTTTAGTGTTTCATTGGAAGTTCACTGGCGCCATATGTTTCTGTAAAAGGCACCGGAATCAAAGAGGGTATTGTACTGAGTGACCAGGGTTCACCTGTGGCGAATCTTATAGCCAGCCATTGATGTCTAGCAATCCTTAGGGATGGAATATGTTCTGAGTGAAAGGATATACTATACTGCCTGAACATGAAAACCACTTTTGAGTTGGTGTTATTTTATAATCTTAATGCTGGTTTGCACACATATGCTAGCAGAATGCACATATGCATGCACAGAATTAAATGGCCCACAACAAAAACGACAGATTTCAATATCAATTTTATGTCTCTCTCATTACTTCAGCTGATCCCGTCGCCTACCCAGCATGCTCTAGTGATGGTCTCCCACCTCCTCTCTTTAGTTTGACTTGGCATGAAGCCGTGCTCCCTACTGAGGCCCCTCCTCGCAGGCAGTGCTCAGTGTCCTTCCCTCCGTGGCGGCGTCCTGCCTCACATGCCTTTCAAGGCTTTGCTGTGCTCCGTGGCAGACTTTCTGGCTCCACTGCCATTGTCCGTTTGCCTGCTTTGCGCCTCATCCTGTGATTGGATTAGCATTAGAATACCGAGATGTGCCCCATGACCGGCCCTCACTCAATCATCACCCACTTTTCTTTCTTTGGCCTCTACAAGCCAGCGCAATTAATCACCATAATGCTCCCTCCTGAAGGATTAATCAAAAAGACATGCTTAAAAAAAGCAAAGAACAAAAGTCTAGCTACAAGGCAGAAGATAAAGAACAATGGTTACTTTTGAAAAATCTCAGGTGCAGTATGAGCTCTCAGTCAGGTCTGTTTAAGAGGGCAATGGGTTTAAACTGAAGGCAACCGAAAACCCTAACTGCACCCAAGCGCATTTTCACACTTGGCCGGAATACTCGAGTTCACACCCAGGAACTGACTCTGGTCTTGTTTCGTGGAGCAGCTCATAATTGCACGTAGAAGAATTGCGCAATTCTATGTAACTTTGTGCATACAGGTTTGCAAAATGAAAGTCACTAGGTTAACCCGTTTGCGGTTTTCTTTATTTTCCTCTGGTACCAACAGTTAAGTGGTGAAAAACAGCACTTTCTGGAAGCAGGGCATGCCATCATGCAGGAATACCTGCAAACCAGAAGCCCTTTTCATAAAAGAAGATTTTAGCCATGAAGGCCAGCATGAGATGTGTCTCCTTTCATACACCAATAAGGCATTCTGTCTCCTCCAATTGACCAGAACATTTCCCCGCCTCCATGAAACTTGAAACAGGAAGCAATGTGGCAAGTTGAACCAATCACGTTACAGAGCATGCGGTGCCGAGAGTGAATCGCGTCCAGTCCTGATGCAGACCAGAGCAGAATTTGGTTGAAGGGATCCCCACGTCGCCATTTTCAAGAGGACCAGGGATCAGTTCTCTGGATCGCTCTCAGGTGTGAAAACAGCTTTCACGCTTCACCAAACAAACTGAACTCTTCGGCCAAGCAATCCTCAGTCGGGGAAAAAATACAAGTGTAGTTTTAAAAAAAAAAAAAAAAAAACAAAAAAAAAAAACAAGGTCCTATCACATTTCTGCTGAATTTAGCCAGTAGAGTACCATCAAGTGCCACCTCAAGAGGAAACAGCAGACGAAAACAGCCCAAGAGACACAAACACACGCACAGAGAGAGACGGCCTGCGTTTTTCCAGACACTGCGATGGTCCTGGTTCAGGAAACCAGAGAAGCTTTTTAAGAATCGCTCTGCGCATCCACAGATTTAATAATCAGGTGTGGGAGTAGACTTGTGTGAGATTGATTTTTCCCTGCTCATAATTTATTTTATTTTAAAATATTGCGATAAACATGCAGAGATTGTTTTCTGCTGATGGTGAGCATATTGAGCAGGAGAGCAGCGAAGCATGTCTATCCAAACACAGCAACAAAGAAAGCATATTTAATCACCTTCTTATTATCATAAGATCTTTGATAATGATAGAACTTTGAAGAGGAGAACTGGCCTCTTAAGTTTAATTGAAGCGGAAGACCATTAAAAAAAAAGAGCTAAAAGTATTGTTTCGTTTTCTCACACACACAGGGCAGAAACCAACGTACCATAATGATGCATCCATTTTTCACGTCCATGTTGGAGAAGCGTTGTTGGCATCACTCAGGTCCAGAGAGCAGAACATCCAAGTGGCACTGAATTTCCTAAGAAGAAGAGAAAAACAGGATAACATCAATGATGTGGAATGAAGGGAACAGAGTTGCATTACGGACGTATTGACACGTGGTGTTAAACATCCATCTCAGGTGACCCGATGACACATGCACAGCTGAGACAGATAGCCATGCACACCCAGTCCATACATAAACGTCCTCATTCACCACATTGTGGCCCCGGTTGCCAAATCTGCCAAAACCAGACTCCAAACTACGAGCCAGTACCGAATGAAAACAAAGCGTTTATATTTAAGCATTTCTTAATTAAACCTTCGGGCGCTCAGATCGCTCGATAAAAGCTTTACTCACGGTCATCCTGCTGTGTTGCATTGTGTGCAGCTTTTGCTTAGCAATTCATGTTTGATGTGCATTCAACAATCACATGCACTAAACTGGAATAAAAGACGAGTAGAGAAAACTGTAACGAAAGTGCAAGCTGTCAAGAGTGCTAATGAACCTGAGCAGAGTGCACATACAATATCTGACGTTATATAAACGCAAATATAGTGTTAAATATGGAATACACTACCGGCCAAAAGTTTGGACACACCTCTTTCACAGGTTCTTCTTTCGTTTTGTTTTCTACATTGTAAAACAATACGGAACACCTCAAACTATGAAGCAACACACATACTGAATTATGTAGTAAACATAAAAGTGTCAAAAACAAACAAAATATGTTTCGTATTTTAGATTCTTCAAAGTCTTCATTTAGCTTGATGATATTGTGGGCATTATCTTACCCCGCTGCATGAAGTCGTCACCTGGAATGCTTTTCAGTGAACAGGTGCGCCACGTTAAAAGCTTATTAGTGGCATTTCTTGCCTTCTTAATGCATTTGAGACATACAGTAAATAGTAAATGGTAAATGATAACTGTAGTAATCCATATTATGCTCAACTAAGTAAAGAGAAACAACAGTCCATCATTACTTAATGACATGAAGTGTCTTTCAAGTAATAAAAATAAAAAAAATAAAAAAAAAACATTGAATAAAAAGATGTCCAAACTTTTGACTGGAACTATACAGCTACCTCACTACATCCTTGCAACCGTGTAACTACTTTATTTTTGAAGCAATGCAGTCAGTGGCTGCAACAGAAGTCCTGATATTGAAAAGTAAGATCACAGTATTTCCTAATGATTCTTTGCCGTCATTGAGGCATTGCAGTATACACGGCGAATGTAACGCGTGCCCCAGATCACCTCCAGGTTGCATTCGACTTCATTCACTCGTGCATTTAGCGCTGCTCAACCGTATGATTTATGAAGCATGCTTGTTGGTAGACAAATGTAACAAATATAAAAACAGCTTCTGACAGAAAAGCACCAAAAAAAAAAATCCCTCGCAGACAGTTATGCATATTTCAGTCAGAATAAAAATAAATAAATAAATAATAATAAAAAGAATAAATCTAATCTGGAATTCCAGTCCAAACGTGCAGGAGGCATGAGCCGAGACTGGCACGTATCACAAACATGACGCTGAAGGTGTGTTTAGTTCCCGGCTGCAGGAATTATAGCTGTTGGAACTTGCCAAAACTGTGCATTCCTTCCATTTGTGGTTTGAGCGGTTCTTTCACCGTGTCTGAAAGATTTGACAAGCAGTAAAAACAGATCTGATACACATATGATTAAGCTGCTGGTTATAATGACAACATGGAAAATCTAACAGCAATCAATCAAATAATCGGTACGAAACTGTAATAAATAACTCGATTCTGATTGATGTTAGAGTTGGTGCTTTATAAGGTGTTAGGCATGTTCTTGGATCAGCACGGGGATCACGAAGATCGTGTTGGACTACAAACAAAGTGCTATTTAGTGGAAATAGCCAACAATCTATTATCACGAACAGTTGTAGCTTTTGAAACGTGATGCTTTGAAACGCACATACAGGAATTAACATGCATTACTGAGACGATGCTCACCCACCCGGCTGTTTTGCTGTTAGGCTTGGGATGGTTGATAATATCTATTGGTATCACCAACAGATTCCAACTAACGTGTCGGCTATCCACTTATATGATTTAAACGGTTGTGGTGCTTTAAAGTAGCAGTCAGCTTTCCCAGAATGCAGTCGGTCGAATGAAAAGTCAGTAACTTTTAGACCTTCTTTTTCTAAATTTTCTACTCATTGCCGTCACCTTGTTTACGAAATTCACCACACCTGTTGAGAACACTTATCTGCCTACCGTTGTAGCTTCTCCTTTCTGTTTGAGCCTGTTATTGTCTGTTGCATCTCAGAACACCATTATAATAATCTTAGAATGGGCCAACGTAGCGGACTTCCCATCCAGAGCAAATATACAGTTCAACTCGCCAGCAGAATCCTCAAACTGTTAAAAGAAACAAAGACTTTCGCTATTCATTTAAACGAAGGCATTCGCTAAGCTTCTCTCACCTGTTCTTATCCGTGATAAGAACATCACAGAACCTGCTGACAAACAGAAACCGTATCTTACAATTGGCAGCTACTGAATCTCAGCGTTGGAAGGTGACGGCTGCAGAGACTGGTCCAAAACGACATGCGTTTCTGTCCTGGACACAGTTCATCTCTGTTGTTGTAATGATGTAACATCTACATGACGTGTGTTACAAATGTCTGGTCATGCAACTTCGCCCCACAGCACAAGCAACCGCCTCACCAAAGTTACACCAATCTATTGGTCATCTTCAGTGATGAAGAATCTAATCCAGATAGTAAGGGATGCTAGCTAAGACTGGCGAGAGCGAGGTTATGGTTACGCCGCGTGTACCATTTTTCACATGAGCACACTCGTTCTTTAGATGCCGTGATGCTAGTAACGCCCTCTTTTTGCTCGGTTTCAAGTTTAAAATGTTCGGTCATGTTTAAAGAAAGCCGTTGTGTGGGATCCAGGAGAAACAGGGGCACTTCCTGATAGGGATGAGGAAGTGGATTTTTATTTTATGAATTTCTATTACGTAAAATTGAAGAATTTTGTTCAAGTACTGCATCATTTTGATGATCTCAAACAAAGCAACAATTAAAATTGTCGAGGTAAATCTACCTATTTCGCTAACGTAAGGTTTATTTGTAATATCATTTATAATTAGCTGGTTAATGCTGGCTAAGGAACTAGTCTCCCATTTGTTCATCTTAGGACAGGTCTGTTTTGGCTTCACAAAATACTAGCAAGCCACATAATGTCGCGAAGTAAAATGATTTGAGAACGTCAGGTTTATTTTTGTTAGCAAAGTAGAAAGTTAGCATTAGACGGACATTGGGCGAGTTTATGTCTGGGTGCACTGAATGCATGGTTTGGGGAAGTAGTGCTGCAGGTTAGTTATATTGTAGGAAGATGCTTACAGCGAAGTTTGCAGTCTGCGTTGCTTTGACTGACATCATCGATTGTGAAATGTCCAGATCGTTGTCATTTTGTATTATACTTTTAGCAGCGGGACACCTACAGTTTGTCACATGGAGCATGTTGCTCATTCTCGGCCCATGTCCACCAACATCCTGTCAGCACCACACTGGTTAAAAAGCCTCTTAAAAGCTCTTCCATAAGACGATCACATGGGCTTTCCTTTTTTTTTTTTTTTTTTTAAAGTACACAATCAGTTCAATTATGCAAAGACTCCACAATCAGGGAGGCATCCCTAAACAATAAAGGAAGTTTACTGGAGGTCTTACAAGAGACTAAAATCTTTTTGGACTGCTCCAGGTTCCAGCTTGTCTTTGCGTTTGGCATATCTGGTGCCGCTCTAAATAATTTACCCTGATAGCTGAGAGTATTTAAAGCAGGATCGATACCATTAAAGGACAGCTGGGGGCTTCGTCGATACACGGCGCAGGAGAGCTCGCGCCGGACAGGGAAGCGAACGAGACGACAAAACAAATCGCCCTCGCATCCCTCTCCAGCCGTAAACATGAACCGTCCACAAACCTGTGCTCGTGTAATAACAGGTTAGGCTCATGGCTCACGCTGGGCTGGAGGCTCCCGAGCTGTGGTGGATGCGAGATGTGAGGAGGGGAGTGAATGCCTTCGTCTGTTGCTCAGCCATCCCGTCTCCAGCGCTAGTCAGAGCCGAGGGGGCCGCCTTTAAAAGGTGCAGCGGTCTGAAGAACGCAGGCAGCCATGAGAAACCCGATCATGCCGACCTCCTGCGCCGCCTCCTTCACCTCCTCGCCACTAGGCCACGGGTTCCCGAAGCAACCCGATCCTTTGTGCTGCACAGATCGAAATACACTCCTCCGGCGCTCCAGGGTGACTCAATCAGGCAGGGAAATGATTGACATCCCAACAGAAGAGGCAAGCTGGGAAAGAAGTGGTGTTTGTTAAAGTTTTTGCAGGTGCTCGCTTGTTGTGTTGGCTTCAGTACTCCTTGATGAGGAGAATACACTTTGGCGGTGTTGTGTCTTTGCGTGTACAGGCAGAATCAGTACCAGTAAGTGACGACAGTCATGCGGGTTGGCAAAATGAAGCCGATTCGTGTTTTTACACATGACTCAGTCTGGTCCGGAGAGCAAACAGAAAATTCTCCGCTATAAACACAATGGGTCTCTTATCAACGTAGATAATATTTACTATAAAATCGTCCGCTGGAACTGTGATGTAGACAAAACCCCCGCACTCGTATCCTGCCTAGATCTCATGAACACTCACCAACACGTACCTCGATTGATCAAGTCCAAATCGTGCTGTTGTTCGGAGTTACTGTGATTTTATTTACAGACCATGATGTCAAGTAGGCTTGAGAAAGTCTGTAAAATGCCATCGTTCTGTTTCGCCTCTAACCATCACAGATTAAGGGTAACATTGCCTGTGGCTTTGAAGGGGAAAAGAAGGGGGCGTGGCCAGACAGACGTCCTCTTTACAGCGTAAAAAGTACGGGAAGCTGGTTACGAGTTGGCTGTAGTTGCAGTCGCTAGCATTAGCATGTTCATTAGCGGTTTAAGTACTAGGTGAAGAACGGTGCAAAACTGAGGCTGAAACTGAACGTAAACCTAAAACGTACACAAAAACTATATCGACCTGTGTTAAACACTTCACTACTGATCTGATTTGATTCAGGTCTGTTTTAATGAGATTACATTTAACACGCACTGATGTGTTGTGGATTTCACTCTGTAAGGAGCAACAACTTCAAACATCTCTTCACTGGAAGGAGCCTGTTTTTTCCCCTTTTACACGCAAAGTACTAATGTAACGTTAACCTCAGAAGTGTCCCAGTACCATCTGAATGCAGAGTGAGAAGTAGAGTAGATATCGATTCGTCACTATTCTCACAGTCTTCTTGTTTTCAGGTTACATGCACAAAGAGATACAAACAGAAGTGATGAAATGGTTTGCCTCCAGGACAATAGCAGGAGCCTGAACTGATGAATATAGAAAAGTATCTAAAAGAACAGAAAATGTAACTAACAGCCTAGAAACCCGGGAGTGTCGGATAAAACACGCTTTATCGGCTTTCGTTTCTTAAACGCAAAATAATTCCACTTGGCAGTTCAGGCCCATTAGCTTGCACACATTCCAGGCACGTCTCCATTCCAGTGCTCAGGAATTGCGTGCTGGAGGACTATTTCCTCCCAGAGACCGTGCTCTGTCTGTTGCATGATCTGCTTCAAATGCTGTGCTGAATGGGAACATACCTGAGTAATTCGCTTGTTATTGAGTCAGTGAAGGTTCTCCACCTCACGCGGCATGTGACTCTGGTGAATATGCAACATGGCACCAGAGCACCAAACACATCTGTCTGCTTCTGACGGCTGATAAAGGAGGTGAACGCTCACGATTTCTTGGATATGACACGTTCCGGACCTTCACTTTTTCACAAAACAAGCTCAATGTTCGCTCTTAACGTTCGATTTTTTTTTTTTTTTAACATTCGGATTTCTAGGCAAGCATCATCACCTAAATCTCATGTGGTCAGCTACAGAAACCAATATACTTCTAGTAAAAGCAATGCTCCTAGCCCGTTATTTCCACACACAGTAGAGTACTCCAAACATGTCACAGACCCTAAAACCACTGGAACAGTAGACAGACAAGATGCAGAAAGGGGTTTGAATTCCCAGTTAAAATCGGACGAAAATGCTGGTCTTCAGCTCGAATACCAAAAAACATGACTCGACGACAAACTTCTTTACTGGATCAGTTTGCGGTTCCCAAAAGTTCTGGTACTTCGCACAGTGAAAAAAAGTCAGTGTGGAGTATCAGGGTACCAGACTAACTTTGTCCACTAATAGCCCTGGTGCTACTTTTATATCGATATGCAACACATTTTCCTGCTGCATGTAGCCTTTAGCGCCTGCCATCTTGGTTAGACTTTTTCCATGTTTCTCCTGCCTCTCTAGAGAACGCCACACCAAGCATATCACACGCTGAACTGTTCTTCTTATTTAAATGAAGTTGAGAATTCGGCATCTCGATTACGCTCGCCTCAGCAAATCATCCGGCAGTGGATTGACAATTTGGTGAAAACGACCTGGTGGAGACATCGGCTTTATGATTAATTTATAGTCAACGGGCGGCGATAATAACTAAACACGTAATGCCAAGATCATTGTGTTATCTTGATAAACTTTGTAAAATAATTATGAATGAATTACACATTAGTATGAATGAAACTAAACAGGGTTCAGGGAAATTAGTTGTGATTGTTTAGCTAAATTTAGCTAGTCATTGTTCATGTTAGGTAACTAGCTAAGTAACTCGCTAGCTAACTAGCTTCATGTTAGAGGACTAGTGTGATGGAATCGAGCTCAAAGTCTCGCTGTTTTCAATCCCTTTCATTGATCCAATATTTGTCTTTTTCCCCACTTCAGCAGTTCTGCCCTTTTGTTGCTATAATCATGGAGAACGAACAGCAACCTGCTCGTTCTCTCTCGTGTCGCTCCGTTAGAAATGTAGAGAAACATGACGCTTTTTTCTGTAGTTTCTGCTTTTGACAGCTGTTTCATTTCACCAAGCTGCCTTGAAACGCTACTGCGAAATATAACTTCCAGTTATTCGCCGGCCAGACAAATTGTGTCCCAGTACAACCTGAATGAGTGCGAAGCGAAAATGTACCATTAGCTCTCCATTGCAAACACTTTCTTGCATGCGCTCACGTGCACAAACACAAAACAATTCTTGCCCTCCTGGTTTCATGTGATATACAATGATTTAAAAAAAATGTTTAATAAAAAGTTTCAACAATAGCGGGGGAACATTTGCAAGTTGCACTAGTGAGCCTAGTTATAAAATTGTCTCACTGTCATTTGGACATACTGTGCCCGAGAGGACACTTTTTCAGTATCTTGTGCATAGAACTGTTGTACAAGACATTGCACTCGCAATCATGCAGAATATCAGCACGGCTGCGAATACCTTCTTGATATCGCTTAAGGACACTGTACACAAAACAGCAGCGTCTTCTGAGCAAAATAAAAACCAGTGGACACGTCTCCCCTTACAGCAGAGAGTCACTGCAAAACAAAACCCTTCTATGCTGATGGGCGTGGCCTCAGGTGACTCCACCCCCTGCACAATGGCAAGATGACGACTGTGATCATATGCTACGTCCTTCACAGTCACCAGATCTCAACCTGCTGGCAGATTGTGGGTGCTTTCGAGGCGACATGTGAGACGGCACTCTCCACCACCATGGAAACCCCAAGTGAGGGAATATCTATTGGATGACTTCCAGAGACACTTCCGGAGAATCCGTGCCAGGCCACACCGAAGCGGTTCTGGTGGCCGGAACAAGGCACTACGCTGTTGGGGGTTTTTTCTTCAATTTGTTAGCAGAGGGATATTTTGACTGATCAAACGATAATTGGGATTGCGCAGGCCGTCAAACAATGTTGAGCGGAAACAAGTTTTGGCCAATGGTAGAAATTTACCTTGAATACTTTATACCAAACCAACACCACTTTAAGCCAACCCTGATTCAAAACATGTAATAACTACAAGCTCCTCTTCAACCCTTTTCATGCATCTGCATCACTCCAGACAGAAAGTATGCAGAGATGTCCTGCGTCGTGACGTTACACGTGGCCTACTCTCACCTCTCCTTTCTTTTGTTCATTTTTTCCAGCACTAACGTTGTTTTTCCCCAAACGCAGACTTGCGAGAGAAGCTGTGGAATGTACAGCTGTTTGGCACATGTATACAGCCAAGCGTCTAACTTTTGCTTTTGTAAAGGCCCCGGACCCACGGCACGGTATCAGGTTCCATCTGGTGCTTGACCCTGTACCAGCTCATGCTTTCGGCATGGAACGGTAGGTGAAGGTGCAGATACACGCTGCTCCCTCCCCCAGCCTCTACAAATTAAAACCAGCTTTTAGACTGCAAGCGAGGAAGGCCGAACCTCAACTAACGCTGCCTATCAGAGTCCTGTGGGACACACACGTGCTCACACACACACTTCTGACTAAGAAGGAACTGGCTTTTATGCAGTACACCTGAATGGCACATGTGGTCAACTCTTATTTAAAACATGTTAGAAGCTCAAAAAAAAAAAAAAAAAAAAAAAATGACAAAATTTATAATTCAGAACTTCCGACGCTCCGTTCAGACTGTGCCGCAGGCCAGCCGGTCCCCACAGCGAAAATTTGAACTAGCTAATGATATCTACAGCAAGAATAACTGCAGTGGGGACAAATCACTTGCCCAGGTATCCAATCAGATTTCACATCCGCTTTCCACATGTTAGAGTCTCGTTCCTCCAGAAGACAAGCAGGTTTAACCTTAAGATTAAACAAGCTGAGAGAAAGTAAAGACTCTTGTCAACATGCTGGCTGTTTGTTAAGGCCACCAACACATGATGTGCTCGGCGTTGCAGTGGTTAGCACTGCCACCTCACAGCAAGGTCTCGGGTTCGAGCCCCGGGTCGCCCAGGGCACCTTTCTGTGTGGAGTTATGTGCATATTCTGGTCTTAGTGCTGGTCCCAAGCCCAGATTAACTGGGAGGGCTGTTTCAGGAAGCACATGCTTGCACGCATGGATGAATGATCCATGTTGGCGACAAACAGGAGTAGCTGAAAGAAGAATTAGTTTCATATTTTAATAGTTTCATGCCCTGACTGTCATGCTCTCAAGAAAGTCAAAGATTTACTACACCCAATGCTGTATAATGGAGACAACAGGAACTCCAGAGTTTAAAAAGCTGTACCACAACAGGTTTAGACAATATTCTAGGATAACTGTGGAGGAGTTGGAGGCTCTCTCGGGTATCCAGCTCCTCACCCGAGTTGATTACATACGAACAACAGACGATCCTAATCAACACCTGGAAAAGTCTGAGGTAAGACAATGTTCCATATTTTGGCCCCACAATTATAAAAACTGGGATGACTTCAATATATATAAAATACCCCCTTATTTCACAGGCAGACGTAAACATTCGCCGTTTTGCGATAAATATCCCTCCGTTCATTTCAGCACCAGGAATAAACGTCGAGCTCGAGCGGACATGTGGAACGTTCTGAGTGACATCTCTCAACAAAAAACAAAGAAATTGTAAACAATCATAATGAAAAAATGATTTTATTTTTCATTGCACCGTATTTTGTTCGTGCTGTGCAAAGACTAATAAGAGAGAATGTATTTAATGACCCGAGTGATCGTGTGAGAACATTTTGTCTGAAACTTACCCTAGATCGCTGTACGTCAGATAACAAAACAGGCAAACAAAACACAGGGACACTGGAGCTTCCAGGTGTCTGACGGGACAGCTAATAAATTTACTACTTGTGCATATCAGCACTGCAGTCATATCAATTTACAAATACACTGCATCGCCTTATGGCCAACATGTAGAGCGGCGGAGTACTAAGATCTTTAAAGTTGGGGGTCACCGTTACCGTTATCAACACAAATAACACAATCAAATGTTGTACAAAAGTTTGTATCACCCATTCTAGATAGACAGATGGATAGATTTTACCAAGTCAAAAGGGACACGCTTATGTTAACACCACAATCAAATGTCAGACTGAGAATAACAATACAAACAAAAGAGCAGCTCAGCAGAACTAGACACGTGTGAGCTGCTGAATAGCAAACGGTAGGAACGATCTCCTGAGCCGTTCTGCAAACGAGTGTCAACGTCATGCATGTACACGACCAGTCAAAAGTATGAACACACCTACTCTTTTTCATAGGTTTTTCTTTATATATTTTTATGCTTTCTACATTGTAAAACATTACAGAATACATCAAAACTATGAAGCAATGCATATGGCATATACTGAATTATGTGGTAGACAAAAAAGTGTAAAACAAAAAAACCAAAATATGTTTCATATTTTAGATTCTTCAAAGTAGCCATCATTTACCGTGATGGTACAATCGGCATTATCTTAACCAGCTTCATG
>JAQQZR010000038.1:7208394-7220394 GCA_030068235.1 Notoglanidium macrostoma
CAACAACCTCTCAACTAAGTAAAGAGAAACAACAGTCCATCATTATCCAGCCTCTTTTAAAGTCATAAAAATAAAGATAATAATTGAATTAGAAGGTGCGTCCAAACTTTTGACCGGTAGTGTATGTTTAACACCTTTACGAACAGCCATAATCCTTTCCCATCCTCTGAACAGCTTTTATACTCCTTTATATCCTCAGCAGTAATATCCAGGAATATTTAACCTGACATTTTGGCTGAAAGACAGTAGAAGAGCAGACGCTGGTCCATTTTCAAACCTGTCGTCCTGTTTATGTCGTCTTTTGGATTGGCATCCATTTCATTTTTAACACCTTGTACAATTTTATTTTTATTTGGAGGGGGGGTAGATTATTTGTAAAAAATAAATAAAAATAAATAAAATAAAATAAAAAGGGAGGTACGTTTTCCTTCTCTCACACAGAAATCAAAAGGAGGGTGAAAACTTTTGCAAGCAGTCGAGGTGTAAACTATACACTTATATAACATGCAGGAAAATGAACTAAAAAGATATAAAAGGAGTTCTAAAGTGAAGGAAAATTGTGGAATTGATGAAGAGTGAGTTTACACAACTAGGTGTCTAAACACGTAGTTAACCTAGGAGAGATAATCTGTCAAACAACTAGCTATCCGTTAACCTGGTTCATCTCCATGCAACAATAAACGAATCTTGAAAAAAATAAAAACCTAACCGACTTCTTCTCCTCTCTAGTTTGCTAACTTAGTTGCTAGCTGGTTTGGAAACATTAGCTGTAACATTAACATGCTAACACGTAATATTCAAATGAAATATTTAAAACGTGCAAAAAAAAAAAAAAAAAAAACGTACATCCGTAACCATTTTAAGAAAAGTTAATTGTATACGCCAGCTAGCTGGATTAAACATTAGAAGTTTATTTATGTTAGCTGTAGCTAGCACGCCGCCGAACAATAACGCTTACAAGCAACACCACGTAGCTAGCTTAGCTACCAGAGCAGTTCTCAAACCCCGCTCACAGAAACTTTCTTACATGTGTAGCATATTAAAAAAAAATAATAAAAAAAAAGAAAAAAAAAGAAAAAGGTAATACATTAAAAGTACTTTAAAAAATAATAATAATAATAACGAACGGCGTTGCTGACAGTACTGCGAGATAACTAGCTAGTTCCGGCGACAGGTAAGATGGCTCGCTAAAGATAGTAAGGTAAACATTAAACAGGAAAATGAAAGCAGCGTCGTAAACTTTCACGGCCACTACAAATACGACGAAGGGTTACAAATCCCCGAGCCAAAATCTGTTTTCACGGCTTACCTTCTTTTTATCACAACGTTTCGTCGTTTCAGAGTGAAGTAGTAGCCTCGGTATGTGCCAGCTCCAAACAATCCGAGGCGCCTGGAGCTCAGGAACTTCTCAAACAGCGACGAGTCTGCAGTCAATCGATCCGTTTGGAAAGGAAATCGAGCTAATCTTATCATGTGAATTCAGCATCAGGACGGGTTATTTCACTGCTGTGAAACCCTGAACGCCGACTGACTCAGTAGCTGCCCACGACTCGTGTAAACTCTCGATCAAACCCAGACTAACATCAAACTAGTTTACCAACACACCGTACATCGGCGAGACCTTAGTGGCGTTCAGCTCAGCAGCGCCTCCCTGCGGACAAACCTGTCATAACTTCAGAAATGTCTGGTCCCTCAGAAACGTGCACTCAGTGACCACGTTAATCTACATTCATTCATTCATTCATTCATTCATTCATTCAGTACAGTTATATCCAGAGCCTCTTCCATGAACATTGGTTATAAGAATATAGGAATACACTTTGTACAAGACATGGGTCATCATGAACACACATTCACATCATCAGAATTAAGCATGTAACAATTCAACCAATTTAGGATTCGATTCGATTCACGATATCGGGTCCATGGTTCGATGTTTTGGAAAAAAAATAAAATTTTATAACCTAAAAAAAAATAACGTAATGTTTGTTTATTTATTTATTTATTTTTTATCAACTTAAATATTCCTTTTGTTAAATAAAAAATATGTACTTTTGTTTCATTTTCTTAATAACCAAAAATAATTATTTACAAACATTTGTAAAGTTTGGCGTAAAATATAATAGCCTACTAATGATTTATTTTATTTAGAATGAAAACGTTTAATAAACTTTTTTCTTAAAAAATTAAAAAAGCTTACACATAAAACAACTCCTTCTCTTCGCTGCTCTTTCCTTTAGCTTTCAGCTGTCTGTAAAAAGACAGTTCCCGATTTCTTGCTGAATCTGTTTGTAAATGAGCACAAAAGCTCTTTCTCACTTTAGATGTGTGATTTTTTTTCTGTGTTTTTTCGAGGCATTAGAGCCGTGTTACTTCCACCTACAGTGACGTCACATGTATTCCCATTATTGTATATTATAGTGCTCTCTGCTGTCTAAATAATCCAATTGCAGCTAGGAAAAACAAGGATTAATCGCCGTTGATTCTTATTTCCATCGATTCAACGATGTCTGTACGACAGTGTGCTGCATGTGACCATCTTTGTCATTGTTAATTTGCGTGTGTGGGTCAGTTCAAGACTGTGACCAGTTTGCACTTGAATCTGATATTGACCACACCAAAAAAATAACAAACAGCCAAAGAAAAAAAATCGGATCTGAGCAATAGATCTGAAATGAACACTAAGGCTTGAATGTAGCCTTATTCACACCCAGGGATTCTCTAGTCCACTTTCTGGCCTGTTTTTGGCAGGTGGGAGAGAACCCCAGAATCTGATGGAAACCTACACAGGCAAAAGGAAGAACATGTGAAACTCCACACACATGGTGACCTGAGTTCAGCACTGACGCAGGGACTCGGGTAAGGCAGCAGTGCTACCTGCTGTACCACAATGCCACCTTTAATCAGTAAACGTACCTTATTATCAGCTACATCTACCATATACAGTAGGTCACTTTGTATTTATAAGTTATATAATTAGCATTTCTGACTGTAGCCCATGTTTTACATCTATTCTTTCCCCCCAACTTCTTTCCTTTTCTCATATTCATTATGTAAAACCCTGTATATCCCTGCTCCATTTTATCACTGCTTACAATGTTTACACTGCTGACAATGTTTGCACTGCAGTGCCACTTTAATTCCACTCAAGCCTGCTGCTTATATCTACAATGTTTACATCCCACTGCTCTACCACATTGCAATCTTACACTCTACACAAAAAATCCTGCAAACCCTCCTCAGTACAGATTTATAAATATTATCTAGCTATTCAAATATGAAGCTTGCTATTTAAATGTGTACATTAATATTTTTGCTATTTACTGAAGTCATAAAACTTATTCATTTCTGTGTCTTCCACCCACAGAACGGATTAGGCCCAAGTTCACATTAATAAAAAAAAATTTAATAATTGAAGTTTGGATTAATTGCAGTAACCTGTCGCACTGACTAATAACTATAGGAAACATAATAATAGTAATGGTGTAACAAACTGTAACAAAATTTTAACCATCATGGACCAAAGTTCTTTAATATATTTAGGAGACCAGCATGCTCCACTACTGAACAGATATTTGGGTTAAGACACAGCAGTGGCTCTGACATGGTAGTGATGGGTTTTCCAACATTGTTAAACATTGTTCATCTTGTACTCATGTAGTTGGAGAGTCTAGATATTTTTTTCCATACACAGTGTGTTAACTGTCCTCAATGTCAGTTCCTATCATCATCTTTGCTCTCTGATTATTTTGGTTGGTGAATGTTTCTCAACCTTTACACTCATACCAGTGTCACACACACTATCAACTTCTACCATGCCATTGTCACTGACATGATCAGAATGATCCACCAATGTTCTGTTCCATTCTTTCTCTTCTTTTCCGTTAATTTCCTTTCCTTTCCGTTCTTTTATGTTCCTTTCCGTTCCGTTCCTTTCCTTTCCGTTCCGTTCCTTTCCGTTCCGTTCCTTTCCTTTCCGTTCCTTTCCTTTCCGTTCCTTTGCTTTCCGTTCCTTTGCTTTCCGTTCCTTTCCTTTCCGTTCCTTTCCTTTCCGTTCCGTTCCTTTCCATTCCTTTGCTTTCCGTTCCTTTCCTTTCTGTTATTTTCCTTTCCGCTCCTTTCCTTTCCGTTCCTTTCCGTTCCTTTCCATTCTTTTCTGTTCCTTTCCGTTCCTTTCCTTTCTGTTATTTTCCCTTCCGTTCCTTTCCGATCTGTTCCTTTCCATTCCTTTCCATTCTTTTCTGTTCCTTTCCTTTCCTTTCTGTTATTTTCCTTTCTGTTCCTTTCCATTCTTTTCTGTTCCTTTCCTTTCTGTTTATTTCCTTTCCGTTCTTTTCTTTTCTGTTCTTTTACATTCCTTTCCATTCTGTTCCATTCTTTTCCTTTCCGATCCGTTCCTTTCCATTCTGTTCTTTTCTGTTTCTTTCCATTCCTTTCCTTTCTGTTCTTTTCCATTCCTTTGATGGACAGGGTAGTGATAGACTGGCAAATATGGCCACAGAGAGGTTACTGGTAATAACCATATACCTACAAAGTGCACCTATGTAGTAGGTGACTTGAAAAAAGACCAGCGAGTTTTACTACACAGTGTGTTTGGTGGCAAAGGAGAGAAGTAGGCTGCACTGTGGTTATGTGACTGGAATTCAGGCTTTTTTCCGTGACTCAGATGAACTGGCTCTATATCACTAAGAGCAGACCCAAACAGCTCACTGTCACATACAAAGATTGTGGAATTTTGACCAGCGATTATTGTGAAATTGATTAATGAAATCTTAGAGTACCTTCTGATAAAAAAAAAATAAAATAAAAAAAAGCTCATATATGCAAGTCAGCTCTCAACGTTCACCTAAAAGCACTGTCTCGGAGCTGACTCATTTGCAAACAATGGTGGTTATATTTTCCATAAAGCAAACCACAACCAAATTTCAGTATATTGCAAAATAATATGTTTATTATAATAATGACACACAGGATGGAGTCATAATCACCTAGTACATTTCTGGCACCTAAAACAACACTAATAATATTAAGCTAGTGCAAGTATATGGCAAATCAGGGACTTAAAAAAAAATTAGCTAATAGCAATACATTCACAGAGGCTAACATATAACTTACTAAGCCATCTTTCCCTCCAGATATTACACATCTTTAATGTTCGCATCCAGGCTTTCCGTAATGCTAGCATCTGCATTTTTGAACAGAATTCCCTGACCATTAACCTCATACTCTGTAGTGTGCTAGTATGCTGTTTGCTGACCAGAACAGTGATTGTTCTGTGCACTGTGACATGAGAGTTATCATACAGCCTACAACATTAATATAATATTCATAACCATACAGACAAAAAAAAAAAAAAAAGATAGAAATTGCATACATTCTGGAACCAAATATCATTTATCTGAAATAATTTTAGAATTTCTGTTCAAACAAAATAACAAAGATGCTGGACAGGTTACTAATGTGAACCTGAGAGCAAAAATAAAAAAAATTTATTCATCTTCTGTGTAGACTACATTAGTGGAACTACAGACACATTCACAAGTGAAGGAGGGCATCGTTTATCCTGCACTTAACCATGACTTTTGTTACGTTTTATCAAACTAAAAAACAACAGCACCAAAAAAAAACAATTTGAAGGAAAGAACATGTAGAGATGTAAATAGTCATTTATTCATCTCCAGGAACTGCTTTATTCTGTTTAGGGTTGTGGTGGACCTGGAGCCTATCACTGTAACACTGGGCAGGAAAATTCACCATGGATGGGAAGCTAGTCCATCACAGACCACCATTCAGACACTCATCAACTCATAACCAATCCAATGTGTTTTTGAACAGTGGGAGGAGACCACAGAACCCAGAGGAAACCCAAACAAGCGCAAGAAGAACATGAGCAACTCCGCTCAGACAGTAACCCGAGCTCAGGATCGATCCCAGGACCCCGACGCTGTGAGGCAGCAATGCTACCCGCTGCAACACCGTGCCGCCCCATGTAGATATGTACGGATTAAAAAATTGTCAGTGTGCTGGAATGGCAGGCGGTGGTAACGAGACAGGGAATGAAAGGCTTGCGCATTCAACTGAGCAACTAAGGAAAATATATATAAATACCGTATATATGATATGATATCTTCTATGTTGAGCAGTTCAGCACAAAACAAAAATCTCAACAGTAGCCAGTTAATGTGAAAACTGGATCCATGTTAAGAGAGTACACTAAGCATCTCAACACACTTCCTTATTCCAATTTTTAAACCTTTTTTTTGCCAGGTTGTAAGACAAGTTCTGAATAGATCAAAGGGTTTGGATGCCGGGGATTTTAACAATTCAACAAAATTGCTTTCATTTGCTACAATCCACAAATTCTGCATGACAGAGAAATGGTAGCTCACTGTAAAACCAGTAGTTTTAATACTGGCAGTAATTAGTATTTCAATAGGATGCAATGAATAAATATATGGAGCAAATGTACACAATATAATAATATATTAACATGATTTCTGTGATGTTCCCGCACACATCCCATGGTTTCAAACGGTCTCTACACACACAGCTATGTAACATTACTTTACTTTACACCAGGTAAGATGATTGAACCATGTTAAGGCGATCACTTACCTTAAACCATTTGAGTAGATAGTCAATAAAGATGTTCAATAAGAATGCATATTCAGAGTGGAAGGTATATAAATCCATATCTAAGCCTGTTACGCAATTTTACAACAATATTTATTTTTACAATATTACCTAAATTGGTGTGCTGCTTATGGTGAAATGAATAGCTAAATAATACACAGAGAATAAATAACAGAAGTGAAACCCAACGGTAAACCACAGTAAATTGTGTAACACTATCAAAAGCTGTTGAGTTCTGCATTACAAATTCATTCCATTTTTCCTGTTCTTTATGATTATTCATTATCTTCAGTAAGCCCTTTGACCTGGTCAGGACCATGGTGAGGGAGGAATACCCCCTTCATAAGACTCCAGTCCATTGCAGGGCACCGTATACACCACATGTTTTTCAGAGGAAACCAGAGAACCCAGAGGAAACCCACATCACCACGACGAAAACATGCAAAACTCTTTCTGGTTCTTCAATTAAAAATAAAAAGACAGACATTTGGATTATAGATCAACAGGCCAGATGTGATCGGTTATTTGAGATCAGTGGAACTGGAACATTATATATACAGTTTCAAACAATCCATGCATTTCCTTGATCACATACTCAAGATAAAAATAAATTAGGTATCAAACCAACTCAGTAATAAACCAACAGCACACTAGCCAACGGTCCCAGCCAAGTCACCTCATGATATCAGTGTTACAATATTATCTCTTAATTTTCCTAAACTTTGAAGTGTACAAATAAAGAACCTTGTTGGGAAAAAACTCATTAAATAAAAATATTCTCTTCAGGGCTTTAAGGCACAGGTACACGGGTACGTTTCAGGCATTAACAGATGTAATCTCGACGTCAATAATGACAAGAAAGCAGGAACACTTTGCTTAAAATACATATTTCACACCCAACAACTTAAAGTTGAAACACATTATTATAGCTCATATTAAACCAAGTGTTTCTAACCAAGATAAAAATACTAACTTGCCTCTCTATAGGCGTGTATTGCATTCATTTACCAATGGAAAATCTACACGATCCACAACTCTAACACACTTAAATGTGAAATATCTAAATAAAAAGCTCAATCAATAAAATAAAATAAAACACAAATCATCCCAACTAAAATGAGCACATTACAAATGCAACATGCATGATCATACAATCAATTCAAGTTCAACTGAAATGTTATTTTCCCCCGCTCACATTGTACACTTAGGGCTGTGTATGGTCACATCACGGCAAACTGCATTAAATGCATTAAGATGATATAGGCCCAGAGCGCACACACTACATTCACCATTTCTGTATTACATTAAAAATAACATTGCATCAACTCAACTTAGTATTATATTATAGCATTATAGTATTAAATATATAATCTGTAGGTTGGGCTCTTTTAATTTTAGGATCCATACTTAAACAGGTTTCGAATCCTTCTCTAAAAGAGCTCTAACCTATATAAAGGCAAATGCAGTGACCAGCACGATCACTGTATTCCTGGTGGATCTACACGTTGATGGCGTGAGCATGTTTCTTGCATAAAGGTTTGTCCTTCTTAGAATAGAATGGCTGGCCTTCCAGATTTACATGGCAAACCTGAGGAAGATAAGTGATTTGACCCTTTATGAAATCTATCATGACAGAACAGAATGCAGATATTCACAAATATTTGAAGTTGTTCTTACTGTGCACACAAAGCAGGTGTCATGCCATGTGTGGCCAAGAGCCTCAATAAACTTATCCCCAGCCTCCACTGGGAAATCACAGCCATGGCACTTAGTGCTGAAGAGTGCAATGTAATCTGAGGAAATATAAAAAATAAAAAAAAATAGGAAGTAAAAACACGGTAAGGTAAAGTGGGTGGTAGTAAAGAAACATTTACGTTATTATTATTATTTTTTTAATTCTTCAAAATAAAAAATAAAAAAAGCTATTCATTTCTGCAATTGGTCCTTTCAGAGATGGGAAGAATTTGGGGTTAAGTGTAACCTACACAGTCCACATTAAAACCAAAAGAGCCTCCATCTGATCACAAGTGGACACCACAAAACCTCAGGAAAAGTGCAAGTTAATACGAGATGCATTAATGCAAGTGAATGCAAGAATTACGACTCCAGTGTTGGTTAATCATTCAAATACATTCTAATACCATTTCTACAATCACAGCTCATTCACGAGGGCTTGTACACTCCACATAATCTACAATTAATAATAAAAAGGTTTTATTTAACAAAAAAAATAACATATACTCAGCTATCAGGCCCTTTCAATGAGAAAAACAATAATGATGTTACGGCACATTTCTGTTCCTACAACATTTCTGCTTGCACAGTTTTTTTAATGTAAAGCTGTTAAGACATAAGATTAACTCATAATGTAGTACATGACTCTCCTGAAAAGCAAACAGAAATTAACAATAAACAACCGTTTATCAACTCAATTACCTGATCATTTAAACAAGAACGTGAGAAAACTGATTTTTTCCCCCCGACAGGCTTAAAGCTTTTGCCTGAAGTGACTTACTCTGATGTGTATCATTACCTTGTTGATACAGAGTGATGAAAGGTTATTGTAGCTTGGATGCCTACAACTACCTTCTTAGAGGAAAGATGTGAAATATTTGCTATATTGGAGTAAGTCAAACGCTGTCTTAAATGTACTCAGCATGGTTTACTGCTACTCCTTTACGTTTTCTGCCCTGGGAAAGTTTCCAGGATGGAGGATGTTGTGCATTGCAGCTTCTTGGTAATAAAAAAAGCTGCATATTTTGTCTTATTAATTTAAAGAGTAAGCAAGGTATGGACTGTTATAGTGGCTATAACATAAGTGGTAACAGAAATTAACCTTATTTGTGACAGGCTGCATCACACCACCCAGCCACTGATTACATTTCCTATAAAAGCACTTCCAATCTACATAAGTTCTTTATTTTTATAGAGCAACAGTTCTATTTTAAATCTGGTTATATAATTACACATTGTAGTGATCACACATATGCTACAAGTACAGCTGATAGAGTTTGGGTTCAAAATGACTGAGTATTCCTTTGAGATGAGGAGCCTCAGGTTTACATTCAAACATGAAATTAATTAATTCGGCAGACGCTTTTATTCAAAGTCCAGTATGGACCTGTTATAACAAGTATATGATGGCAACAGGGAGGAACAGATACAGCTACAGCTGAACATCAGGGTTGGCCTAATTGTGAGTACATAGATGTGGTAATCACTAGTCACAAAGGAGCAAAACGGAGCAATGAATAACAAAACCCTACTACAAGTCGAAAAAAAAAGCTGAATAGACACCTGAATTTTTACTACCAGGAAATGTAATATAGAGCAATTATTCCATTCTCACACTACCTTTCTCACAATAAGGTTCTCCATCCTCCATATGAAAGAGGCTGTTTCCAAACGGTTTCCCACACGCAGCACACACGAAGCAGGTAGTGTGCCAGGTCTGCCGTAGAGCATGCATCACTTCCTGTTTAGGACACAGTGGGCAGAGTGACTTCCTACACATGTACCAGGTTTAGAACTATGTGGGTGATTAACTGTGTCTCTTTTTGTGTGTGGGTGCTAGAACTCACTCCCATGATCTTAGTGTTGCAGCGAGCACAGGTAGGGGCAAAGAACTCTCTGTAACAGTTCTCACAGTAAACATTATTCTGCTCCTCCACAAAGCTGACGTCAGCCAGAGATGTGTGGCAGTAATGGCAGTTAAACTCCTCTGGGTGCCAAGAGCGGCCCAGCGCCACCAGGAAGGGCCCTCTACATCGGAGCATGATTTAAAAAAAGTTTTAAAAAAAACATCATTTTACTGAAAACACACAAAACTGATATTTTTCTTGAGTCAACTGTATACATTTCTGTGTTTTATGTTTGTGTGTATATACTTATTATTTTGCACCTGATGATTTTGTTGCAGGACCCACACATAGGCGTCCTGTTGCTGGCAGCAAAGCGCTCTGCTCTCTGTGCCACCCCGCGAGCCACAGGTGGGAAAGGGGCAGGGATGAAAGGGGCTGGGGCGGGGCTGGGAGCAGCAGGGGCAGGAGAAGGGTTGGGGATGTAAGCAGGAGGTGGTGGGGCTGCAGTGGGAAGAGGCTGCACTTTGACGCTGGTGGTGGTCGTCTTGCTGGGGTCAAACTTATGGGCAAAAGTGTCATCCATGACCCATGGGGGTCTGTTGGAGGATTGGGCAGGGCCGGGGGCAGGAGCAGGAGGGGTGGGAACAGGAAAATGAGCTGGGGCAGGAGGAGGAGCATGAACTGGGGCAGGATGAGGAATATGAACTGGGGCAGGATGAGGAATATGAACTGGGGCAGGATGAGGAATATGAACTGGGGCAGGAGGAGGAGCTGGAGCAGGAGCAGGGGCTTGAACAGGGACTGTTAGAAGAAAAAGGGAAAGATTAGAAAACTCAAAATAATCCTAAACTTTATAAATCATTTTTTATTGATTAATGGTTCTGTTTCTCTGCAGGCAGTAATGGTGTATGCTAATTTGGTTGGGCACAAGCTGATATTTTCCAATTTGTTCCCAATTAAGGCACCTACATTGAAACTGAAAACTGCCTTACATTAAAGCCTTTTTGGGACAGTCTTAGGCCTCTCTCTTAGCCTCTGCCTCTCAGCACCCACTTGTGTCAGGACCCTTTCCTGACACCCATTTTTGGGAAACTTATCACTCTCTTTTTGAGAACGCTCTTTTGGGTCCCTCTCTTAGAGCCCTCTGTTAGTACCCTCTCTTAGAGCCCTCTTTTGGGACTGTCTCTTAGAGCCCTTTTTGATATGGATTTCTGAAAGTGGCATTTCCCTGACCTCAAGAGAAGCCAAAAATACCAGTCTGTTCCTTACAACCTGGTTTTCTTAATGTACACTGGTTATGTCACTTTAGGGCTGAAACTGTGGTTGCCCATTTGGAGGCCTGGCCCACCCAAAAGCACTGTTGTAGGGGTTACACTGGAGCTGTATCAACATTATTCCCAAAGTCAAATTAAGTGACAGTACTTTTTGTACTTCTTCTTTTTTTTTTTTTTTTACAGTGACAACTTTTTGGTGCGATGTGCCATGGTTGCAGCCTGCTGCTTCAATAAACAGTTTACCTTCTCTGAAATGGACGCCACGCTGTGGCTTTTCCCCCTGCCAGTCGCTCACTGTAATCAGAGGATATAACAACGTGAAATGTATTTCAGTTTCTGATAACACTCGAAGAACAGAACTGAAGCTCGTTGAAAGATACATGGCAAAACAAGATAATTTCTAAACTGTAATAAAAGCATCCATCCATCCATCCATTATCCATCCATCCATTATCTATAGCGCTTTATCCATCTGGGTCGCGGGGAAGCTGGAGCCAATCCCAGCATCTTCG
>JAQQZR010000038.1:7234350-7250155 GCA_030068235.1 Notoglanidium macrostoma
AACATGCAAACTCCGCACAGAAAGGCACCCTGGGTGACCCGGGGATCGAACCCAGGACCTTCTTGCTGTGAGGCCACAGTGCTAAGCACTGCACCACCGTGACGCCCGTAATGGCGTCTCCCCAGCTATTTCCGACAGGGTATCGAGAACCTCTGTCCAATAGTTCTGCAGCGATGGGCAAAGCCAGAACATATGTATAATATTGGCAGGAGATTGATGACAAGTGTCACAAGCTGACGAAACGTTATCAAAATCTTAAAAAATCTCAGGCCTTGGTGTAGTGGACCCGATGTAATATTTGATGTTTTTCTTTCTTGTGGAAATCACTTGACACTATTAGCCACAATATTACTGTTAATAAAGCATTCAATAATATTGGGCAGTGGTACTCCAGGAGAATTGAATTCACACAAACAAGCCTCAAACTATACCTGCTTGGAAAGCTGTTGAAGCCTCAGGAAGCGTCCTTACAGCCAAATTACATTAAAACTAATCACGCCAAACTACTGTGCACTAATATCCCAAAATATGAGGCCTAGCACAAAACCATAAAATCACATAAATTCGACTTCATTTCAAATTCAGGGTCATTCAAATTCAAAATTTATCCTTTGACATCTACAACAGCTTCAAAATGAAGAATAAATGTATAATGAGTATAGTATGTATGGAGGTTATAAAGGTGGATAGTGTATTCATGCTGAATGAAGCAGACGCAGGAAGACATTTTAGAGACAGACGAAAGAACAACTGGAAAGAAATGACCAAGTGCGAGTTTAGATGGGTTGTTAGTTAATGGATGACTACAGATAAATGGAAAACATAAAAAATAATGCATGAAAAATTCAAACAAACAAGCAAACACACACATATTCTACCACTAATGATGTTCTTGTTGTGTCTATAGTAGTAGACAACTGAATACAGTAATCAGCAGTATGACATGAAGGCTCATAAAAATAAGGAATGTAAATTTCTGAAAGCAAAAAGAAAAAGAAAAAAGGGAAAAATATGCTTTATTTTCTAATACTGTCAGTAAGCCATTTTTTTACTTTTCCAGTGATTAAGCATTTAATTCAATTTAATTTAAAAACAATTTTAATTAATTTAAAAAACATTAAATTCTAAGACTGATTAGTGGGCCTATAGAATGGATTTATTAGTGGGTAAATTCTGTGTAATCGTACACAATGTTCCTGGCTGTGAAGGCGTTATTGTCTAAATTGGCATGGACGAATGTAGATATGAATTATGCCTTACAAAAGAACAGATGAGGTGGATGAGTACGAGGTATGCTGTGTATGTACGCATTACTGAATGATGAAGAGAAAAAGAAATGAAGGCCTGGAAGAAGGTCAGCCATCAAGAGACACACTTTCATATAAAGTCCCATGCAGTGCGTGCAAGTGCAGGTGGAAGTGTGGGAGCGAGTGCGGGTGGAGGGAGGCTCAGCGGAAACAGAAAAGGCCAAGATGAGAATGCCCAAGCAGTTAGCAGTGGCATCGATTTAAACCAAGACCAAACAGCAGCCACCAACAACAGTCCATGGCACAGCCATCAGTATTTCCCTACGTCACAACCAGACAAGCAGAATTACCTTCAGAAACAAGTTCTTGAAAGGCTTATCGACTCTCTACTCGCAAATACAGATTTCCTTCTTGCCTCTATTATCTCTTTTGCTGGAAGGAAGCACAGATGGCCAGTGGTGTAGAGATCGTATGGTTTCCATCTCTCTGATAAGTCCTCTCAGCTGCAAAATAGCTCTACATAGAAGCTGCCATTCCTAAATCTACTTCAGCTCCTTTAATAACTGCTTGATAAATCTTACACTGCATGCTTATGACTGTATCTATACTTATGACTGAGTATCTCTCAATATATCTGGCTATTAAAGACACTATTCCTGAAATATGAAACTCTGCTAAGCTACAGTTGAGTGCAAAGGTTTACATTTTCTATGGTTTTATGGTATTAAGAAAGGAACATGTATCTATTTTAACATTTATCTACAAATAAAAAAACATTACAAATTACATTACATCTAACATAAATGAGCTCAAAGAACATGAAAGAAGATGGACACAGTTGTTAAAGGAACAAATAAACCCTGAATAACTTACAATCTACATGTAATTTTGAATGCCGTCCAAGACTTTACCCGTACCCATAACGTCATGATAGTGGTGCCGGTGGGAATTGGATATTGCATCCGATGCAGTAGCGCTTTAGTACCTTAGCTCTCTCACCTGCTTGTCTGTATACTCTGCTCTACAGATCAGCTTCTAAAGCCGAAACTTTCATGCTAATACTGCCATGAACGCCACTGCACTCATCATCTTGAAAACTGCTAACTAGCCGAGCCAAGCCTCTGCTATAACTCAACACCACCTCATCGTATAGCTGCATCACGTTGTAGAGATTTTAGCCCAATGCTTGCTAATGTTTCCACTACTTCCATGTTGGACCTCTCCTTAATAAGTCATTGAACATTGCTGGAAAATGGTACGTGAGAAAAGAAGCTCCTGCTGTTTTGTTTTTCAGCATAACAACGAAACACAACCATTGTCGCTTATGTTTGAGATTGAAGGACTTTTTTCCCTATTCCCCCCCCCCCCCCATCATCTCAGCACACAACATGCTAACTTGATACGAGAATAACAATAATACAGAACCAAGCACCAGAATCACTCAACACATCACAGTTGTGTCAATCTAAATATATTTAACATGTTTCTGCTTGAAGGGTTTGTTTAGGTACATGCGATTTATTCAGGAAGGAAAATCCTCACTGATGTTTTAGTTGTTGTTTTTTGCCCAATATTAATATTTTAACATATACCATTTGCTGAAATGTATCACTTGTGATACTGAGGGGATATCTGAGGATATCATCTTCATTCTGTTCTAAGGGTATGCAAACCTTTGCACTCAACTGTAATCTCTCAGAACAGCAAATGCAGTACGGATCAGTGGCTCCGTTTATATTCCTAAGTAAAGGAAAGACTGGATTAACTGCAAATGCCTTCAAGAACCAGACATGTCTAAGGCTTTTAATAACTCTGCCTAGTGCCATGTGTTTTTATGAACTTCTATTTAAGATCTGCAAGAAAGAGCTGGAAGCTGAAGATCATGTGGCTGCACTGCATGCTCCTACAGACCTAATAATCTCTACAAGCAGTTGCCTAATTATGTGGTTCACATTCATCTTTTGATAAATGGATGCTTTGTTGGTGTGATCAATAATCTGCAGAAATCACCCAAACATACTTTCCCATTTCTTTATAGTCCAGATCTTTTATGCAGGTTTAAACAGTTCCTATTTAACAAGCTAATTCTATATAAGCAAATTACCAAGAAACCTGCCAAATATTCGTCAGTTAAGAGTCCAACAGCTTTTATTTGCTGATTGCCAAAGACTCAGATACAGAGACAGCGTGAGGAAACATTACACAATAGCAAAGACATTACAGAAAACGTTCTCCAATCCAGCCACAGCATAGTGAGAGTATACAGCGTGAACATGAATTCTGATGAATGAACCAACTTTGTCTTCTCTCTCAGGCCTTCCCTCTCACATGCTTTTGCCTGTCTACTTTCCATGACATCATCTGCCTACCGCTGTCTGTCCTGAGCTCTTTAGTGAGCTAAGTTAAGGATTTGGGCAGACAGGCCGTTGTGCCAGTTTTTCAGTTTGGCAAAACGAGGGCCTTTAACTCCTGACTCAAATATTTCCCTGTGGCATGAAGAGAAGTATAGAGGAAAAGACAGAAAGAGAAAGACAAAAGGAGAAAGGGGAAAGAAGTGAGTTAGGGGTGATGACCTCCACTCCAAAATCACCAAGTGTTCAAAGGCACTGTACTTCCTGTAACATGTGTCCTTAAATAAGAACACTGCTATCTATGGTCATATCTTACACATGAGATTGTAGGTCTTTAAAATTGCTAAGTGACACAATAGCTACATGCTAGACCCTGTGTAAAGGGTTCTTCAAATGGTCCTTCACATGGTTCTTAGCTTACTAAAAGGATTCTAGTTTGGACCTCTTTCTTATACTATGTTGTATAGTTGTACCCTTCTTTAAGGGTTCTCTATTAGGAACAGAACTCTTACAGTCATACAGTGCAAATCTGTGAAAGTCATAAAATGTATGTGGGTGGAGTATGAGATAATGTTTCTTTAAGTAATGTTAAAGTTCAGCACAGAGAGGGGTCAGGCTACGTAGGTGCAGGTCAGTCCTTCAAGTTTCAAATTGAGTTTTTGCTCAACAAGCCAATAATACGATGTCTTTGGCCACCAGATGCTGCTGCTAGCTGCCTACCTCGCTCTTGTAAGAGCTTCCTCATCTGGGTCTTGCACTGCAGGAGAAAAGAACAAGAAGAAAAGATAGAAGAATATTAGAGACCAGTAATCCTTCACCATGATGAGTTTATTAATTATGTCCAGAGGATCTGTTCGTTGTTGTTTACTTAAAGACTTAACCCTCATGCTCTGTTGCATAATTTGCAATAGATATAATATTGACCAAGGCCTCCCTTTTGAATTTTATTCCAAACACTAAAATGTCTTCTCATTCTGGTACTGGCAGAAAATGAGACTTTTTAAAACTTTTTTTTTAAACTCTACTCAGACAATTTTGCACACAGGGCAGAGTTTGCTGAAAACAATAGCGTGCCTTAGCTGTGCACGATTCTGACTATCCATTTTTCTTGTGACAGTTTGACATGGCAACATGCCAAATGTGAAATTCTTTGATGAAAATATTAAATACATAAATCTAAAATGATTAATTATGCATTTGAAGGAGACAGCATCGTAATCGGAGATATTGCTTATCCCAAGGAACAAATTAAACCTACATAAAATGATATCCTTTAAACCGCTGGGACATCTTTACAGTAAAGCACATAATATTTGGCACGGTGGAAAATACACTGCTTTTGTTTCTACTCTACACTCAACATAAAATTAATGAATCATTGAAAACCTTCATTATGTTTATGGAATTTGGCAGACTGATATTTTATCTTATTTATACAACTGAGCAGTTAAGGGTTAGGGGCCTTGCTCAAGGCCTAGCAGTGGCAGGTTGCGGTGCCGGGATTTGAACTCACAACCTTCTAATCAGTAGTCCAATGTCTTAACCACAGAGGCCTTGTTTACACTTGGGTTTAAAACGTCTTGGGTGATCAGGGCACAAGCAGACAGCTGAAGCACATTACTGTTCACACCTGTGACTATCATGTGTCTCCAAGGTGTCCACTTGTGTTCAGATTCCGTTAATGTCTACGCCACTTTTGTTAGAAGGTCATAGCCTCACGCACAGTTATTACATCAGTGCTGTTGCCAGACAAGCACCAGATTTGTTTAGTATGGATGAGCTAAGAATACAAAAATGTTTCAAGAACTAATATAGTCCAACTTTTGAGATTGCTCCTCTGACGCATTAACGTCTACACTACAAAAGAAATATGGTGAAATGAGTTCCAGACCACATTGGACAGTGGTTTGAGTGAATGCGTCTTGAAGGCGTCTTGGTGGTTGTTTACACTTGTACTTCGTGCTGTCCACTTGTGACCCGATATGCCAAGACACATTTAAAAACCAAGTGTAAACAGGGTCTGAGCAACCACTGCTCCGGTGCCTCATTGTTTATGTTTATTGTTCCACTTCTAATAATAATAACAACTAATAGTTTATTGTTATGAACAGAACATGAAGGTTAAATGGTGTGTGTGGGTTTGGAGAGCACACTCACTGTATTCAGTGCCGGTGATGTGGGCAAGGAGGCGGAAGGACTTGGATTGAAGGTGGGCGGCTCTCCGTGCCCACTCAGCAGGCTCCAGCACTTCTCCACTGGAATTCACAGCCTGATACACTGGGGAAGCACTGTCTACAACACGCTCTTTAACAGGAAGACTACTGCAACCACAGAGAGAGCCGCAACCATAAAACACACACTCCTCAGCTGACAGGGCTCGAGGTGTGAGTGTACTATGTGAATGGGTTAGATGCAAAAAGGTCCTTTTGTGAAATTTATTAAATATTTCCCAATTGGAACTTATACAAATGGGTATTAGTAGTTGTCACAGTGTTAACAATGGTGGGTTTATCTGCTGTGCTTTCATAATTTGTGAATTTATTTTTTTTTTTGATTTACTCAGATACAGAGGGAAAAGGCAGCACTCTCTAGCATAAGCTGACAAACATAAGAGGAAAGGCATGGGACATGACTGCTTTCTAAACAGCAGAAGCTTGTCTACTGTATCACTACTTGTGCAAACATTCAGACTACATCAATCTCTTGCCCAGAAGGATGACAGAGTAGAGCAGTGATACTGTGGTTCCCACATTTAGTGTTTGACATACAAGTGAATAAAATCATTAACTATCATAACACCAAATAGCCAAAGTGACCAAAGCCCATTTCAACAGACCCTCCTCCACTATTCTAATGATCAACGTTTCTTTAAAACTACAGTTCCCAAGTACTGCAACAGAAAAGTGTTCTTCCCATCATCAAATCCTGAACGCAACATCAACAGCCAGGGGTCAAAAACTGGCCCTGCTCTCTGGGTGGTGGTGGGGATGGTGTTACTGTCTCCTGTAAGTCAGAGTGTCACTAACCAAACGTGAGCATCTGTGAGCTTATGTATGCAGAAGAAGGCAGTTTTTTTGACAGTGTGCTGTGACTTTTCATGAGCTGTGCAAGCCCTCAACCTTCCTTGCTGGTAAGGGAGAACTACCTAGTGGCTGGTAATAGGCAAAATTAGCAAACTGGGAGAAATTGAGGTTCTAAAAACAATTAAACCTGGAGCTCATATTGAATCATTAAGATGACAAATATTGTAGGTTCTCATGAGCAATAATTCAAACTGAGACCTCTAACAGGTGAAAATGAGTGTATGGGTATAAGAGTGAATGAGAATGTCAGGGTTTAGAGATGAGATGTGTAAACATGCTGAGTTGAGTGTTGAAGTCCGAGAGACTGCGCTATGGGAAAATGAATGACCGAAGTGAATAATAAATACATGAATGGGGCTACTTACGAAAGGGGAGAGCCAGAGAGAGCCTCATCACTGGGAAATGTCACCCAGCCGAGGCAGCAGAGGGGCACAGAGGGGCAGCAAGGGGGCACAGAGGGGCAGCAGAGAGAGGGCGGAGGCATGGATGAACATGAATGAGGAGGGGCAGAGTGTGCAATGAGATTTATGAAAATGCTCTGTGTAGCTAACAAAAAAATCTTCAGTATTCTCTCAGCAAGGACCTAACATAGATCACATACATACACTCTTAGAAAAAAAAAAAAAGTGTTCCTCGTGGGATCTATGGACAGGTAAGGGTTCCTAACTTTCTAATCGGGGTTCTACTTTTAACCCCATTTCATAATAAAACCCTTAAAGTTTCCAGGTAGGTCTCCAGAACAGAGGAGTCTCACTTTCAGAGACGATTCCTCATGAGCTCTTTCAACACTTGAGGGTTCTGTTGTAGGGTTATGCATAAAGGGACACACTCTTTTTCCTAAGAGTGTAACCCCTGGCGCTGTAATACGTCTGACATACAATACTACAGCATTTACACACCCAAGAAGACCAAAACTCAGGTGTAAAGCTGATCATGCGCAACTTTCAACACGAAAGTTGAACTAATAAATAAATTATTAGGATAATCAATGAGACATTGAAAAATACATTCTATTTGATTTTGTGTGATCTCCCTTTTACTAACTGCACAGTTCATACTATTCAAGGCCTCTCTATCATAGGGTTTAACATGAAGCCAATGCATCTACACTACCAGTAACAAATTTGGGCGCACTTGCTTATAGAAGGGCTTTCTTCATTTTTGCTATTTTCTGCTATTTCAGAATATCAATAATTACCACTATAAAACAACACATATGACATTACACAGTGACCAAGAAAAATGCTAAGCTAAACTATTGTGTATTTTTGGTATCTTCTCAACCAGCTGCATGAAGTTACCAAATAAGCAGAGTTCCTCACTGCTTCTCTAAATGAAAGCTACTTGTTTGAGGAAAACAATTACATTTTAAGTAAGAATTACTATTAAATATATATTATGATTCAATAGAATAAATTTACACATAGGCATTTACTAAACTATTTGAATTTGTCTTTGAAATAAAATTCAACCATAAGCCTTTATCAAGATGTGTGAAAAATATCTGTTGTGTCCAGACTTCTGACTGGAAGTAGACTTTAAACTGCACAGCTAGCTAAATATTAACAAAAGCTAATATCCAAAAAAACTTCAAGGAGATGTAACACACATGAATACATGTGACTAGCAATGTCATACAGCAAGTGTTCCCCACTAACACTCAATCAACATGAAGTCTTAGTAAAACCATTCAGCATTCCTGTGTATTTACCCAAACTACACAATCAACAGATAAGAATAGGTGTAATTGAAAGGTAATTGGCTATCTTGATGGAAATCATCAGCACATAGCAGCAGCTGAACCAAGCACAGCTATTTCACCAGCACAAAAAGGGAGGATGGCTCATGCAAGCAGGAGAAAGGCAAGACGGTTCATTTAGTCTTACCCGGACATTTCAGCCCCTCTGGCCTGAGACTGACCAGCGATTGCATCCATGATGGCGTCCTGTGAGTACATGCTAATCGGAGTGTTGTACTGGGCGTGGATGATGGTGGCCTTGCCTCCCGGCCCCTTCACCTCAATGGGCTTGTTGGTAGAAAGAGCTGTGTCCTTCAGGGCACTGGGGTTGAAACTGGGCACATACTCGTTGCTGTGGTGGTGGAGTTAGTTGGATGTGGGGAGAAGGTGAAAGAGAGAGAGGAAAGGGAGATGAAGTTGAGCAAGGGAGGAGAGACGTGTTGCAGTGATGGTTAGAAGGTAAGACATGCAGGAAAGAGATCGTAAAAAGTTCCTTTGCAGAAAAGGAGGCTTTAAAGGAGCTACAGAGTAAATTTGTGAATGAGTAATCTGATATAAAACCTAACCAAAATTTGAATTGACCCAATGAGGTCAAATGATTAATCTTTCTCAGGTTAATGCATTTTACAGCAATGCAAATTACATGTCAAACTTAGCATTCCAAAGCATATAAATGAGCTCCTTTAAATAGAATAAAGTGTCCTGCGCACGTCAATCATCAACCAACCATAAATTCTGGTCTTAATTCTTCTCACAAAACTGCAACAGTTCCATGTCATCATCATACTGGCCACAACCAATGATCTGAATGTAAGCTCTGAATATGACAACCATGCAGCTACTGAGATGACCAGTCTATCCGTTCTACAGTCCTATAATTCCTGCACATCACGAGACAACACAGCATCACACACAGACACATACATGAAGCATATGCTGGTATGAGCCAAACAAATTCTGCTTTCTCAACTATGCAAAGCAAGATTAATCACAGATTCACAGACTCAGGTAGACAGACTTTAACTGACAATACATAGAATGCTGGACTGGACAAAAAATTAAAATAAAAAGATCAAGGACCTACACATGCCACAGACACAGACATGCACACAAACAACAGTACTACAGCACTCAGTGGCATGATACTAACTTGATAGGCATGTTGGTAATAACCTATGGTTGAAAGAATAAAAAGAGGGAAAAAAAAAAGGAAAAAAAACACATCTGTTAACATCTGTTAAATGAGTCAGAATCTGGGGTGCAGCCAGTTTGTAGTGGTGTCTAAATTTATAGTGGACAAATTATATTCCCTGGATATTTTACCATATTATTACCCACAGTACATGTTAAATCCAGTCTGCAACCAATATACACTACTTCAATACTACCATATACGCTATATGGCCAAATGGTTGGGGATGCCTGGCCATCACACCTATATACAGGTCTTCTCTCAATTTGTTGAAAGCACACAGCTGTAAAGAATGTCTACCCTTGGAGTACAAGAACTCGAGTGGCCTGCACAGAGCCCTGACCTCGACCCCACTAAATACCTTTGGGATGAACTGGAATGCTGACTGTGCAAACCCCCACAGCCATGGACTAAATCTGGAATGGGGTGTTTAAAAAGCAAATATATGTGTGATGGTCCGGTGTCCACAAACTCGTGGCCATATAGTGTATAAGAATTTCTTTTGGCTTGAAAAGAACTGCTATTGACACCCCCCTAAATTGTGCTCTATACAGAATGGGCAATAGTAAATTGTGAATAAGTGAGTAAATGAAAGAGTGATTTCAGACAGACCATTATGTTGACGATGAATGAACAGAATTTGATCGAAGAATTAGTCAAGGAATTCAGGGGAAATCTTGTATAAAAAAATGGTGAGATATGCGTTTACACATTTATAGTCAAAGAGGGACAATTAATCAACCATAGTTTCTAAAAGGCTACAAATATGAAATATGAGTAATGTCACTCACACAATTAAACACTATTGCCTCATGAAGTAAACACTGGTCTCATTGAGCTATACTGAGCTGCAAACTCATATTTCATCCTAAAAAAAAACAACCTCTAAACACCAAAAGAAAAACGTTTCAGGATGAACTCAGATAATACATTATTCCTTGTTCAATGGGTGAACTCTAGAGGAGTTGAGTTGTAAGAGGGAGAGGGAAGGAGGATATATTGGTGTGACAGCTAGACACCTGAACCTTGACAATCCATGGCCTTTTATAGCGAGAGATGCAACAGGTGCACTCTCTCTCTGCACTGATCTCTTTAATCTGTTTGAATCATAAATGGTAGATCTCAGAGCTTTTATAGAACAGAATCCTCATTACCACATAAAAATGCTGACATTTATAATGTTAGAGGAATGTAAAATGATATTTGTGCTTCATTTAGTAAATCAGTAAGTGTCTGTTAATGCCATGGTGCTACACTATATGGCCAAACATCTGACTATTACACCTATATAATAGCTTTTTCAACATCCCATTTTATATGGAGTCCCCCTTTGCTGTTAAAATAACCTCCTCTCTTCTGGGATGTCTTTATACTAGATTTTGGCATGTTGTTGTTGGGATTTGCTCATTCAGAGAAGAGCAATAGTTTGGTCGGGTGCCGGGTGAGGAGGCCCGAGGTGCGTTCGACATTCCAGTTCATCCCAAAAATGTGCAGTGAGGTTGAGGTCAAGGCTCTGTGCAGACCACTCGAGTTCCTCCACACAAACCTTAGCAACCATGAGTTCATTGACCTCACATTGTGTACCGTTACATCGTCATGCTGGAACATGTTTGGGTCCCTTAGTTTCAGTGAAGGGAAACCTTAATGCTACAGCATACAAAGCCATCCTATACAATTGTGTTCTTCCAACTTTGTTGCAACAATTTGGAGAAGGCCCACATATGGATGTGATGGTCATGTGTGTTTGACCAAATGTTTGCATTCCCCATGTTATTTTAATGCATAAAATGATTGAGAAACACAACAGATTTATAAGAACAGAATTCCAAGATGATTACATTGAAATGTGGGTCTCCTCTAACCATAGAACAGTTCAAGCGACCAAAAGAATAAAAAAAAAAAGCTGTTCAGGACACATGCAGGAAAGAAAATGCAAACATTTGAACTAATATCATTTTCTTTTCCTTATCATTGTTGTAACATACACTGGCCATTTTTGTTACTGGTTATGTTTCACAGATGTGAAAATGAATGAACATGTGTGAAACCAAACTGGTCACTGGTCCCACTGTTGCCAGTTGTGGGGTGCCCTGTCCAGAGCATTTTTTTAATGTTCCAAATACACTACATCATGTGGTTGGTTAACACAAATCTCTGTTTTGTGTCCTAAAGATGTGTATTCTTTTACACCCTACTGTAGATGTATAACCATTGGAACTTAGAATACAAGGAATGCTTAGAATATCATTAGATCAGTGTCAAAGTATCCTGAAGGTGGATAATTAATTGGGCTTTGGTACCCTTAGCGTAATTTCTTTTTTTTTTTTTTTGTATATTTTAATTCCAATGCAGATTTTGATTGTAACTAGTCTGCTGAGGTCAGAAGGTAAAATATATTAATCATTTGTGGGTATATAGCTTCTGAAATGTGATATTTGGAATGCTTAATAACAGTTTGAAATGTTTAAAAAAAATTGCAAATATTATTTATAGAGGAAACTGACTTTTACAAAAGAAGTTTATGTCAAGGCAGCCTTTGGAAGGCATCCATTATGCCTGCAAGCATTTGTGGTGTGTATAGTGCATCACACATGACCCTGGTGTGTGTGAACCCAGGCCTTAAGAGAGACGGTATGGGAACCACTGCTGTATCAAATTACCAACTGCTGTCATCCTTCTGTCACACAACACATGCCAGTTAGCAGCCAGATGGGCCGGACCACTTGCCTTAATCTTTACGTCCTAATTAAGGAATATGCACGTACACAGTGATATAAACATTGTATTTCTTTAATTTGTGCAGCTTGTCTAGCATCAGAACCAAGCAGGTTGATTTCTGTTTGTTAATTCAAGCTTGATCTTGCCCATTGACATCTCAAGCATTCAGTGGGACTTGCTGGGTTTTACCTCAACCACACCTGGCAACTGGCATGTTATATACTTAATATACCTGCTTACATACCACAGTGGCTCGCCAGAGCCCAGGCTTTTAGCTCTCTCCTGAAGCATGGCCATTTCTCTCAGCGTTTCCGCGGAGTACAGTCCAATTGGGGAGTTATATTGCTGCCTTTTTTGTGTGCTAGAGGAGTGGTTAAGCTCCTGTGTGTTGCTATGGTAGGAGTTTGTTTCTGCACAGGTAGCAAGGCCACCATTGATTTGATAAGGCTGACCCTTAAAGGAGGAGACACATGGATAAAAAGAGCAAGGGTGAGGAAGAAACCTAGATGTGTGATTCTGATTTGGGGTCTGTGTTTTTTATAATTAAAAAAAGAGTAATGATAACTGACATCTACTATAATTATTACTGTTTTAGTTATTATTTAATTACTGTAGTTAATGAGGCTATACTAACAGTTCACATGAATTTAATGGGTTATTTATATGTCAAACTCAAAAACAAATAGAAATATCAACATGAACCCAACTGCTGTTGATATAATGCAAACATTCAAATCTATCAAATCTTTAACACAGTGTAACAGGTTTCTGTTCTGTGTATGTAATGTAAAGGTAAAATACACCAATGTGCATGTTTCAAACATGTAAATTAATGCATTAAGAATAACAAAATCAACAGCATTTGGCCTGTCCCAGGCCACTATAAGTACACTTTACCTGGAAATATAATCACGAAAAATCTAATCATTTTTGCAATAATGTGTGAATCTAATTAATATGTCATGCTGATACCTTCACACCTTTTTCCATTAGTCACCAATTATAAGTTATGAAAAATGTACATTTTAGTGTCCCATAGCATTCACTCTGCCCTGTTACCCGAACACCTTCACCCCATGGAACATATGAAAAAATCCACAAATGACATTTTCAGTAGGAAGTTGCATCATTTGGATTTCATGAAGATCAGGTAAAGAAGAATATTAGGTTCTCCCATCTCCCCACTTTATTTCACATGATAGTGATATTTACTGAGTATATTCCCTGTTACACAAATTATAGATTGAAAATAAATGACTAATTAAAAAGATAAACTTTAAGGAAATTATTATTAAATGTAATGTCATCATGCCATTAGCATGGATGCCAGTTTACCACATTTTGTGCATTTGCTAATTCCATTCTAAAAACGCAACCTGAAACTTACTCATTACAGAGGAAAATGCAGCTAAGGGCATATACAAAACAAGCAAGATTTTTGTCTAAAATAGGTTAACAAAATTTTTAATGGTTAAAAATGTATGATTCTACAGATTTATTATTTTTTTAAAAATCAGTTCATTTTTAAGTGAGTTACGAAGGATAACCACCAGTATCCCTGAGTGTAATAACAGTAAGACTAGGTGCTGTTGAATTTTTTTCAAATGAAAATTCAAATGTAATATTGAATGAACTGGTTTTCTGAATAGGTTGCACCTTGTTTGGCAGCCACTGGAGGGCATTCTCAGCATTATCAGATTTTCCACAAATGTCGACCCACGAAAAGTTCACTAAGAAATAAAGGTTTTCTTGTAAAACTCTTGTACTCAGAGGCACTTGTTCAGCTTGTAGAATCCTAAAGGGATGCTTCCGTGTACACCAGAGTAAGCATAAGGTTGATCTAAGCTGACCCAAATGAGAGAATCTCTACAAAACATCACACTCATAGCAGAGAACATGACTTCTTCTGGGATTGAATGTAGATACACAGAAATTCTTTAAGCCTGGCTAGCACATACCTTCTGGTGAGGGATGACAGGAATTGAAGTGTCAATTCTTGGTGCAGCCATGGACATAGGGATTGGGCGCTTTGACCTACAGCAAAACAGATGTTTGTCAGAGTTCATTCATAAGAAAGTCACTGCAAGCGAAACAAAGCAGATAAAAAATGAAAAGCTGCATATGCATGTATGTACAACATGTTTGCCCTATACAGTGTGAATGTATTGTAAGCATGTACTGTTTGTATGTACAGTATGCATGTATAATATGTGCGTATGTACTGAATGAGACTTGGAAATACTACGGTTCGATTCTCTTTTTAGCAATATGTGATTTGCTGAGCAATGGAAATACAGTTCAGTAACACAATTTTTGTAATTTTGCCTCTGTACACCACAATGGATTTGAAATGAAGCAATCAAGATGTGATTGAAGTGTAGGACTTTAGCTATAATTCAAGTCATTTAACAAATAGGTCACATTAGCCATTTAGGAATTTCAGCCATTTTTTACATTGTCCCTCCTTTCACAGACACAAAAGTAATTGGACAATTGACTGATAAGCAGTTTCATGGCCAGTTATTGCCCGTTTCCTCCTTATTTCATGACAAATTAAGGAGATAAAAGGTCTTGAATGGATTTGCATTTGGCAGCTGTTCATGAGAACTCTCAATATGCGTCCCGAAAAGATGTTGATGCAATTGAATGAGGTCATCATTAGGCTGAAAAAACAAAATAGACCAATCAGAGAGATAGCAGAAACTTTAGGAGTGGCCAAATCAACAATATATTACAATCTTGAAAAGGAGGAATGCACTGGTGAGCTCAGCAACACCAAAAGGCTTGGAAGACCACAGAAGACAACAAAACATCTTCGATGATCATAGAATTCGTTCTTTAGTGAAGAAAAACCCCTTCACAACATCTAGCCAAGTCAAGAACACTCTTGAGGAGTTCAAGAGATGCCTTCATGATTGTAAATACAGAGGGTTTACCTCAAGATGCAAACCACTTACAGTCAAGAACAGAAAGGCCTGCTTAGGCTTTGCTAGAAAACATCTGAAGATTGATGAAAGATTGACTCATACCAGAATGATGGGAAGAAAAGAGTATGGAGAAGGAAAGGAAGGGTTCATGACCCAAAGCATCAGTCAAACCTGCATATATTATATGTGAATCACTCAGCACTCAACATGTTTCTTTAAAATGTAGTAATTCATGAAAGAAAAAGAATGAAAGATTTTGCTTTCAGAGTGACAATAAGGGAAAAAAATATCAAACCCTAAAATAGCTACTAGGCACAAAGTAGCCTATAATTTGTGCTCAAACAGTACACTTGTGGAATACTAAGTGGAATACTTAAAGGTCATATGCATAGAAAAAAAGGTTCATTTAGCAGGTGCTTTTAAACATACACTATTAAACTACAGATGTATTATAGGAAGAAAACTAAGAGAAATTATACAGGGAGTGCAGAATTATTAGGCAAGTTGTATTTTTGAGGAATAATTTTATTATTGAACAACAACCATGGT
>JAQQZR010000038.1:7250217-7265615 GCA_030068235.1 Notoglanidium macrostoma
GTAAGACAACATGCATGAAGAGGATGATGTGGCCAAAATACTCATTTGCCTAATAATTCTGCACTCCCTGTAAATAGAAACATTATAAGGCATTCGTTTTGACATTGCACGATGAAGCAGGGTTGTTTCTGCAATACAATTTCTCTCACAGAGTGTCGCTCAGCGTGTCTCCACATCACATCTGTCCCATTAAACTGAGGGGTGGATAGTTGACTGAAAGGAAATATGAGAGAAATGAAAGTCTGTGACCTTTAACTGGCAAAACAATGGTCCACCTCTCCTGAATACAATCACGCACGCACGCACGCACGCACACACACACGCACGCACGCACGCACATCTGGGCACATCTATCCAGCATTCTTTTGCATTTTATTTAAAGGTGTTTGCCTTGTAATTTCAGCTAACTGGCTGCTGACAATTTTTTCCCCTATAAAGTGTAACTCCTAACTGAATTCAACACATTTGTAGAACAGTTCTGAAAAGGAAAAACAACTGATGGCAAACTCCCTGACTTTATCACTAAAATGGTTCTCAGGTATCAGAAATAAAGGTCTAAATAAATATTTTAATGAGGTGTAGAGCGACTGGTTATACTGCATATTAGGTCAACTGGCTACTCTTAATTGCCCACAGGTGTGAATGAGAGTGTTAATTGGTTGTTCTCTGCGTTCGCCCTGTGACAGATTATCAACCTGCCATGGGTTTACCCCACCTCTCGCCTGAAATCAGATGCGATTGGCTCCAGCTTCCCCATGATCCTGACAGATAAGCAGTACAGATAATGGAATTGTGCTCCAAATTGGTTCAAGCTGTAGTTATGCTCCTCAAACCACTCCTGCCTCCTCCGTCTTGCCTTCTTGCCATAGTGCATCCTGGTGTCATCTCTTCCCCAGGCAAGCAACACACACGCAACCCGGCCGTCCACATATGATGTAAAAGAAAATGTGATTCATCAGACCAGGCTACCTTTCACTGCTCCATTTCTGATGCTCAAACTGCACAGTATATTACCCTGTCACCAGTTGTCCTTCCTTGGACCACTTTTAGTAGGACCCACTGCATATCTTGTCAAAGTCACTCAGATCCTTATGCTTGGCCATTTTTCCTGCTTCCTATACATCAAATCTGAGCGAACTGACTGTTCACTTGCTGCCTAATATTCCACTCCTTAACAGGTGTCATTGTAGGGAGATATTCAACGTTATACACATCACCCATCTGTGGTTTTAATTTTATGGCTGATCGGTGTATATAGACTTATTAAACCAAATATTACTAGGTTGACCATCATAAACACACACACCCGCAGGTCACTGTACCTCTGCATGGTGAGGGCCAGGTTGAAGTTAGCATTTTTGATCTTGTTTTGGGCCTCCAGGTGAGTCATGCCCTCGGTGCCGACACCGTCGATGGCTACGATGATGTCACCCTGGGTCAGGTTGCCTGAAGCTGCTTTGCTCCCAGGAGTGATCTGTTGGAAAGACAAGGCAAACCAATGATCAACATATTTGCATATCACCTAAAAACAGCTTTAAGCTTATCCTTGATCTTCTTATGTACATGGGCCAGAAAGAAGAGCAGATTAGAGAACCATATGAAGATTTAAAAAAAATTAACAAGGTCTTATTGTCAATGAAAGCACTATTGCTCCCTTTATAAGAGAGGCTACATGTTATATCAGCTATGTCTGCAGTGAAGGTAGATACACTGATCTCCATATGTAAAAAAGCAGCCCCAATTGAAGCTGGATATTATTTAGCTATGGCACTGAATCAAGATCTTTTAAATGAAAGGAATTACAAAGTAAAAAAACCCTGTGGTGAGTAATCCATGGCAGTTGTTTTGAAGAGTGATACAACATACAGGGACTGTGGTGTCAGTGATAAGACTTTTTCCCTAACGAGGGGTTTCCTCAAGACAGGACTGACTATAGTTACAGTACTTTATTACATCAAATCAGTGGTTGCATCTTGTATCATCATCATCATCATCACCATGACCACCACTACAATGATACTAATAAAGAACAAGTCATATGTGTATAGATGCTATGTCTGTACTGTGCGTTATGTTCACAAGTTTCACTCACATCTCCATTGGGCAAAAGAACAAACACCCAAATGCATTAATGCATAATCAAGGCATATGATCTCATAACCTCTTTTTTAGCATTAACTCTTGTGTAGGGCTTTGTATTAGGCACAGGCATTAAAACACAACATTTTAAACACCACCATGCTGTCCTGCTTAAGTCATATTATTATAAATAAACTGTATACTCAGATCCAGGTGTCTGTGCTGACATTTCTCTTTAAATCGGTTATATCCATCTGGCTTTTTGGGTGGTTATTTCTGTCACCACAACACTCATTCGGCCAAACTGAGTCTACTCTACCAGGGAGCTAAAGACAGTTCTGTATAAAGGGCAGAGGTTATAATGTCCATGGAGTCTGTAGTATAAATTGCAATGGACTGTTACAACCATTTTATAATTGACAATATTTTCTGTGAGGTTTTTTGCTGTTGTTGGTGTGTTGTTTAGATTGACATCTACTCATTTTGCAGAACATTTTGTCCACAGTGACTTACAATTAAGCTGAACAAATGAAGGTTATCTACCATTTTTTCACTAAGCAAAGACCCCACAATCCCACCCACTTGATTTCTATTGGTTCACCAGACCAAGGATCCTGAATTTGCAGGTTTAAGTAACCTCAATAAAGTTGACGTGGAGCCACTACCCGAAGCAAATGCATGCCTTTTCCGTCTCATCTCTCTTCTCTTTCAGTGAATTAGCTTTTCCTCAGGGTGAATTCTATTCATGTTTAAAAAGGTTTTTATGCATTTCCCATTTCATTGTAGCATTGAGTGAAAAACTGTGAATACAAAGGTAATTTAAGTATTTTCCTTCTTCATGGCTATTTGGTAGTATATTCAGTGCACATTCTTAAGGTCCATTTGTTCACCTTTGCCTATACTACTTTTACTTGTGAAGGTTGTTTTCATTTGAACAGGAACTGGTCAATACACCTTACAACACACAGCCCCCTTTCATGGTAATGCTTACACGCTTTTTTTAGGATAGGAGTTCCAGACATATGACTTCGTGATGTATGCATGGTTTTCACATAAAGTTCACAAAAAATACATGGAAAACTTATTTTCTCGTGTGATATAATGGTATATTGATCTACATTCAGTCAGTTCAGATGGGATTTATCTTGCAGGATTTATATATCATTTTCCAAATGCATGTATCTACGGATTTTCAAAAATTACTGACTGAAATAGAGTTACCCTGGTAGTAATCACAATACCCTACCTCTCCATGTAAAACTACTCCAATGCAGACAGGACAGACTGAGTGGAGCAAACCCATACTGTATGCTTCCCCTGTTCATTTTCTATAAAATATTATTTAGAACACAAATCTGTAACCAGCCCAAACATAGGCTTCTGGAAGACTTCTCCAAAAACACCTTCACGTACAGTCCTGGCCAGTTTTGCCCCATTTTGTAGTTATTTATTACCCAGCTCAAATTCAGTCCCACTGCTCATAAACCTTCAGAAACTATACTAAGAGAATGAAGCATGAACTGACTCTTACAAGATTGTATCATATGCCAAGATAGACCTGTCTAAATAAACCTTGCTAAAATAATGGAGGGCAGAATTGACTGAATACTCCTCCTAGCCAGGGAGGTACATGCAGAAGAAAGACTGTAATTTTGGCTGTGAAAAGACAGACAGAAATACCAAAAACCAGAGCAAAATCTGTGTAGGGAAGATTAAGCTAGGTCTGTCGCCAATGGCTAGGTTTCCCCTCCCCCAGAGTAACAGTTGAACTCAGTGGCTCAGTCCTGGGGCTTACCACATGACCTGCTTTATAGAGATCATTCATCTTTGGTATTGTAAATGCCATGTCTAATTGGCTCCTAGAGTGGTCTGAGACTCCTGACATCTATGTAAAGGTTACTGTGGTGATAGTGCTGCTGATGCTGGGAAATCCTACATGCTAATGACTCAATGTCTTGGAGAAGTGTTCCTGGAACCTTCTGGACGACATCTGCAGGTGCATGATGCGAAATCCTGATTTGTTTGGCCAGACCTCATTACATGGTACAGCCTACAGTTCATTCAGTAGTTTGGCTTGCTCAGATACACTGGTGACTAATGCACTTCTGCACAGCACTGTGATATCTAAGGGTACTTTCACCTATGCAGTATTTAGTCTGTTTGAATTGAATATTGCTACATTAACTTCCTAGTTTTGCTTCATTTTTACCACAACTGCACTCATGTGGACCAAAACCAGGTCCAAGACCACTTATAAGAGTTACTCTGGAGTCACTATCAAGGGAACATTAATGTGGCTCAATGCCTATAAACACAATTCAACTCTAAAGTAAACCATACATGCTGTGCATCGTGGGTTGTGTGTAGGAGATTTTTGACAAGTAAGCAGTCTAAGGTGACACACAAGCAGGGAAAATGAGCCAATGAAGACAGAGTGGAGTGCTCCAGATTGGATTGTGCTCCAGTGCTCCAGATTACTGAGCTGAACAATTAAAGAAACCGAAATGCTCGATAGAGTTCACAAGCATCCATGTTCTCCAAGCGTCTATGATTTCTTTCCGTGCTTGAAAAAGGTTTACCAGTGAATGAAAGATTTTTTTCATCCCAGCTCCATTTAAACATGCGTAATGTGAAACCGAATCACACCAAATAGAAAACAATTCAAAAGCTTAAATTTCACTTTAATCCAGTATAAAGAATATGAAGTGAAAAGAGCCTTAACGCAGATCAAGCTACATTACATATGATACTGGAGCTCTTTAATTTGACTGGACAGGACCCACTGAGCACTCGTCTTTATATTAATTCATGATATGGACCCAAAAACAAAAAAAAGCAAATGCCCAATATGGTATCTTACAAATGGCTTGACTGGAAACTGGATGCTCTTTGCGATTATATTTGTACCTGAACCTAAAGACAAGCAGCCACCATTTCACTCTGTTTCACTACTCTGAAGGCACCAACAGTTCTGCTTTTTAACTGATATAGCAAAACTAACAGGGTGAGGAAAACTAAAGTAACATGTCACAACAAAGGCTTTGAAAGTGCTAGGAAAGGATTACCAGCACCGGCTCACACTATAACTCTCTGCGCTCAGCTGATTCCAGTTGATGCCTGAGTGAATGGGGGGCTGATACGCCAGTTCAAATCTCCCGTTCCCTCACAAACACACAAAAGACCTGTTCTGTGTGCCAAAGAAAGCGGAGGGAGAAAGTAGGCCACTGAGAGAAAAGGAAAAGAGAGGAAATACAGACAACAATGAAGACAAACGTTGGGTTTGGAACATTAGTAAAACTGTTCTTGATATTTACTGTATTAACATCTGTGGTTAAGACTGAAGGATGGAATTACATGAGAAGAAGTAATGGATCAGCATTAAATTCATGTCAGTGCTTCATGTCTACATATCTGAATGAGTGCACATAACTGACATTTAAATCTGATACTAGTATTCTTAGTACCAACGAATGGTTTATTCTGAGGTAGAAATATGAAAAAGTATATGTTAGGACAGATATCCCTCAGTTCTCCTAATAGGAACTTTATACTGTATTTTTTTTAGTTTGTTTTTTTTTTTTTTTTACCGAGTGAAGGTACTGAATCCAAGGATTCTCTCTTTAGGTGAACAGGTGTGACTGCCAAAAGTGTAAAATAAATAATAAACAAATAAATAGAAAGAAAGAAAGAAAGAAAGAAAGAAAGTTTCTCAAAAGCAAGAAAAGATGAGCAATCTGGTGAAATACTCTTTTTGTTTTCATTAGGTATTCACAAAGTTGTATAAAGAGATTTTCAGCACATTTTTATAATGCATTTTCCTTTCATGTTCACTGCCAGCTTGTGTATTTATAAATGGTCAATTTATACATTGATATTTTTAGACTAGGTTATCATACTGTGAAAATTTGGAAATGTAATGCGCCTACATCAACTTACAGTTTCCAGGTTTAAATTAAACTAGACATAAAGACAATGTCTATCCAAAATACATATAAAATTTTGTGAACAAGCTTTCAGATGATATTCACCATAGAGAGGATGGAGCAGGCTGGTTTGTCTGGATGTGGGAGCTTACTGTTGATATATATATATATATAACTCTCCAATAGTGCTGAGCTGACCTTCAGCACCGTACTAAAAACAACCATGCCTGTCAGCACACTCAGCTACTGGATCTCATGGCACAGGCCAGGCTGGGAGGGGCTGCGGAGCTTCTGGTATGCAGGTGGTCTCTTTAGGATACGCTAACATAAGCAGCATGTTATCTAATGACTGTCTGGAATGGAGAGAATCACAGAGTATACAGCATAGTTTACAGCTAGCTTTGCAGAGGCATGATTACAAGCAGATAGGTTAAGAGGTGATTATTTCAATGATACCAACTAACCTATGCTGCTAAACAAGGGACTGTCACAAACTAAAGAACTCCAAGATAAAATACAGAACATGAGGTACTGTAACTTCAGCTCAAATGGATCTTCCAATGGAGACTGTTCATGCTTAACTTTTGCCTTATGGCTTTGGGAAATGGGATGTCGACGCAGCCTGTAAACTAAACAACCCATTTTTGCTTTTGGTATGGGTTTGTTTGGTTTTTTTTTTGAGAATATTGAAAGCTACTGATATTAGACCAACAACAGTAAGGTCTCAGGTTCAAGCCCTAAACAATGAATTTGTGCCTCCAAAGTCCCTGTTGTGCGTCAATGAAGAAAAAATGTTTTTTTTTTTCTTGGAGATTATTTAATAGGGTAAAACTCCATGGGTGAACATATTGGCTGACTGATGATGAAACAACCAAATGGGTAAAGAAAAGGATTTATTAGTTTGTGGGTAAAAAAAAAGTGGATGAATGGGTGCAGAAGTATGATTAAAGCATTGTATACAATGAAGTTCTCAGCAAATAGCTAGAAAAGAAGCCCACAATGCCACATTCTCACATGTACGGCTACATTCTCATTACATGCTTTATTCCAAGCTCCAATTTCTCTCTCTCTCTCTCTCTTTCTCTCTCAATCTATTCATCTAGTTAACATTTATAACCACAAGTGATCTGTAACTGTCTTCATTTTGTAACACATTTTTCCTGAAATGCCCCCCGTGCACACATCAATTTCTTGAGCAACCTTTTCAATCATTACTCAGTTTCAGTATGTTCTCTGCAGTTTTGCTCAAATCAATTTCCCATATATCAAGTGAATCACCAATTCTTCATCCTTCCATTGAATACAGTTACTGCTGTTACAGTCCTCCATTCTTGGTTTATGTTGGGTCACAAGAATTGTGATTCATGTCGCATTGCCACAAATTTAATATCAGATATAGGAGCACATACAAAAGTGAAACATGGCGAGAAAGTCACACAGTCCTGAAAAATCTGTTCTTTCTCACATTACAGCAGAAAATCAGATGTCACTTCAACCTGGTCTTGTCAATGTAGCCCAATACACCAATCACAAAAGCAAACCTGCTCATATGGTATTCATTAACCCTAGACTTCAGAAAGCACCAGGCCTCCCTGCAGGCACGTATGAATGCATAAAATCTGATCTTCATCTCTTTTTGGAAACCTAAGATCAGTCCAATAAATGTCATGTGTATAACCATTACATGTTTTAATACCCGTTAAAGCTAGCGGAATGGTATGGTAAAAAAACTTTAGAACCATTAGGTCATACATGCCAGTGTATCACCTACAACACACACACACACGTAATTTTATCTTTGTGGGGTATTTCAATGACTTATGTGTTACTGTACTGTGTGAAAAATAATCCTACATACTATTATTATTAAATATCATTAAATTCTATAAAATACTATTAACCCTACCCTTAACCTCAGGAATATGAAAGACATCTTTTGGTTCCTTCTGGTTTTTGGGTTTTTTTTTTAAATAAAAGTTGCAGTTCTTCCTCATAAGCCAAATATCCCACAAAGACAAAATTGTCACATTGTCCCGACATTATGGTCACCATTAAGAAATAATAACCTGGCCAAAAATACCCCTCTATTCATGTATAATTGTAAATCTTTTGCGGAACATAGGTAGTAAAACATTGCAGATGTAGTAAATCATAAAATGTGGACTCGATGATTTACATTTCAGTCTACTACCTGATGACAGGAGAACACATTTCTACCACCACTGTCCTATCGGATCAAATGTCACAGGGCTCGGTTACGAAATATCAGGAAATACAAAGCCTACAATTCACTGACCAAAATCATGTTTTGGATCCACGCTGCATAATGTTCAGTAATTGTCACTGATGACCGGTTGGACACTGGCTAGAGTCCAGTCGAAGATCTCTGTGCTACAATTACAGTGTAATTACAGTGCATGTTTACACCATTGTTACAAAAGTCCTTTCCATTAAGCTATAAACTAGTTTAGGGATTTAGGCCTAGTTTACTTCAACTAGTTTAGTTCAAAAGGATTTACAATGCAAAATGAAATATATTTTTGGGAAACTGCACTTCTGTCTGGTCACCTATTTATCCCAATATAAAATTAGCTTAGAAACCAAAAAAATCTCTGAAATAAATCTATGAATTACAAATGGATTCAACAAAAAGGCAAGGTTTTAGACATGACACATGCGATGGCTAATCTATTAAAATTATTGCACTGTTATCAGTTTCTCTCCAAACACTGGACATCAGTAATCAACAAGGGTGTGTCTTTGAAGGCCAAAGCAAACTAAAAATTCTCAACAAAATTTCAATAGAGTTTTCTTTGTACTCATGTACGCATGTTGATAAACACCAATCCATAAATTATCAAGTGTGTCCATGGCACAGCTGATTTGCAACCACAAAACTCCATAAAAGGTGTCAAAATGAGGACTAAATGGTGAACTAGAGCTTCTTAAAGGTCCACTATGAAGGATTCAGATGATTGCAACCAATGGTAAAGCCCCTCTCTTACCCCTCCCTTTCCAAGTATGTATTAGAACGTACTGTGCCTGTCAGGTACCTGTGGTGTACTTCCAAGTACATGCAGAAGGTGCACTCTAGAGGTTTGTCTGCTCTTGACTACTATATCAGTGCAACATGGCAGGTCTGTGGAAGAGGACACACTCCATATGCAGATATAAAGAGCTCATTCTAAGCTTAAGAAAACACAACAATTTCTAGTTACAGGTAATTATACTCTAATGAAAACATACTTATGAATACTATATTCCACAGGCAAACACTGACTCTTCCTCCTTTTATAAGGTGCCATTACCTCTGTCCTAATTGAATGATTATTTGGATTTATGAATCCAATTAATGAAGTTATTAATGTGAAACAACGGCGTGAAAATTTTCATTAAATTCATGCATGCAATTGAAATAAGTAAGCGATTTAAACCTGACCGCATAATATCCGTAATCCATATATAAAATTGCATAACTTCTACCAGTTGAAGCTGATAAAATGAGCTTCACATTATTATGCATACATGTCAATTTAAACAAAAACTTCCATAGGATGTGAATGCTTTTTCCAAACAGAGTAGATTTTCAGGAATTTCTTATTTAAATGCTCCTTGAACAATTTATAAATAACTTTGTCGCTACACAGCTTGATAAATGAGAGCCAGCATCTCAGTATCTCATACAGTCTTTCTCATTTCCATCCTGAATGCCTCCTGAATGAGACTGCTGTATACCAAACCCATCTGGCCTCCTTCAGTAGGTTTTTTTTTTCATCCAAACTTCACACAGTAGTATTTATATCTGTCATCTGCTGCTTTCGATTATAAGAGCTGCAATCTAATGCTTCCTAAGAGCCAGCTGTTTAGTTTTTTGATACCGCCCTTGGCAATAAAACATTTCCATTTCCAGAACCAGGCTTTTATGAAGCCAAATGATAAAAATTTTAAATTCAGTCAAGCAAGAAAAGTAATAGGAAAACACCAATAATGATTTGAATCAGCAGTTCTTGATGGGCAAATATACTCTGTGAGTGGTAGTATGTCATTTTAATTAAACAGGAAAATAAGAATCAATTTAAATCTTTTTAGGGATATTTAAGTACCACTTGGGAGAATGTCATAGTGACCAATGTAACTCAGCAGTTCTCTTGCTGCATATTCATACAAGAAAAAAAGGATAACAGAAAACATATACTTAATTTCAGTTGGACCACAAAAATGATACTTGCTTCTAGGAAAACAACTGGTGTGTCTGAAAGCACACATTTTACTATATAGTGTACTGCATAATGTCATGTATAAAAGCATAATGGTGAATATTTAGTGCACTAATAAAATCCCACAATGCTTAGGTTTAATATCTAAATTATTGTACACCAGTGAGTACAGAATACCCAAAATGTACTTTACATTTTCAATACAGGTAATATACTGCCTGCGAGAGTAAAAAAAAAAATACAGAAAGCAACCGTAATCTTTGGTTAGCATCGACCCTGAGACCCAGTGCGTGAGAATCAGGAGTATATGTCATCATTTTAATTGTCACATTCGTAAACAAAAGATGTTTTGTATTACAGTGCACTAATAACAAAAGATCACAAAGAGCACAGAGACAAATGTGCGAACACAGAAACTTCCTTCTGTCTCTGTCACACCTGGCACCAGCAGTACTTCCATGCCTCCAAGTTTGTAGCTGAAATTGCCATTATTTAGGGGTATTTTTAGCAGAATGCCACCGAGCCCCCTTGCAGAGGGTGAAGCTTGCGTCTCAGCTGTCACGGCAGTGACTGACTAGGCCTTCTGCTGCTAGGCCTTTACAGCAAGGGAAAGCCTTCATGCCTGACTCACACATCCGAATTTAACCACCACACTCAAGCCAAATACTGTCCGAACTGAGGAATCCTCCTAGAACAAGACAGACTATCAGTGTGACCGCCCAACTATGTTTACTGTAAAACCAGAATACTGTACCCATGCAGTAATGCAGCATGGCTACGGCATTGTCTTTCCATTGAGCGCGACTGGCACAGTCATTTTCAGTGACAGACTACCAAAGGAGGGTTAACGTCAGAGGAGTGATGTTAACCAGGAAAATGAGTGCACACACATTGTTCCTGACCACAAGGCATGTGAGGAGAGGTGACAGAATGATAGAGGATCAGCGTCATGCGGATCGTATCCAACTGCTACTGTTTGCTACCCTTATCCGTTTACACATTCAGGTCAGAATGACAATTGAGTCGTGAACTTTTCCTCACCGGAGAGCTGAGAACAGAAAAGTCCAGAACTTTAGCTCACAAAGACACGTCAAGAAGCGCAGACGCAAACACGTGCGTGCGCACACACTCACAAATGTCTCCACCCAGATATAGACAGAGCAACTACTACTGAGAGCAGATACCCTGAAAGACATCAATGATATTACTTTCTACCATGTTCTCAAATATGATTGGTTAGAAGGTGTTGTTTCATTTTCTATATCAGTAACTTTGACTACATAGATGTATGTTAGATGATCCATGGAAATGGGTTAAAAAAAAATAAAAAGCATGTAAACAATTATATAGAAATGTTTTCTGTGAGATGTTCGGTGTTTTTGGACTCTTGAGAGTCAGCACTTTCTAACAGTCAGCAGTAAAACTGTAACTAAGTTTTCTAACTTCTAATTTCAAGTTTTCAAAAATTCAGGACAGACAATTCTCAGTGATTTGACAACCTTCTTATCTTCAAAAGAAAGAAAAAGGCTAGTGAGGGTACACCTAATTATAGCTGATATTAGGTAAATGATGATTACTAACTAATCACTAACTATTAGTAACTAATATGTTTTGCAACATTAAATGTAAATATAAATGGACGAATAGTATTACATGTCCTTTAATAAGTAAAAAAACAGTCAGGATTGGCAAATGGCTGTGGACGAATAAAACACTTTGGCACATAATCAGAAAATAATCAATTTCAGGGCATCACATTACCCAATCATTGATTATTTTCCTATAACATCATCTCCTGCTGATTCTTTATTCTGACTTACTGGAGTTTGGATTTCACCTCAATGAGAACACAAGTCTCTTACACTGAAATGGCTTTTTCTGTCTAATATTATGCCAAAAGTAAACATCCAGGATAAGCACATTGTTTTGAGATTTGCCTTCTTCACATAATAGATGCTGATCAGATCAATGGCTGTAAATAATAAAGTTCCCAGACGTTCCAACAGAAATGGTCATTTGCATAATCTCAAATTACAAATCAGCACAACACAGCAGCACTTCACTGAGAATTGGTTAAAATGAATTAACCAGATGAACAGAACAAAACCCACACTGAATTCCGAGCATCTGGAGCATCTTGCCTGGAGACCTGAATGTTGTTCATCCTATTTTATGGAGTAAATAAGAAAACTTACTCTTCCATTCATTCATTCATTCATTCATTCATTCATTCATTCTCTCTCCTTCAAGCCACACGCTCTAATGTGCGACAATGGGACATGTCAGTTTTAGCCTCTCAGAGTGAGAGGAGTGGATTCTAAATGAGTTTATCCTAAATGATCCGTGAGTATGAAGTGGACTTGAGGTGCTTGATTTTGGACTTTCTTACCCGGGAAATGGTTAGGGGCATGTTGAAGTCCTTGCCTCCTTGTAAGCGGAAGCCCCATGGTGCAGGTCCAGCAAGTGTCACAGTATAAGTGCTCATGGTTCAAAAAAATAGCTGTATTATTTGGTTTGTACGTCTTCCTCCAAACGGTTGGGGAAAAATGGAGGTGAAGATCAAGAAGGTGGTAAGTAGCCTCTGAAAGAAGACAAAAAGTTAAAAAATAAAGATGAGAGGGGGGAAAAAAATCAGCAAAGCAAAACTTTTTCTTCTTTGATAAAGAAAAATGCAAAAATTGATAGCACAACAAACAATACAGGCCCAACCAAAACTCTAACTAATACAAAGTAATGAGTGCAAGAGACAGAAAAGAGATGAGAGGGTTCTTGCCTGCTCAGATGAGCTGGACTGACAGCCTAAGAATAGGTGCCTCTCTGCAGAAACCGATAGCGCAGAGGCATTGGGGCGGTGGGGTAGGGGGAGGATGGGGGGGCCTTATATGGTGTGTAACGGGACACCCAGAATGCCAGGCCTCCCATGATTCACAGGGCTAATATAGCCTCCTCTTAGGCCAAAAGAGATTTCTAGACCCTATTACTAAGGTGCTACGCCAAACCAAAGAGGTCTACAAAGTGGCCAGAGAACAGGCTGCACAATTTATCAAAGCTCGGTTATCATATTGAGTAGGAATTAAAATCAGCTTGTAACTGTCTTGCCATTTTGAAGCATTCTGTATGTTTTATATTTGTGACCCTGTAATGCATCCGTCATCCCTATCGACCAACTTTCTCCCCACCCTATTTACAACCGGATGATAGAAGAAAGAAGAAAACTGACCGGGTTAGATACATGGATGCTAAAAAAACGTTAGGTGGCTACAGAAAAACCACAATTAAGTATGACGGAGGATAGGGAATAGCAACATTACTGTTCCTCAGAACCGTAATTACATGGGGAGACTCAGAGAGAATGTGCCAAAAGCAAACCAATTGAACTCATCTTTGCAGCTATGCATCAAAATGTACATTATTACTTATAGTCAGAATGAGCAATAAAGCAAACATATAATACTATACTTGAAACATTTTCATAATACACAAGATATTTATTTTTTTATTTGATTTGCTAACAAAGTGGTGGAACATCAAAAAAGTAAAAATTTTTTTTTTTTTTGCAAACAAAAATTTAACAAAACCTTAACATGAAATAAGACAAAACAGGAAAGAAGAAACAATTGAAAATCAACTATACTTAATTCCTACTACATCACACATGAAGAACTACTTCAGACATGTTATGTTAGATTTGGAAATGTCAACCATTATTAAAAGCACATTTTTGTGTTCATTTTATAAAGCAAACGTTTACCGCATTTTCTATACAATTCAATATCCATAACACTATTTATACATGTACATCATGCGCATGTAACAGGATATTTAATTTTTAGACACTGCTCTGTATAAAAGGACAAATGACAAAATATGTTTCATACTTACAGTCCCAAACGGTTGCATGTATAAAGAGTGACACACTTTTCAATTCAACAGGAGTTAAAATGTCACCTAGAACAATGGAACTGCCCAAGTATATAATACTACTGTGATAGAAATGTAGTTCTGCCAAAAATGCTTTGTTAAAATTGCTTTGACAAAGTGCTTCACTTTTAACAACAAAGAGATCAGACAATTATTTGATAAACCACTTCAAACTGTACACACAGATGTTGTAGATCTAATCCAAGTCAGCCTTTAATCGAACATGCCTTAAACGAGCATCACTAGTTATAATAATTAAACAAATAACACAAAAAACGCCATTATTTACTAATATCCACTCTTAGAGAAATGGCTCTTTAGGAAGTTGTTCATATAGTTACGGGTTCCTAGATTCCTAAACATATTCTTGCCTGGAACCTTTTCTAATAGAAAAACACATTTAAAGGTTTAATGTAGAACCACACAAGTTCTAAACTTGACCCCGTCCCCAAGAGGATCACTTGAGTGTGCATGGGAATAAACTGTGCATGGTGCATGCGATTTAAAAAGAATACTTGAATGAATGATGTTACATGCAAAGTAGGGCTAGAACACAAAATGTAACTGGGTTTTTTTGCTTGTGCTATTTATTTCTAATAGCTTCAGCAAACTCAAATGTTTGAGAGACTCCCATAAGAGTTCAAGGCTTAAACTTTCCTTTCGGTTTGATGAGACGTGTCAAACAAACTGTTCAAAATAAGACCATGAATGCAAGATAAAAATGTGAACGTTTTATTCACAGGGGCTCTGGGAATGAAAACCATTTTCACCATTTCTTATTACACTTTCCATTTTTCCTCATTTCTAGCTGTCAGGGTCAGAAGTCTGAATGCAGTGAACATCTAATAAGAAACCAATGATTTTCATCACTGATCATTTTGTAACACATACTCTTGATAAATCGTTTCATTATTAAATCCTACCAAATCATCCTAGAGGGGGATAAAAAACTGGAGACAGCCTACAATACCTACCTTTTGGTTGAATTAATTTGCAAACACAACTGCAGCTCCCAAATTGAATTCAGGCTTCGTGAAGTACATTGCTGTTGCTAAATTAATTGATCAGCATTGACTCTGCCCCAAATTGCAAATTCATACTTCATACTGGTGCAGTAGTTAGCACTGTCGCCTCACAGCAAGAAGGTCCTGGGTTCGATCCCCGGGTCGCCCAGGGTGTGTGGAGTTTGCATGTTCTCCCCATGCATGCGTGGGTTTCCTCCGGGTGCTCCGGTTTCCTCCCACAGCCCAAAGACATG
>JAQQZR010000038.1:7270548-7292711 GCA_030068235.1 Notoglanidium macrostoma
AATAATAATAATAATAATAATAATTATTATTATTATTATTATTATTATTATTATTATTATTATTATTATTATTATAAGAAGGGTTAAAGTAGGTTGTATTTCCTACACAGACTCTGATTATTTAGTGCCATTTTCTGTGCTGTCGTGTGCTGGGGTGGCAGCACGAAGGTGGCAGACACCATGAGACTCAACAAACTAATCAAGAAAGCTGGCTCTGTCGTAGGTGTGGAGCTTGACTCCTTGGAAACTGTGGCAGATAAGAGATTGTTGTTTAGACTTGACTATATAATTGACAATGTTAATCACCCAGTCGAATAACAGCGAAGCACCTTTATTTGTAGACTAATTAGCATAAAATGTTCCAATGAACAGCACAGAACATCCTTCATCCCCACAGCTATCAGACTCTTTAACTCCTGCCCTTGTCACACACCCACACCATTAGCTGTTCTCTCTGTCCCTTATTATTATTATGTCTCTTTTTTGGCTACTCATATGGGCAACTTCTTTTTCTTATGTGCAGCATTATTATGTGCAGTATCTTTGGCTCATTGAGCTATGTGCAATCTGTCACACTACTGGGAAGTCTGTTAAATAAAGATGCATTCTGCAAACTGTCAGCTGTGCCTTATTATTTATCATATTAATTTTAATCCACTCAAATTTCCTACAGTATCACAGCATATTGTGTATACAGTATAGGTGTATTAGATTAGCTTTATCTTAGCTTTGTACTTATTCTGATTTGTTTATATTATTCTTAGTTCATCTGTGCAGTTGTTACATAAGCAGTTTCCTTCTGGATCAATAAAGTTTTCTGATTATTCTTATTTTTATTCATTAGTAATTCTGGTCAAAGTTACTGTGGATCTGGATCTTATCACCACTCCATCATAGGGCACCACAGGCTCACACATTCACTCACTGCTTCATAACACCTGGCAACTTAGCAGAGCCAATCCACTACCTGCTTACTTTTGGGAGGTGGGAGGAAACTGGAGAACCAGGAGGAAACCAATGCAAACAAAGGGATAACATGAATCTTTGCACAGATAGTTACCCACACAGAAGAATAAATTATTCTTTTATTTATTTATTTATTTATTTTTATTTATTTATTATTTATTTATTAGATGAGTATTCATTCACTTTCCTTCCACTTTTCTTGGTTTAGTTCCTAGTGGCAACAAGTTATGAAGGCCCGTTTCCACCCACAGATTCCAGCTCTTCCTGGGTTCACAGGTATTTCCGAACTAACTGTAAGGTATAATATCTTAAGCAGGACCTGGATCTGGGGTCTGTGTCCAGCAGGACATACCCTGATTGCTGCGCTCCACACCTATGGGCAATTTAGAGTAGCCAGTTGACCTAATCTACATGCCCTTGTACTGCGGGAGGAAACCAGAGCACCCAGAGGAAACCGACATAGGTACGGGGAGAATATGCAAAGCTGCATAGCTAATGAAACAAATTGGACTATTTAAAATAGCAATATGATATAAGAGATTCACGTTGTTTGGAAGACATACTGTATTGACTTCACCATAAAATTGTGCATATTTTGCTTATTTAGAAAACTAAAGTCATTTGAATGACATCACACTGCTTTTATTGCCCCAGTAAGCAAATATTTATCAAAACTGGGAATATAAACCTGAAAGCTTTTGAGGGAGTTTGCAGTTCACACTCTGGCCAGAGGAGGTCAGATATGCTCAATATACAGTATGCACTCATCTCCCAGAGAATTAAATCAGATTATAGGACTAATTTTAAAACAATGTAAGCTAACTTGTAACTCTGGGAATGTTCAAACTCTAATAAAAGACTTTGAGATTCAGACATATGACATAAGAATGTACGTTTTAACTGATAAAAATGACCAAAGCAAGCATTACAATAATGATAAATAAGAATCACATAGTAAAACCTGGTGGAACCAAGCCATGTCAATTTCAGGTCAATTTAAAGTTTTTACTAAGGTTTACCATTTATTTATTTATTTATTTTTATTACGTGTTTATTCATTCTTTTGTTTATTTTTTCAATTTAACTTAATATGCCTGGCACCCTTTCTCCAATGCCTTGCTTTGATCTGAGAGATACAAAGTGAAATATCAAACCATTCCCTTCATTCCTCATTTATACTTCTACCTGTGCACATAAATATTTGCCATCAGCAAAAATGTTCACATTCTACGATACACTGTAATCTATATGGCCGGGATTGCAGTGGCTTTCACTAAATGATCAACCTTCAACCTTCAACAGACTAACAACGAGACACTAGAGGTCTTTACTCAAAAGATTTTGAGTGAAAAAGAATTTGAACATATCTGGAACCTCAACCAAAATCAATCAGGAAATTTATGAAGACTGAATTTCTTATTCAACAGAGAAGTGACACTGAGTCAGAAATAAAGCAGGCCAGCAGGCCCAATGTACCACAATGGATCAAGATGGCAAAAGAAAAAGATCTAGGGACTTTGAAAGAGGCGGCACGGTGGTGTGGCGGTTAGCACCGTCACCTCACAGCAAGAAGGTCCTGGGTTCGATCCCCGGATCACCCAGGGTGTGTAGAGTTTGCATGTTCTCCCTGTGCATGCGTGGGTTTTCCTCCGGGTGCTCCGGTTTCCTCCAAAAAAGACATGCAGATTAGGTCAACTGGCTACTCTAAATTGCCCATAGGTGTGAATGCGAGCGTGTTTGTCTGTGTTGGCCCTGTGGTGGACTGGTGACCTGCCCAGGGTGAACCCGGCCTCTCGCCTGAAGTCTGCGGAGATTGGCTCCAGCTTCCCTTCTACCCAGATGGATAAAGCGGTATAGATGATGGATGGACTTTGAAAGGTGGTTCATTATTCGGGACAGGGATACAAGAGTTTCAGTCAGAAAGACTGTTCAGCTATTTTTTTTTAGTTTTATTTTTGGCAGACTTTCAGTTACCATGATACTCATGCATTAGTGAGATATGTGAGGAAAAATCGAAAACCAAGCCTTCTTCAGGTGACTTGGAATGTAAATATCTTTACATATATCCTGGTCTCTTCCAGGATGATATTGTCCCCATTCACAGGGCAGGAGGGATTGATGAATGCTTTGACATGAATGAAAATAATATGCTATTATATGATGTAAATGATGTATTATATGATGTGTGCTAAAGCTGTGGCCCCCCCACCGGGTACTGTTTATGTAATCTGGTTCTGACTCCGATTGAATTGCCCTGATTTAATGATTTCATGGGAAGCAGATCAGTAAATAACTGTTGCCAGTCAGTAAGAGAGACCACTGATGATCAGAAGTTTAATATCATTGACATCTACTATTATGCCAAGTTTAAAAAGTCGGTCACATTTTATCTCTTTCATTTGAAATTAAATTCAATAGGCAATTGTATATGATATACACCTAATTTGGCATAATATTTAAGAAGTTCCTTGTATGTTTTTATTAATAATTGTTATTCCTTCCATCCATCCATCCATTCATTATCTAAACCGCTTATCTGCCAGTGTTGCTGGATTGTTATCCCATATATGGGAATTTTTTTAATTTTTATTTTTTGACATCTGGAAATTTATGTATAGAATCAAACTCAGGAATGCTCAAAGAATATTATAGCTTTATTTAAAAAATAATAAAGAAATAAGAACAACTTCATTTATTAAACACTGATAAATCCACCTTAATTTCTGTTTGATGTAATGTCCAATACATTCGTTCACATACATATTGTTTATCTGTAATGGTAAGTTAATAAGTAGTTAGATTTAAGTGGCACACCCTTGATCATGAAAATAGCAACTGAAAATTGGCTCACAGCCAATCACTCTATCCAATAGTGTTATACAATTACAACACACTTGTGCAGGCAAGGAAATAGAGCCACAATTTGCCTCTTTTGCCATCATTCCAGTGTATTACATTGGAATCCAGAGAAGATTTTTTTTTACATTAGAATCTCTGCATCTTAATTTCACAATTAACCCCTAAAAGTACTCACTCCAGCCAAAGAAGGGTGGCAGACTCCAGCCCAGAGAATACATCCAGGCACATGTCAGGACAAGTAGTGCCCTCTTCTCAGACAGCATGCCAATGGAGCCCAGGGGTCGCCTGATTACAAAGTAGCGATCTACTGCAATGATCATGAGTGTGATCATGGAGCAGATCCCAAACAGAGCCCCACAGAATGCATACAGCTCACAACCTGCACAGGGACACAGAGCAATGTCATCAGGTATAACTATTGATCAGGAATTGCATGATATTTTAGTCACATATGGACTGTCCAGAACTTCAGAGTGGGAAGTATTTTACAGTGGGATGAAAAAAAAAAAAATCACAAACAAAGTTTGTAGTAATTCCAGAGAAATTGGCGTTGATTTCATACTGTGGCTGTGAGGGCCTGATCAAGCCTTGGCTTTGGACGGAAAGGCGGAATGTAAGACCAGAAGGTAACACATGACCTGTGTCTAATCATGGGGTTTTATATATATATATATATGTCTGTGTGTTTGCAGGAAGAGAGACCTGTGACAAGAGAGCTAAAAATGCTGAGAGCCAGCATAGGGGTGTATGTGTACTCAGTGAAAATGCAAGTACAGTACAGATCTATGTGTGTTTCTGTGTAGCCTATGTGAGTATGTCTCGGTGTGTGACTTGCAAATAAAAAGAAGTTACACTGAAAAGTGAGAGCACAAAAAAAACCCCACTTGAGTTATCGCCAACCTGTTCCCCATCTCCTGATTTCCGAGAACCATGAGAGTGTTATACAGGCAAATGAAGAAAAACTATTAGGAAATGGCTATGTTTAAAAGCTTATAAAACCATGTTTGCTTTACTGCTATTACTTTACAGCTATCAGGTGATTTCTCCTCTCCACGCCAAATCTTGTGAGGTCTTATGCACACAGCTACATAGAAGGCATAACGCAAGCCAATAAGCACCATTCTGTAACTCCATCAAGACATTCAATAGTCTGACTAAGATATATTATAATAAGATATTGTACTTTCATGAACAGTTTCTTTATACATATTACACTTCACTTTGGCTCTGTGAGAGTTTTGTGTTCAGGCAAATTGAGCATGAATAAATTTAACACAAAAAATCCTGGGACAGAAATCAAAATGTGAAGGTTGTGGCCAGAAAAGTGTGCAAAAGCTAACAAATAGACAGCCTTGTAAAGCTAGCCTCAGCCTCAGATACTCCGTCCTCAGCATACAGGGCGCCAAAGGCTGAGAATAGCTTTACAAGGATATCTATTTACTGATGAACTCAGGCAACTAATAGAATGATTGATTGTTAAGTATTGCATGAATTTTGTATGAGTGTGTGAGGATTTGTTTATTGTAATTCATTAGGCCGTTAATGTCTAAATGGTAAATAGTAAAAAAGAATAAAGAAAAGTACAATTTTCTTTTCAACAAATCAATTTTAATCAATTTGTAGCCCTCACATTTCTCTCCAAAGATCCATCTCTTGTGCATACTGGTTATGAAGAATATTGGAGTCTGGGTGGCACACATTAAAAAGTGTGTGATGGCCAGGTTTATTATAAACATGTTGGCAGGTGTCCTTATAGTACAACTCCTACAAGCACACACACACACAACGAAACAACATGTCTGAAACGTGGTCTCTTATATAATATGTTGCTTTCATATCTGACATGCAAACATTTTTCAAATACAAATAAATTTTTGGAAAAGTAATGGTTGGAAATCTAAAATTAACTCGATTAAAAAATAGGGTGCCTAGGACTTGCATAGTGCTGTATATCAGTGTCACCATGCGGCATGAAGGTCACATTGACACTTATCACATGGTTCACCTCAGCAGTCCTACAAAGAGAGAAACTTTCAGTGACATTGCGAAAAGCACCCATAATTTCAGAGAGGACTCTGCATCTGCTGCCTCATGCAGTATGACTTGAATGAAGAGCAAAACTTATCATTTCTTAATTGAAGATATGAATCATCAGACATCTAAATGAATAACAATCACTGACAATGGAAATGTTTATGTCTCATACAACCTGAAGTAGCTATTAAAAGAAATATATTTGTTTAACAAAGTTTAATAACACCTTCAGCTGTAAATATACTCACATCCTTCAGAAGACCATGGTTGACTAATTAAGATGTGTGTTTTTTGGTAAAATATCGAGCAGGTAGCTTACCTGGTAAAAGCATAGACAACCAGAAAGTTGCCCATTATGCCGGTGATGCCGATGGTGAGGATTACGGCACCAATAGTATAGTGTGCATGATTAGGGACATCTACTGTGGGGAAGAGCTGAGGGGGCTCTGGCACCATACCAACCTCCAAACACAAGCAGAAGATGGCACACTTAACAGTTTCATAACGATATTTGTATGGACAACCCATTCAAAATTCAAATTTTTAGTGCAAGTCTGCTTGTGTCCATTCAAGCTTGAATATGGACACAAGCAGCGACGTACAGTGGAGGGGAACAGTAGAGACATCTAATGGATTTTGATATTTTGCACACTCTGTTCGCCAAAAGTAAAATGGCAGGAAACAGGCTGGACAATCGACAATAGAGCATTCGTGCACTGGACCATTAATAAATACTATGGGCATCCTGTTTGATGGAAACATTTTCCTGTTTGTACACTTTATCAGAAGATCTGAAGGAAATCAGGTATTTGTCAAATATGCACAAAATCTGGACCTAAATGGAAATGTCTTTTTTGATTTGTTGATGTCTCCGTTGATCTTTCTGGCAAAACATTATAAGCTTGTCCATTTAGATTCCCATGAAGCCCTCAAATGTCCCTTCTTTACCAAGGACCTTTATCAACACACCATTTGTGGTTCATTTAAAGGGGTTGATTCCACTAATTAAAAAGAATATAAACTACTTGGTATCATTTTATAAAACTTTGCATCACCTTGGGTTCATTACACTCTGATCTATCATATTCAATTTCATATTTCCAGTAATTCAGGAAGAGTGCAGTTTGAAAATGAAATTTAGAAGCTATGGATTGAATTCCTGTAACTGCCTTATCTTACCTGTCTCTACCTTGATTAATAATCCTTCACCTTTACCATACTCTACCTCCATCTCCCCCCCCCCCCAATTTGGATATACTCCACCGACATCTTACCTGTCCTTTGACCTGAATGTTTACGGATGACAGATATCCACCTATACTTAGAAGCTGTGAAGAATTGATTTCTGCAAACGCAAAAAAAAACAAAACTGTTCTTTGCATCACCAGAGGTATAAGACCTATTGTTTTGGACAAATTGAGCGTTATGCAATAAGCAAATATTTGCTAAAGGTCCACAGTAGTTGGAGCTCCTCAGTCCAACAGCCCTCCAATGCCCCTTGACCCACATCACCCAAGCATGGTACACAGCGTTCACAATAGACAAATGAACTGGCCTTTGGGGGTCAAACACTCTCAGAAGCAGTACTGACTGCCTAATGTGAGTACAACCTTAGATTATGTGGATAGTCCACCATACACGTCCTCAGTGAATTAGCTGTTACTATAGAAATGGTAATGTATTACTATGTACTGTTAATGTATTAATATATACTGTAATTTGAATTACAGCAGACATTATTGTCAGAGCTGTACAATGTTGGATTTAGTGTCTGGGAAGATCATCACACTTGACTTTGAATAACTGTGCATTACATGAGCAGTGAATCTGATGTGATAGTAGAGGGTATATAGAGGGGCCATAGGCAAGCACAGTTATACACAGGAATGACTCAGAGAAGCCTCTATTTCACTCAGCACATATAATGGTGTTTGTTGACCTATTAGGCATCCTGCCTTGTATCTTAGCAACTTAGCCTGTGTTTTGATTTTGTACCACTTCCGGCACAAAAGACTGGAACATTGTGATTCTTGTGTCTTTGAAAAAAAATAAATGAATACTCACACACACTCACACTCACCCCCCACAAGCACTGCTCCTACACACTCCACAAGCACTGCTCCTACACACTCCACAAGCACTGCTCCTACACACTCCACAAGCACTGCCCCTGTACCCTCCACAAGCACTGCTCCTATACCCCCCCCCCACAAGCACTGCCCCTATACCCTCCACAAGCACTGCACGAAACAAAGTAGTTCCCTTTCTTGGCTTCCTCAGCCACACCTCATGCAGTTAACCACTTAATGGGAATTCACCATCTCAGTCAATATTATCTAGCTAGCCAAATAATGCATTCGGTGCTGTACTACAATCATTCAATCCTACCTGGTACTGCACACGACCATGGCTGGAGTTCTCTGTATTACAGGATTAATGGTTCTGTTTCACCTGTTGGAAATATGTCACTGCCAATGAGAGATATGTTGTTTTTACCTCACATGGTTTTAACACATGGAAAGCAGCACTTGAGTGCCAGGCTGTTACAGAAGCATGCGTCCAGCAACCTGATCTGAGCACAAATGCAGAGGTGCAACAAGAGAAATAAACAACTGTATGCTGGTAGGTAAAACACAGCTTTAAAAGAACCAATTTTATGTCAAGAGCATTGTTGGTGAAGTTAAGCTTCTCTGTGTGAATGAGTTTGCGACTCCACTACTGATGACATTGCTGACATATCCTTAAAGTACACCTTTAAGGATATTCAAAACAAGAAAATTAAACATTGGCAAGCATGGTTCTTGGAGAGATCAGGAAAAGGTATGCAAGCACTGAATTTGTCCTTAATAATTTTTGTATTTGTAATTCCATGCCAGAAGAGCATCTGATTGGGTTGAATGGGTTGCATCAACTTGATGCTGAGTACATGTCCACTGAAATATTGAGACATCTTTCTGATGCTGGCTACAGTGCTGACAGTGTAGTTAGCCAGTATATTGGTGATGAGTGGAGTACAAGGTGGTGTCCAAGCATTGCTTCAGAAGAAGCTTGCTATTTATATTCAATATATTCATTGCTATAACCACCAGTTAGTGGATGCCATGCAGGTTGAGCCATGTGCTAAAAAGTTTTTTGACCTCTCTAGTTCCCTGTATAACTTCTTCCATCACCACTATGTGTCAGAAAAGTATGATGGCTTGTTCAGCAAATTTCAAGGAGCCTTTTGAGACAAGGAGCATCATGGGGTGACAAGATGCATTGTTGAGAATGAAGACTGTCTTCTCACCATCCTGTCAGAGATCTCAGAGGATGATGATGCCACAGCTGATTTGTGCACTGAGGCATCAGGCCTATTAATTCAAATTATTCTTTGAGATTGGCTTGATTGGTGTCTTGAAACCACCAAATGCAATTCTACAATCTCAGTCTGTGGATATGTGCACTACTAATGAGGTTGTTGGTGCATAACTGGAATCATTTAAAGACATCCATAAAGATGATTACAAGACCGGGCTTTCCCAGGCACCCGCTGGGGGTGATTCACATCTTCCAAACAGAAGGAGTAAACAACTTGTGAGTGTGATGTGCCCTCACCTGTAGGTCATACATGATGATCTCACCAATTCGGCCAGTCTCTGAAAAGGTCCCTGTTCAACCTGCTTTACAGGGCAATTTCAGAAACAAATTTTCCAATAAGAATATAGACCTAACGACAGCCATATCCAATCTTGTGGTCAAATCTAGTGCATTTGTCCTACCTTGTTGTGCCCTCTGCATGTGCTTGCTGGCACTGTGGCAGATGATGTGGGTTAGAAAAATTAAATTCTTATTACAAAATCAGTGTTGGTCAAGAAACGTACAAATGAAACAGACCTGTCCACTGTGTGTATACACCTGCTGGAATACAAGGAAACTTTTCCAATAAATTGTATGCAACAGCCTTGGTAATTGGTGTGTCTACAGCATAATGTAAGACTTCCGACTTCCTTCTCCATGATCAATGTTCACTCTCACCTGCATCTCATTTTATCTGATTAAGCATCCTATTCTGTGAGATTTTTGTGGATTTGGTTAGCTTTTGGCCATTACTGCTGTTGTCAGTCATATGCTGCCCATGTTAAGTTTGTCACATGTATGTTCATACTCATAGTTTGGTTTTGTTTAAGTGCTCGTGTTTTATTTTATTGCAATAAAACCTGCACCTGCACCCGCCTTCACCTTCTGTTGAGACAACCAAAAAAGCATCAGAAGATTTTTATGTCATTTTGCTGAGAAAACTAATAAAAAATAAGACTTGACTGTGCAACTGCAAACCCCAAAAATCCACAATATCATCAACTGCATCTACCCTGCACCTGCATTACCCTGTTTATTTTTGCTCAGGCCTTCTATTCTGGTCGAATGAAAGAGAAAGGATATATATACTGTGAATACATACAATAGAAAACTAAAAGAGCATGCTGTGTTTGGTGCAAAGGCATTGGTGGTGTGAGGCCAGGTGTCATAAATAATCTATTTATTTGCAAACAAAACTCCTATGAAAAATGAGATTTGAAGCAACAGGTGGTGGGCAGTTTTTGAGCACGCATAACCTTCACAGTGCAACTCAATGAAAAATTGTGTTAGAGGTTAAATAGAATCTAAATGCAAGCACTTTTGCAAAATATTTATAACAGAGTCACAGGGGAGTTTTCACACACCCCATAAAACTATTGGGGTGGTGCATAGGTTTGTGGCCTTTTTGAACAAAACATATTTGTGATTTTCTAGAATAATACATAGAGTTATCCTTCAGAGAAATCACCATTAGATACTATGACCTTCTGCCATTTATCTGTTAAAGAATAAACACTGTTGCAAAAGGACTCAGGTTTTGAGAAAATTTATTCATCTATTCAATTCTGTATATCTTCAACTTTTTTTAAATGTTTGCCAGCGAGTGTATGTTGCAGTAACTTAAACAAGTGGAAATTTGATGCCGCTATGTCCGGTGAGTAGGCTGGATGCAGTAAAACCTCCCATCCAAGGCTTAAAATCATGTCTTTTTTTTGCTTTTGCAACATGTAGCCTTGCACATCATGAAGGAGGATGATTATATTTGTGAATGGCCACTGGATGATCATAGTTCATAGATTATTTTTCACTTAATTTGATTAATTGATCACTGCAGCGCTTGGCATTTCTACACAATCAAGCAGCTCGTAATAAAGGTGTAATGCACCTATAATGTAGGTGTTAAGCTCCAAAAAGAACTATTTTAGGTGATAAGAATCAGGGCAGACAACATCCATATGGGTATTTCTACATGTAATTTGGTTATAAACATTAAACTGCCAGTAAATCTTTTTTTTTTTCAGGTAATACACACTTAGAACAGGTTTTAATTTCAGTGAGGTTTCCAAGTAGACAAGTAGAACCCATCTACAAAGCTACAACCCTCCCTTTAATTAGCCAAAGAGTGCTTAGAGAACAAGAGAACAGATATATCACTGTGCATTAATATTCAGCTTCAGGACGAATCTTTGCCTTTCTTCCTAAGAATATTCCATTTCTAGAGGTCTCTAGACTCAGGCTGTGTCCCAAACCACAGCATTAAGTAGTGTCCCATAGCTAATAGGAAACCTGTAGTTATGTTCTCATATCTATTTTGACATAACAGGTTATTTAATAGACAAATTACCAAAAGGGTGCTATTGCAACATGGATGAATTGATAGGTTACTATTATACCATTATAGTACACTCTCATTCTGCAAGCAAAAGTTCACAGAGTGACTATAAATTCTCCAAAACAATGCAGATTTACAGAGACACGGACAGAAATAAGACCGATGACAAATCTTAATTTGTAACGTACGCTTTAAACAGATGAAAGATGTTCAGCTGAGCTCTAGGATTCTGCAGTTTGTCAGTAAATGATAGTTAGCCGACACTCACCAAGGTGGCAGTGGGAGGTGCGGGTTCCAGCAACACTTTCCAAGCTCCCATTCTGTGCGCACAGCACCTCCTCCACCATCACTGCACATACACTAGCCTATGCGCGCAACAGTGTGTGACTTAGTTCTGCACGAGTTCGTTTTCTCACAAAGGAACATGACTGACCAAGAGGAGGGGTCGGGGCTCAGTTGCACGATAGTAATAATAATAATAATAATAATAATAATAATATTTAAGTTGGTGCCGGAAAATAATGTAGAGAAAATGATTGACCAGCTGGCTATTTCTTTTTATACAAATTAAAATCACAAGCTGTATATGAAACCAAAAAAATTTGAAAAATAAAGATCACTAAATTAATACAATGAAAATAAATGTTAAGCATTTAACAAAAACAGGCATTTTTATGAAAGTCAAATATTAAAATAGGAACTCTATTTTATGGCAGAATTAAGGTATGCATATGACATAATTGTATCCTTTTAATCTTTGATATTTTCATAAATTATTAAAAAAGCAAGTACACTCAGGAACAAAACTGCTGATGTCCTTGTGACTGGGGTTGTACCATCAAGACTACACCTTTTACCTGGGAAGGTGCATGTGCTGTATCTTTAATTAGCTTTTAGAGCAGTGTAAAATGTCCTCCAGTGTTTCTGGTGTTCAAATTATGTTTCATAATTATTTTTAAAGATAGAAAGACACGTACAAAAGGTACAAAAGATGTGTTCTTGATGGTACCACTGCACTGACAAGGATGTTTCTGAGAGTGTACTAGAAACAAAGTTTAGGTTTGCTCACCTGATTCAATACATAATGTAAGACACCATTTGCCTCAGAGGGACGTGAGCTCAGGGCCAAATTATGTCAGAGAGCTGTGCTGTTACATGTGTTATGGAGTGAGGTGCTATAATCCCCAGTGGGCTACTGCTCCTGCACATCATTGCACACTGTTTCAAACAAATCTACACACACAAACACACACACAGACACGTGATCCTTTGACATCATACTTCTTAACAGAATCTTCCCAGAAGCCAGCGGCAGTCTTTCATACCTTGTTTCATTCTCCAACACTCACTATTATTCCCAACTCCACAGTTCCCAATTCACAAATCCTCACCTGTGTTCTCAAAGCAGCTTTATTTCTTAATACTATAGCTGCAGGTGCTCTGAGAAAAGAGTTGGCACATAACTACAGCAGTATCTATGCAAAAAACACTAACCAGCCATAGAACCATAAAACCATAGAAAATATCCAGAACACTGTAGTAATGGGAAGTAATCATGGAGCTCAAGGACACCCACATGAAGTCTTCTAGAAATAAACCTTAATAAAGGCTTATTCCAGACTTTTTTTTTGTCAATTTTGACAACTCGTGTCAAGTGGCAAGTGATTCTTGTTGACCTAAAGTTGTGCAGGTATTTTATTATACTGTAATCATTTTGGCAGGAAACATTCAGGAGCTACTAATGTAAAACATCTACTTTGTGAATGTTTGCTCAATTTTTTTAATTCAACACCAAATCTTCTCACTTTGAGCTTACTGTTGTATTCGTTTCATGTCAAAAATCGATTGCTTGCTTTCTTTTATGATTAGCATTGTTTTAACAAGGATCTGATTTTGGATATCATGGACAATAGGGGGTCTTAACCCTCTGATGTTTTGCACCAAGCTCCTGAACATTTTTTGAATATTCTTTGTATTATTATTTTCTTGATCTGTTATTTTAAAAACTTTTTTTCCAAAGGCAGTGCACTGACTTCTTAACATCACACTTTTTGTCAGTGTTGGTGGGGTATCAATTAATGTTGCACCTTAGGAATCACGTGTTGCGTTACTTCTTAAAAACATTAGGAGTTAAAAGATAGAGAGGGAACAGTAATCACATGATCATGTTATTTTTGTGGAGAGCTTGCACCGTTAAGAAAATGGGAATTGCTTGCATTTTGTGAAGTGAGAGATAGCTCAATAGCTGTGGATCACAAAGACGAACCAACAACACATTACAACTATTAAAAAGAGATCCATTACCAGCTACCCTGCACCACAGGCGATGCCAAGGAACTTGTTTCAAATGATCACGGCCCAATTTCAGTTCCATCAAATTTTGATTCTATGGACTTAGATCAGGCTTTCTAGAACAGAGCAACACACTGAAGTGATAAGAAGTGCTTTCATACCATTTATACCATATACCATTTATTTACGCCAATGGGATAGGTTTGGTGCCATTTGGAGAGATTTTCGGCAACACTGGATGGTGGTTCGTGCCATTTGCACATTTTGTTTTACCATTTATACCATTTTTTGTAACACTTGCTATTTCTAGAAGTTGTCTGCTATTTTTGAGGCTTTGCGCCACTTTTAGAGACATTATTCCAATGGGAGAGCTTTGGTGCTGTTTAGAGATGTAGTGCCATTTGGAGATGTTCAGTGCCATTTGGAGGTATTTTAACTTTCCTCAGAGGGACATGGATAACTATAGCACAAATTACATGAGAAGGTCACAGTTGAATGGCCTAGTTGGCACAATTCTTATAGTTTTATTCTACAGTGATGAACCTGATTGGAAGCTAAGCTGAAATATTTGGATACTAAATGGAGCCCATTTTATTTATATAATCCTCCTGTCACTCTCCCCTACTCTGAGGTGGGGGAGGGGGTATGTGTCTTCCTCAACCTCATGTGCTCTACCAGAGGCCTGGGAGTTTGAGGGCTCTACGTAGTATCTTAGCTGTTCCTAGAACTGCACATTTCTGGACAGAGACCGCCATTGTTTTGCCTGGAATCTGTTGGAACCACTCTCCAAGTTTGGGAGTCACAGGCCCTAATGCTCCTATTACTACTGGAACCAAGTTGGACTTCACCTTCCACATCTGTTCCAGTTGTTCCTTCAGGCCTTGGTACTTTTCGATCTTCTCATGATCCTTATTCCTGATGTTACTGTCAGCTGGGATTGCCACATATATCACTACTGCTGTTTTCTGCTCGTTATCAACCACCACTATATCTGGTTGGTTGAACAGCAGCTGATTATTTGTCTGGAACTTGAAGTCCCACAGGTTCTTAGCTCTGTTGTTCTCAACCACTTTCAGTGGTGTCTCCCATTAGGACTTGGGAACTTACAGCTCATACGTGACAGTTTCTGTACACTATTCCTGCCTCTTGGTTATGCCTTTCAGTATATGCCGTTCCAGCTTGCATCTTGCACCCAGCTACTATGTGCTAGACAGTCTCAGGAGCATCTTTGCACAGCCTGCACCTTGGATCCTGCCTACTGTGGTAGACCCCTGAGTCTACCGATCTGGTGCTTAGGGCCTGTTCTTGTACTACCATGATCAGCGCCTCAGTGTTGTCCTTCAGGCCTGCTTTTTCTAGCCAATGGTAGGATTTCCTTATGTCAGCCACTTCCTCCATCTGCTGGTGGTACATTCCATGGAGGGGCTTGGTTTTCCATGATGCTTTCTCATCTTCCTCATCATCTTCTGTCTTCTGCTGCCTGAGACACTCTTTCATCAGTTCATCTTGGGGGGGCATCTTCTTGATATATTCTCGGATGTTCCTTGTTTCATTCTAGATAGTGGCTCTGACACTCACTAATTCTCGTCCCCCTTCTGTCCGTTGTTTGTAGAGTCTCAGAGAACTGGATTTCGGATGGAACCCTCCATGCATCGTGAAGAGCTTCCATGTTGTGGAGAGGCAGGTTATTGGCCTGCAGTTGTATGGCAGATTGCCCTTTTGTGGATCCTTCATGATCAGGCTTGTCCTGCCTTGCGTTAGCCAGTCTGGGTGAGTGCCTCTTGTTAGCAGCTCACTCATTTGTGCTGTCAGCCCGTCATGGATTGCTGCTATTTTCTTCAACCAGTAACTGTGTATCATGTCAGGTCCATGTGCTGTCCAGTTCTTCATGCTTGAGACCCGTTGCTGGATATCAGCCTTAGTGATGGTGACTGGTTCTTGTTCTGAGAGGTCGCTGTGGTCTGCTCTTAGGTCCTCCAGCCACTTGGCATTGGTGTTATGTGATGCCTCCATCTTCCATATGTCCTTCCAGTATTTCTCAGTCTCAGTTCTGGGTGAATCTTCCTCTGCTGTTGTTCTCTTGAAGCTGTGAATACACCCTAGATGGTCCTTTGGAGAGGAGGCCATTTATTCTTTTGGCCTCTTCTTCTCTGGTGTATCATTTCAGTCTTGTCGCCAGAGCTGTGAGTCTTTGTTAGGCACTCTCTAGAGCCTCGCTTAAGGATATGAACCATAAGGGAATCAGGACCTGTCTCTTATGACTCCTTTCTGCATTTCTATGAGCCAGGTGCCTCTGGGCTTCCCTGATCTTGGCTTTCAATCTTCTTCTCCATGGTGGGCACTCTACATGCTTGGTCTTGATATTGTAACCAAGCATCTCCAGGATTACTGTGGCAGTGGCATACATGAGCTCATTGGTTTCAGTGATGGTGGTAGTGGATATATTGAGCAGTGCACTGTTAATGTCTGCCAGCATCTCTTCTGAAGGAGTTTTGGCAGTGAGCTGAGGAAGTCAGACCAGAGGTTTGACTGCATGGAGTTGGGCCTCAATTTTCATCTTCAGCTTAGCAGCTGCTTCTGTCATTATTGGTGGCAGACTGTTATGTGGTGTCATGCCTGCCAGGTGCTGTTCATCATTACCATCATTACCACCTGTAGTGTTGCCAAGATGGGGTTGTAGTCTTTCAAGTTCAAGCTCTGAGAGTAGCTTCCTTCTATTGATGTTGGAGCATTGGATCAAGAGCTGTTTCTTAGTTAGTGTGGATGTTAGTTTTCTGGTCATCCATAGTTCCCACATTCTGTGCATTTAGCCTCTTTCCTTGGGCTTGCTGCTATGGTAGCATTCCATCAGTTCCAAGTTTTTTTGATCTAGTCCAGGTATGTCTTATATATATATATATATATATATATATATATAGATAGATAGATAGATAGATAGATAGATAGACACACAGATATGAGTGTACAGTCTTCTTCGGCTGGATGTGAGAAGAAAAAACCTTAGTGATTTGTAATGACAACTTTGAAGGTTTAAATAAAAATGTAAAGAATAAAAGGGTTTTTTTTTATGTAAGAGTCCTAGCATTCTATTTGAATAACTAAAGGTAAACTAAAAACACCCTGAATGATTATAATGGAAATATAGTGTTCTAATAGCGGTTTTACACCAAATAGCTTTTCATTTATTTCACCATCACAGACAAAAATTTCCAGTGTCAGATCTATCTATCTATCAATCAATCAATATATCTATCTATCTCTCTATCTATCTATAATGCAAAGAGATCTATAGATAAAATTGTCTCCACTCCTAGAAAGCTTACAAAGAGTTAACGATGACAGAGATCATGAGCATTGTTGCAACACTGAGCAGTAACCAAGGACAAGGGTGAATAAAGGATTATTGATTTTTATGAGCAAAACAGCAGGAGCATTGAGAAAAGCTGCTTCCTACTGAATACACTGCCAATAATCATGGAGCAAATCAATAGAGAGAAGTAAAGAAACAGATGCTTCTTGTTCTGCTGGATTATTCCACCAAGCAAAAAAGCAATGAAGTGGACACCTGTGAAATGGAAATGTCTTGATTATTTTCTTACATCAGAAAACATCTAGCAAAGCTTAAAGCCAATATTGTTCAATACCACATAACCATGTAAAAATGTACAACCTTGATTCCAAAAGTTGGGACACTGTGTTAAACATAAATAAAAACCGAATGCAATGATTTGCAAATCCTTTTTGACCTATATCCAATTGAATACAATACAAAGACAATATGGCGGCACGGTGGTGTGGTGCACCAGTGTGCCTTTCTGTGCAGAGTTTGCATGTTCTCCCCGTGCATTCGTGGATTTCCTCCGGATGCTCCGGTTTCCTCCCACAGTCCAAAGACATGCAGATTAGGTCAACTAGCTACTCTAAATTTCCCATAGGTGTGAATGCGAGCATGTGTGGCTGTTTGTCTGTGTTGGCCCTGTGGTGGACTGGCGACCTGCCCAGGGTGTACCCCACCTCTCACCCGAAGATGCTGGGATTGGCTCCAGCTTCCCTGCGACCCAGACGTATAAAGCGGTATAGATAATGGATTTATGGAGGAAGACAATATATTTATTTTTCAAACTGATGAATTTTATTGTTTTTGTAAATATAAACTCGTTCTGAATTTGATGCCTGCAGCACGTTCTGAAAAAGTTGGGACAGGGGCATATTTACAACCTTTTCACCTTTTCTTTTAACAACCCTCAGTAAGTGTTTGGGAATTAAGAACACTAATTGTTGAAGTTTTGAAAGTGAAATTCTTTCCCATTCTTTCTTGATATACGACTTCTTTTGCTCAACAGTCTGGGGTCTCCTTTGTCATTTTTTGCACTTATTAATGCGCTGCACACAGGTCTGGACAGCAAGGAGGCCAGTCTAGTGCCTAGTCTACTATGAAGCCACGCTGTTATAACACGTGCAGAATGTGGCTTGGCATTATCTTTCTGGAATAAGAAGGGACGTCCCTGAAAAAGATGTCACATAGATGGCAGCATATGTACCTTTCAGCATTAATGGTACCTTCACAGTGAAAGTTACCCATGCCATGAGCACTAACACTCCCCATGCCATCGCAGATGCTAGCTTTTGATCCCTGGTAACAATCTGGAATATCCTTTTCCTCTTTAACCCAGAGAACATGACATCCATGATTTCCAAAAACAGATTGAAATGTGAACTCGTCAGACCACAGCACACATTTCCACTTCGCCTCAGTCCCTCTCAGATGAGCTCGAGCCCACAGAAGTTGGCAGAGTTTCTGGACGTTGTTGATATATGGGGCTTCTGCTTTGCATTTGTAAATGCAGCAACAAACTGTTTACCAACAACAGTTTTAGAATTTGTTCATGAGCTCATGTAATAATGTCGTTTAAACGATCATGTCAGTTTTTTATTGCAGTGCCACCTGAGAGCTTAAAGGTCACAGGCATTCATTGTTGATTTTTCCGCCTTGCCCCTTATGTGCAAAGATTTCTCCGGATTCTCTGAATCTTTTGATTATGGATTGTAGATGAGAAAATCCTTAAATTTCTTGCTGTTGTATGTTGAGAAACTGAAATGTTGAGAAATTGCATGTTGGTGAACCTTGCCCCATCCTTGCTTGTGAATGATGTCCCTTTCATACCCAATCATGATACTATCACCTATCTATCAATTAACCTGTTTACCTGTGGAATGTTCCAAACCCATTTTTTTTAGCATTCCACAACATTCTCAGTCTTTTGTTGACCCTGTCCCAACTTTTTGGAATGTGTTGCAGGCATCAAATTCATAATGAATGAATATTTACTAAAAACAAATTAATACCCTTGTTTTTTTTTTTAAACAAAGCTCTAATTTTGTGACAAAATAAACATGCTACATACATTTAGCATAAAATCATAATATTGCATTTTGATATATGTATATTTTCTTGTATTTCCTATTTATAAGATGTACAAATAAATGGAGCATGATCACTAACAATTAGACCCCAAATTTGTGAGTATTTTTCTGGGAGTACATTTAATGAGCAACATCTGGGATAAAGGTTTGTGGATTAGGATCTTTTCCCCTAAGTGTTTTGATGAAAGAGGAAAAAGCCACGAAGTCAGATTGTATTGCTGTTATGTGTTAAAAATTAGTTGACAAAAACAGCTAAGATTGGACCAAGGATAATTAACTGCACTAGGAAACCAGATATAAATATAAAATAAACAAAACTGCAAGTCTAAACAAAGAAAATCATTTTATATTATTTTTAATGTTGCAAGTATAAAATTCTTACTTCAAAAGAGCCCTTTACAAATATCGCTTTTTCTATTTCACTTAATAAACTTGAAATTTCTCAAGTTGGAAAAAAACCTAGACCTCGTGTTACTTATTTAAAACAGTCAGTATAGACTATATCATTCTGTACATACCATACCGTATAGCTAAAAGGATGTGAATCAGACAGGTCAGTCTGGCCAATTACAAAGGTTCACACCTGAAAACAAACAAAACAAGACAGAATTATTAGTCCATACTCCATCACATACATCATAACCAGTGGCATTGTCCAATAGTAGAGTTAAAGTATGTGGACTTGTGTTGTAATTCAGTAACACTGAAACTGGTTCTCTACTCATTTCATTTCAACATTACACCAATCCACTCACATCGACTCCTATTATCCATGGGAAATGATGTGGAAGACTAAATACATTCATAGACATCCATTGCCATTGAATCTACTGTAACGTTTTACGTGACTCGTGCTGTATTGATTAGCAATTTGTGGCTCGGCAGGTCTCTTTTGTGTCATTCAAAAATGCTGGAACATTTTCAGAAGGAAGAAATAAGTGTGGCTGTAGTTTCTCTCAAAAATGAGTACCAGACAACTATTGTTTGACTATCTGCCCATTTTAATGACATTTTTGGGTTCTTTTATTGCCTTTAAAATCCTTGCTTATTATTCAAAGCACATTATTCAGTCACTAGTAAAGAATTACTCAGTACTTGTAGTGAAATTAATAGGCAAGAATGTAATTAGGGCAGTGAGGAGAACTGGCACCTGTACAGGTCCTGGGAGAGCTAAAGTACACATATGAAGTCTGTATGTAAATGGCCTGTGACATTTTTTAGTTGTTGTTGTTCCGGCTTTGACTTTTGTTCTCTACCACTTTTTTGAAGTCCATTTTTTAGTTTACTCTTGTTTTACAAATTGCTTGCAGTAGATGACTGCCAAATGCTGGGTACATTAGCTGGTGATTTGCGGGGTGAAACATGGTTATGGTTTTCGAAACCTGCAGCTGGAATTCCACAAAATTTCAATAGGATGTCTGGATATATTGTAACCAATGACCCTTAAGGATGATTTTATGGCTACATATGGCTCCAAAGGGCAATCAATGGTACAAGTTACTTTTCAACCTGCAATCGTGTGAAAAGCCCTCATAATTACATTTTCATCTGCTGTGTTTGAACATGTAGTGTACTGCGAGGAAAGCAATATGAATGAATCTAAAACTATATTATTTGACTCTATTGGGAGATGGCAATTTCTCACCGAAATAGACTGGTCTAAAGTGTGCATGACGATGCTATTTCAGGGGGTGGGGCTGTTTGTTTGTTTCTCCAAAAGTAGGACAAGTTGCTGTCAGAGATCAACAAAAATGGCACTGGATGAACAATATTCACTGATGAGCCACTCATCGCTCTCAGCAAAGTGGTTACTACAGTCCTTAAAAACATGTTCTCTTTGCAGAAGTATATTCAAATATTCAGAAGTGCTTTTATACTGAAATATTTGACAATAATTGTGATTGAAATGCCCCACAGACTTTCGCACGACTGGTCTATTCTACCACTATCCAGACATCCTTATACACAAGAGTAACTTGATTCTACTCATAGAAACATGCACGTGCATATTTTATGCAAAAACTACACATACACCATTGATAAATGACACCTTTGGTCTCTTTGTTCGGAGGTCAGGCTGAAGTAACCTTCTCTGACACAAATACGAATAAAAAGAAGAGCACTCATTAAATGGTCGCCCATAACTTACATGTGGACTTCTTTTCACCAAGCAGTTTAGCACACAGTAAAGTCCAAACAGAGCCAAGTTATTTATGCATGTAAGCATTGAAAGCTACTAAAGAATGAATTAGCTATGAGAACATAGAATGGATGCAGTTTACGCTGCCAATGCTGTTTGTATTGCAAGTTAAAACAGCTGCAAGAAACCCTGTGCTCTTTACTTTTTGGCAATACAATTCACTGCAATAAACAATTTCTCTCACAACTCAATGTATTCCTAGTAAGCATTTATGCCAACTAACTGGGACTAGTACGAACCTTAAACTGAGATGCAATTCAAAGAACTGATACAATTTGGAGATTAAACTTAAACTTAAAATTGGCAACTTCCTTCTACTTCTAGCCTATCAAAAACATAATAAAAAGGTCGATTGTGATTGACTAGAATGGCGTGGTTTGTGGCCAAGGGGCAGGTGAAAGAGGAGATGAGGAAAACATTAAGCAGGAAACAAGAGTATGTTCTCTTTAGCAAGTATCAGCCAACTACCTTTTCAGAGTACAGACTAAATACTGCTTTAAATTAGCTACATTCACTGAGAAGCTAAAGTCCCATACAAGCTAAATAAAGTTTGCATAGTTCTGACTGTACTTGAATACAGTCAAGCTATTCTCTTTATATCATCCATCCATCCATTATCTATACCGCTTTATCCATCTGGGTCGTGGAGCCAATCCCAGCATCTTCGGGTGAGAGGCGGGGTACACCCTGGGCAGGTCGCCAGTCCACCACAGGGCCAAC
>JAQQZR010000038.1:7306429-7319825 GCA_030068235.1 Notoglanidium macrostoma
CACACCTATGGGCAATTTAGAGTAGCCAGTTGACCTAATCTGCATGTCTTTGGACTGTTGGAGGAAACCGGAGCACCTGGAGGAAACCCACACATGTATGGGGAGAACATGCAAACTCCCCCTCTTTAATATGTTTGGATATATTTAAGGGTGTTTCCGGACCTATAATGTCAAAGATTTTAAAAATCAATGTTACGTTAAATTACAGTAAAATGGATTAGGCTAGTTTCTCTGTTGCAGAGTTGTGTCTACTTTTCCGGTGCAGTTAGAACAGAGCTGCTCGGATCTGTCCGTTTTCCTTTAAAGGCAACTCACAAGGCTTGCGCAGTTTTAACAAAGTAACAAATGGGGCGGGGTCAACTTGAGAAAAAGGGAAACCGGGTAAGTCTACCTCTGAGTCAGCAGAGGGCTCGAAAAGCACTTCTCCATTAACTGAAGCTATTTAAGCCATGCGGTTGCATAAATGGAGAAAATCTAAATGATTAAATAGTAAATACTGACGTAATCAATAGCATCTTCCGGCCGTATGTTATGATTCTGCTTGGAGTAAAATGGCCCGTGATCAAGGTACAGCCTTGTGCATTAGGTTGTCTAAATGATGCGGAATTCTCAGCTCTCTTCACAGTTTTGGTTACGTTACGTTACAAGCTTTTAAAAAATATACCTGCCAGATGCAGTTTTAAAACTGAAATGGACACGTTTTACCTTTAATAAACCCTAACCCTTCATCATTATTAATGCTGAGCAAAAACAGTTTCAGGTGTCATTCTGAACTGCTGTAGCTGGCATGTCTCTGACTTTAACACTGCTATTTCAGATTTATTTTTAAATCCTTCATGCCGCCTTTCCCCGTGAAAACCTTATATAATTACTCATGTGACACGTATTTGTGCATTTTACACTGAACTAGACAATCCAATTTTGTCATGAGTGCTTTTCAGTGAGCCACTGTGCATGTCATGAAACTAGAACAGAAAACAAATGAAAATGCTCTCTCTTCACTTCTCATCACAGTGCAACGTTTCTACTCCACTGCTATTAACTCATTCACATTTAGCAATAGCTTCTAAACATTTTCTTATAATTTACTACGTTCTGCTTATTCTAGTATGCAAGGTGATCTTCAGAAAGCTATAATAAAATGAGGAATTGTCAGTTGTATAATCCAGGCCTATGGTTCAGTAATTCAAAAATAGTAAGCTCTGTCTCAGTCTTGTCTTAAATTTGTGCTTCATGTCCTCATAAAAAAATGCTCTCTTACCAAAACACTGTAGTTAAATACCAATCACATTGGCAGGTCATTCAAGGAATGGATTAAGATCTTCCCAGTGTGTTAATTCGAAAGAACACAACCAAGAAGTCTAAATCCAGAGTCTAAAACAGTCTTCAGCCGGCATGACACGCACAGTGCAGATGTGAAGAATCACACCTTCAGTTAGAGGCCATTCATCATCAACAAAACAGTGTGTGAAAGTAAGACTCAAACAACAGGGCAGGTTGGAGGTGATGAATGCAGGAGGTGAAAGAAAGAAAGTGGGCTGGTGTATGATTTTACTTCATTCTCACTCATCCTCATGCAGATGCGTGTGTGTGTGTGTGTGTGTGTGTGTGTGTATGTATGGGACGTGATTATGTACATGAAGCTGGAATTTTCATGAAATGGAGCTCCACGTTGCTTAGTTTGACTGCCTGTAGTGATTTCTGTAGGCAATGCAGGCATGGCAATAGGCACCCATGGGCTCAGCTGGAGCCTGCTGGCACAGGGAACAGAGCTGCATGTGGGAATTACGTCGGGGTCTGAACACCTGGCCATCCGGATGACCTGTTCTGTAAGTAGCAGTCCTCCAGTCTCCCTCTGGTGGCATATCCATGCGCATGGGCTGAGCAGTGGGCACAGACAGAGCCTGCCTGGGTAAGCTGACACGTTGAGGCTGGCGTTGAGAAATGTCCACAGGTCTGCTAGCAGGTGCCGAGTGTCCTGAGTGAGCCAGGGTGGCGTAGCGGGGATCCGTGTAGTGCCAGGCTTCAGGGCGAAGAGCAAGTGCGACTCTGGCCTGAGGCACGGACGGCACGGAAGGAGCTGTTCTCCTGGGCGCCCGAGGAAGAGTGCCGTAGCTCATCGCCACGCTGTGGGAGCTCTTGTGGGCAAGAGCTTCACCCCGGTCAAGCACAGCCAGAAACCTGTCGACCTTCTGGGGATCTCCTGTAGACACTAGCAAGCAATGATACACACTTTAGATCTTTTTTTCGAAAAATTGAATTGAAATCAACTTGCAGCACTAATTGATCAGGCTAAGTCAGCTTTGTACGCCGGCAGGAAAGAGAGCTCTCTGACTGGCTGTTCAGTGAATAAGTGCAGGAGAAGGGAAAGCGAAGTGAGAAAAGCAAGCAAACTACGCTCTCAAGAGCTTATCTTTCTAATATTTGTCAACTTCACAGTGATTTTTGACAGGGATCACCATTTTACACAGAATAAGGGGTTGGAAACTAAACTCAATGGGGTGTTTGATGTATAAAATCTGATCTACACTGACACGTAAGTGACATCCATGGCCTTCAGTGTAAGGCCGTTTGCTTTACGAGAGTCACATGGTTACCTGGGTGTCCTCGAGTGGGTCGCTGCAACAGAGGAGGAGGGGGAGGTTGCTGCTGAGGTGGGTGCAGGTACTGGTGCTCAGGGTGGTGGGTGAAAACTGAAGGATTGTGGGTAACAGGTGCGGCATGCAGGGAGGTGTTGGGGTGGCGTGGGTTCAATCGAGGGTCCACATGCTTAGCAATTCTCGAAGCAGGAGAGTCCTTTAAATGGATACAAAAAGAAATGAGAAGGGCACTACAAAGGAGTGGCAGAGAAATAATGTTTACAAGAGAGTAAATGAGATATAAGCAGAATTAATGATAATATAAAATACATGTTTAGCGATGCACTAAAAATGATATCTGTAGCCGAGGCAGAAACGCTGAACACACATGCCAAAGGTCACATGCACCATGAGGTTGTACTTTACATAACCTACTATTTGGCTATATTCAGTTGAATATATTCTGAATATTTGCTATTTGGTGTATCCTCAGATATAAAAAAAAAGGACAAACATGAAAAACACATAATGTAACAATAACACAATCAATAAGATGTTTGGATTAACCGCGACATCAGATGAAAGCAAGCAGATGCAAGACGCATACATAATACACACCTGAGGGACCATGTATATATAGCATGGTTAATTTCAGTGACTTTACACTTACACACATACATATAGTGTACATATGTGTGCGTGTGCGTATGTGTGTGTGAGAAACGTACAAAGCTGCGAGAAGGTAGGTTTTCGGCTCGTCCTCTGATGACGGTGCCACTCAGACTGCGAGCTATGCGACGCAGGTTCTCGGCACTGTACATCTGATCCTCACCCGCTGGTACGTCATGCTCCGTGGGGGTAACAAGCTGGGGGGGAAGGGAGAAAAAAGAAAAATAAAAACAGTTCAAATTTTACACCCTAATTAGCAACAATGAGCATCATCACTCCTTTCAGTGCCAGTTAACCTCAAGCACACATACAGCTGTGCATGAATGCATGTTCATCCCCACGCACGCACACACACACACACGCGTCACTTACTCCGTGTGCAGGAGTGCTGATGTATTCTGGTGTCCTGTAGGCACTCCTCTCAATCTCAGCAGTTGGCGTTTTGGAGCGTCCAAGTGAGCCTGAGTGTCCAGATGTGAGTCTGCGTGCTGCAGCAGGGCCTAGAGAGAGGAGGTCATGCTCAGGATAGCCTTAAAATAACAACCATATAATTTTACATGCACTCCTGTCATAGCACTAAGATGACAAAACTTTGGATACAAGTAATGATAGTATATTACAATGGTGCTTGAAATTGCTTAAAAAAGGAACAAAACATGATGAGGGGGTGTTCTTGTTACCACCCTGAAATTGTTTTCCAAGAACAGCAGATTTTTTATTACAGCAAGTGTTTAATACCTCTTAGACAGCAGAGATTTGCTAACAGTTAAGATAGTTCCTGCTGTCATTTACAGCAGCTATAAACAGTATAAAAGTGCCACGTACTCCGTCCAGAAAAACTAACTTACAGCTTTAACTTGCCTCCTTGCATAAACTTTAACTAAACCTCTCCTCACTGAAAACTGTGCTATGTCAAGGATTATACATTTTTTCCTTGTTAAATAACAGCACGTTTTTAAATCCCTTCATTACCAGGCTTATACTATGTAGAGCTTCTGCTATACAAACCCCTGTGTACCCTGTTACTTTAGAAGTGATAACGTAGTAGAAACAATATACAAATATGAACCTGTAATTTGAATTACATCCGCCACTACTGTTAGAGCTGGTGATATAGAAAATTAATCAATACCTTCTAACCAGTCAGGTTTCAGAAATCAACAGGGCTATGTACGTACATGTACATTTGCACGACACTTACATTTTTTTTTTTTTTCAAACACACATTTTCTCAGTATTTCCATAAAAAATGATGAGGTGCAGTTTGACAAATCTTGTTGGACAATATTAAATGGATCTATAAAATATAACTATGGAAATTGAGAAAGAGATATAAATTCTAACTTGTGTCTCCCTAACTCCTAAACGGCTGGCTAGCTAGGTTTCTCTTTACTGCAACAATATTGTGGAAGAGAATTTAGCAATTTGCATGTTTTTGCATATTTTATACATCATGGAATTTTTACTGAGTGTAAGGTCATGTAAGGTGTAACTCCATACCAGAGTATTTGTTTGTACTTTCTAAATCTGGTGCCATTTTCATAAAACCTGCTCATCCCAGGACCCTTATTCACAATATGAACTTTTACATATTAGTTCACTTTTGAGAAAAGTTTCTCTCTCAAGTGGTCACCGGGAATTTCCCTTCCCATAGTTGTCTCTGGGTTGCTTATTAGGGATCTAAATCTACATCAGGATTTCTGTAATGCTGTAGATTTGAAATTGAACCTATAGCCAAATCTGTAGTCTCAATTTTGTTTAGTCTCACTACACTTTGCTTTTGTCTCTAGAGAGATTATATAATGCAGTCGATTTAATGTCTCAGATGCTCATACACTGCTCCTTCCATACCCTCTTTGACCCTTGACCTTAACTCTCTCTTCTACAGTAAATGAATACCTTGTCTCCCGGCGGGATTTGGAGTGGGCCCGCAAGAGCCTCGTGGTTTGCTGGGAGCCCGCAAGCTAGCTCTGTAAAGAGAGTCGAGTTCAGACAGCTCTTCGCAGGGCGAGCCGCACGGCTGTGAAGCATTTTGGGAATTGTAGTATCTGGTGACGTTTTCAGCCCAGCGCTCTACAGGCATGGGTCTGGCCGGTGAGGTGGAGCGCGGCATGTGGCAGGAGGATGAAGGAGAAGATGACATAGAATTCTGCGTAAGTGGAGGGGTATCAGGGCGCTGTGATGGTGGAGGGTTGAAGACTGATGACTGTTGTGAGTGGAACATCTGTGGCTTCTCTTCTACGCTGTAGTGATCAGAGGAAGAGGAAGAGCGAGGGACACTGAAGCTTCGGGACACAGGTGGGTGATGATTCGGCCCATGTGTGTGAGCTTCGGGTCTGTCTCTGGCTGGCAAAGGCATCTGAGGAGCGCTGGTTATGGTGAACACAGACACAGAGCTGGCACTGGGTTTACAGGTTGTGCGGGAAGAGGCAGGGGAACGCTCCTGTGAGTCTGAGTGAGAGTGTTCTTTCTGTCTGTTACTGATGGATGAAGGATGTTCGGGGCTCTCTCTGAAGTAGGATTGGGAGAGATCTGGAGTGGATGGAGCAGGAGAATGGGGCATTATGGGGGATGGTAATGGCGGGCCTAAGGAAGCTTCTGAGAGCGCATCCACAACCTCCTCTTCAGCATCTGTCAGAAGTATTTGGATCTTGACAGGCTGTTCACTATAAAAATAAAACAGAAATTAAAATAGCCACTTGCACAACAAGTACACACGCACTTCCAACTAAACTCCTGGCAGCGAATATGGTTGAGTCTTTATTCAATGTTCAGGCACTCTTCCCCTGCAGGAACCCAAAATCACGAGGTGCCGTTACACGTGAGGAACCAGGGTTGATCTTCGTTCATGGGTCATAATACCGACAACCTTCCAGTTTCTATTCAAAGTGGGTTCTTCTCCTGAGAACAGAAACTGGTGTGTGTCTTGGTAGATTAATGTCAGTGATTAGTTAAATACAAGTTTTACAGAACAACCAAACTTAAAAGAAACTGCATTTAGCTAGTACGCTTTTTTTTTTTTTTTTTTAAATATTGGCTCTTTCATGTTTCTGCAATGTTCTTGTTCTGAAAAGATTGCAGGGAAAAAACTAAATTTAAACCAACCAACCAGTCTTAACTTGTAACTTTTTCTAACAGCAAACCAGGAACTTGTGTGTGTTCAGAACACTATTTCCTCGCATTAGTTCGAGAACCTCAGCGGAAACACGCCTCTTCATTTGCATAAATGATGTAATGCCGTCCCCTGTGCAACCAACACAATCAACAGTAAAACCTGGTGTCATTCTCCCATTCTTCTTCTCCCGTCAACCTACTGCCTGTTAATTAGGCAGCTTGTCTTTTCTTACAGAGGTGCGTGTGCAGACACTCCACCTGCAGTGTGTCCATACACACATGCACACACATCAGAGCCAGCAGCAGGTACCTGATAGGCAGCTTTTGCTCCTTCTCTTCCTCCCTCTCCTCCTTCTCCTCTTGCTGCCGTTGCTGCTGCTGTTGCTGCTGCTTCTCCTGCTGCTGCATGCGCTGCTGCAGGCCTCGTGCCCTCCTCATACACTTTTGCTGTCGGGCCTCAGCCACTGTCCTGCCCTGCCCGTTAGCACTGCCCTCATGCATGGCATGCCTGAGTTTGGCTTCAGCAGCAAATACAAAATGAAAGAAAAGAAAAGAATAGAAAAAAGAAATAAATGAATGAAAAGATGCAGAAAAAATAAAACGTTTCGTCATGGGATGCATGCAAACATATAATTGGTATCAACTAAAGTACCACATTGGGCTGGATAAGGAGGAGAAAGGAAGAGAGAATGCTGGAAAATTTGAATCTGTAATCTTGCACAAATGTTAAACCGAAACCCTTTCCAAGGAAAAAAAAAAAAAAAGGTCAAATTATGATGAATGTTAAGTTTGTAAAATTAAAATGAGTTGCATTCAGCCATGGAGTGAACTTAAAATAAACTGTAGACTGAATCAAAAAGTAAAAGAATTAACAGAAAAAAAATCTTTTGAAATCCCTCCAAGCTTCAATATAAGCCTCACTCCAATTCATTTATACAGACATGAGAACTCTCGTGAGCTCAGAAAACCTGCTAAAGATTTCACCAAGTGCACAGGGGAACTTGTAAAACACAGGTATAGGACAAAGGTTGAGGTAACGAGATATATGAATGGGAAGAACACAGAAGATTTTGCATGTGTGTGTGTGTGTGTCACACTTGAGGAATAATACAACATTCAGACATGGAGAAAAAAAAACAGGACACACCCTGCATCAAGATGATGGCTGAAACTAAGAGAGTCACATCTGGACCACAGGGACAACGCACAGACACAAGTTGATATTTACAAACCAGCACAGACCGCCAACATCCGAAGAAGCATATTAAGTGGTTGCCATAGATATATGTCCCCGCCCCCATTCCCATGCCAACTATAGCCTCATTGTATTTATAATCACAGCAGATGTGTGAAGACACTCCGAGACATTCTCTCTCGTTGCTAACGGTAAAAAAACATGCTATGAAAGAGTTCAGCTTGTAAAACTGAAAGAGCTTAGCATGTAGCAGGATTTATTTTTACTTCCGACAAATTGCAAAATAATCGAAAGGAAAGAAATGTAAATGAAAGAATGCAGCATCATAACGTGCATAGAACTGATAAAAACCCAAGGGGTTTCCAGAAGTGAAAAGCTAACTTTAGGTTTATGGCAGTGACTCATTTCCTGGAAAATTACCATGATAACTAGTGGCAATGACAAGGAAAGGTACAGCTCAGAGAAGCAACTTGAGCATTATTCTCAATTAAAAAAAATGAAATCTGACAAAACAGCTACTTCGTACAGCGGCAATAATAATGCTACACAAAGACCAGGGTCACTATAAAACAATCTGTTATAAAATCCATTTAATGCATTTCTTTTAATGACTTGAACTTGGTCGCATCCTTAAGCCCTCCCTCAAGGTTTACTGAAAGTAAAACATGCAGTATTCACTGTTAGAGCTTCATTTTTTATTTAAGCTGAAAACAAGGTTTAGTTTAAGTTTATTAATTTCACAAATACTTTAACAGCCTGAGTCCATAAAAGAAATGTCAACTCTGGTCAAATTAGTGAATAGATAGCTCTCCAAATAATGTCCACATTTGTGCATATGGACTCTGCTTGATGACAGAATCTACATGTAGTTTGATGTTTCTATGTGATGTCAGCTGAAAAGAAATATACTTAAAAAATATCAGTAGCTTAATATTCAAGCTTATTATAGTCATTTTCTGCATGTTTCAAAACAATTGTCAGGTTTTCCAGGACTTGTAGGAACTCTGAGCCTTTTCAACTAGGAGCAACATTTATGAAGAAGTGTTCAGTCTGTTTTGAGTTGGCAGTTTATAAGCAATTATCAGTGCAAGTGGTGACTCAACAGTTACGGCTCTGGGTTACTGATCAGAAGGTGGAGGGTTCAAGCCCCAGCATCGCCAAGTTGCCACTGCTGGGACCTTCAGAAAGGCAGTTATGCCTATCTGCTCCAAGGGTATCATGGCTGACCCTGCGCCCTGACCCCAGCTTCCGAACAATCTGAGATATGTGAAGAAAATTATGTCACTATGATATAATGTATGTGACAAATCAAGGCTTCTTTTTCTATTTGTGAGTAAAGCCACATTCATATTAACAAATGACAGCAACTTATCCAAACTTCAGCCCACTGTTACAAGGCTCATTTCATCGCTTTAATGACATCATGGATAATTTCTACATGTTCGGCACTAAAACAATTAGCTGAGTGTGTTCCATTTGTGTAGAAGAAGCGTACAGAGATTAGCCATCAAAAAAGAAACCCTAAATAAGGTAAAAAAAAATTATAATAAATAAAAAAATCTATAGTAACCTTCTGCGGAGGACCAATGAGGTAAAAGTACACAGCTTACAAACAGAACTCTCTAAGACAAATCGCCATTTTTGAAAATGATGCTGCGGTAATGCATGCAATGAACTACAAGGTCTGCATTACTTAAACACAGATAAAGGAAACATATACACGCACACATACAGTATATATATATATCATACATATAGGCAAGCATGTGGTGGCGATGGCACACATGATGGACAGAATTCTGAAGGTAGGTCCGTTCTACTTACACATTGCTTCGTTTACCACAGAGAGTGCGGCAGTGACCTCGCCTGCCTGCTCCAGTCTCAGAGACTGATCTAACAGAGCTTCAGCGTCCAGCACACACCTCTCAAAGCCATCCCCTTTACCTGCAGACAACACGCACACCAAAGCACTGCATCACACAGAAGCCCAGAAACCCGCACACCTGCACACCCATGCACAAAGTTTAACATGTGAATGCAAGCATCCACAAACACACACTGCACACATACCGTCCTGACATCTGGCTACTGGCTACTGCCACACCCACACACACTCCCACATGCAGCCCCAAGCAGGAGCAAAGCCCCAGAAATGCCCCTGGCTCCTCTCCTCCATAGTGTTTAGCACTGTTAGACTCTGACCTTGGTTCTGCAGCTCATCTAGGTCCATGAACTTGCTGGGTTTGGGGTTAAAGCCCATGGCTGCTTCTTTCTCTTTCTCTTGCCTCCTCTGCAGCTCCTGCTCTCTTGCCCTGCATGCCACCTCCTCCTGGAGCTCGTCAAGCTCGCTTCGGGCCTCTGCGGCTGCAAACACATGTTTGTAATTCAGTCTCTGTAGTGTACTTCTGCTGACGTGTGTGTCACTGTGGCTCAAGAATAAACCTTCCCTTAACCTTAACCTTGTTAGTAATAAATAAACAAGTTAATGAATTAATAAATAATCATGGGGACTAACAAAATGACTGTGACTTTTAAATACAACTTAATAGAAATAATGCTCAAGTAACACCATAATCCTACATGCACATTACAAATTACACACCTAAACTCATCTGACTGGTTCCTCTGATGGAGGCTTTGACATCCTGCAGGAGGGAACTGCTGCTTTTCGACTTCTGTACACTCTTCCATGCGGGATTGACCCCACAGGGTGGCTTTACCAAGCTCGTGTCTTTCACACTAGGAGAAGCATACGAGAAGCCATGATCAGTAGGTGTCTCTGCAATATGTGCTCTATTAAATGGGACTAGCTGCAAGGAAACATCCAGGCCTTTGTGAGCTAAGCTACACTCATATCAGAACCTGTATTTCTTACCTGTTAGAGAAAAAGAAACAACAACCAGAACTGGGAAAAGAAATGCATAAACTACACCGGTTTCAAGAGCAGAAAAAACACTGCCAGATTCTAATAAACCTTAAGTGGACTTTAAATGACCACTTTCATTATGAGATGATCAGATGTTTAATTTTAGACAATTAGCTATTCTAAAAAGCAAGGCTTAAAGAACATCAAAACAACAAATGCTAATGCAACATGATAATTAGGACAGCAGCCTAATCATTACACTTATCTTTTATTAAAACTCCAAAAGCTGGATAGTGCATGGCAACAGCAGTCTCACACACATCAAACATGATAGATGACAGAAAACGTGCATTTCTCCGCTATAATACCGCGCTGCTGGCAAGTTATTTTTAGGGGTAGCAGAGAAGTCCTGGTGTCAAAATGAGGCTGAGGATTCCCTCATTTGTACTACATCATGGAATCCTCATTTAAATATTCTAAAGATAAGATTCCGACAGAGTTTTCCAAGGCCCTCCTAGTAAACAAAATTGCTCTGTTGCTATGGCGACATATGGATGTGATACGCTAATAAATGTGGTATCAAATTGGAGCTTATTGAACCAGGAATCTGAAAATATGCATAACGCATATCATCCACATTGTGACTTAATACCTGATTTGACGTGATAGGTCACATACTGTACGATTATCTTTTAACTTTATGTCATCATCTTGAAATAATTCAACAATACTATATTGCACTTTGGTTACCTATTTTTTTTAATGTGCTTTACAAACTGATTTGACTGGAGGAATGTGTGCAAGTACCTGAGCGATCCATTCACAGCTCCCTCATTAATGGGAATGTCCAGGCTCACAGGACTGTTGCTGTTCCTCTCACTGCTTTCATACCCACTCTCCATCCTCTGGATGAGCCGAGGAGGTTCCATCCTCTTGCCCGGCGTCGATGGTAGCGTCCTAGACGCAGAACTGGCACCAAAACTCATTTGATCCAGTGAGCCTGTCAGTGCCCCCTGGTGGCTGGTATCCTCCGACAACACGGTGCCCAACGGCGCGTAGCCAGCCTGCTTGCGTCTCTCTCTGCTGAAGATGCTGTCGATGTTCAGAGTGTCTCGACGTGGTTTCCAGGCTGGCCTGTAGCGTCCTCCACCGGAGCTGGACCTGGACTCGCTGCTGGTGCTGTCAGCGGATAGCGGCCGGTTCAGGATGATGCTGCTCATGCTCTCCTTAAAGTCCCGTAAACGGCTCGAGCAGGGTTTAGGAGTGCCACGAGGGACCTGTTGCTCTTTCAGGGTCTCACCTGAAATAATGCAATGCTGATACTCAAAACAAAATACACAAATTGTGCCAAAATACAGTACCATCAAGGCTGTGATGTTTTTCTCGGTTACTAAGAGGATGTTGACCTCAGACTGTTATCAGCTTTACATTTTTCGTTGTGTGCTGTACTTCCTGATGAATCTTTCCTGCTTTACCCCTCTACTGTGTGTGTTAAGCTGCATACCCTCACTGTGGTATCCTGCAGAAGACACCTCATCTGTCTTTGAGGGTCGACTTCTCTCATCGAAGCGGCGGGGTCGGCTGCCACTCCTCTTCCTGTCCACGACTCCACTCTTCCTATCTGTTGTCCCACTTTTTTTAGGCGTGTGACGCTGTGCAGGTTCACTGTCAGGCAAAGGGCCTTTGGAACAAACATTAAGGAGAGAAGCACGGTCATATAATATACTTCGTCTAAGTTTCTGCTTCTGCTTCTATTCACATGCTTGGATTAGGTGTTTGTACATATGTCTGCTGCAGCTTTTCTTCAAGCTGATGATTCTATATTCAAAAACGCCTCTCTAGAACAAGCATGTGAGTATGTGCGCAGTGGAGGTGCGTGTGTGTGTGAACGTGTTGGATGTACCTGTAGTGTCCAGACTGCTGTGTGATGCGGTGTTTTCGGGGTTGCACACGATGGTTCCCTGGGAGTCTGACGAAAAGTGAGAGGCCATAGACTCGTGGTGCGAGTGGGACTGTTTATAGCTGTAGCTGTCTGTCGAGGAGTCTGTTCGTGTGTCGCTCGAAATGGATGGCTCACGACCTGAAAAAATTTTCATTAATTAAAAAGACAATGAAAGATTTACAGAACTAGTCTAAAAGCAGAAGTAAGGTAAAGTCAAGTGTGGTATCAAATGGAGAAAGCATTTTATTCATTTAAATATAAAAAGCCTGCAAGTGATACCGGAATAATAATGCAAATACAGCTGCAGTTATCTCAAATGAGGAACAACGAATTAACTTTTAAAAAATGTCACCATTTCACACTTGACCTTAACTAAATGAAATAATAATGAGAACTAGAAAAAAAAAACTGTGTTACTAGCTGTATTTGTGATACAGAACTGCAGGTGGTATACCAGAGTCTTCGCTGTCGTAGTAGGTTTTGGTGTAGTGGTGAAGGTCCAAGCGAGACGTCAGGTCCGGCACAGACACGGGTGTGCCGCGGGGGTCAGCGTAAAGCAGCAGAAGTGGTTGGTAATGACCCTTTATACAACGAGATACCACGTCCCTCCATTTCGGCCCAATCTGTCAGAGACACAGAGAGGAGGACTCTTAGGTTTGACTTCAGCTCAAACTGACATTTCTGAACGCAATATAAGCACCACTTTTAGGACGCACGGGAATATCTCGACGAGACGACAAGATCCTAGCAGAGTTACAAGGTTTATTTTAGAAGCTGCAGAAGAAATCACAGTTTTTTTTTAACAAGACCTTACCCTGACTTGGATTTCCTACACTGATTTCCTCTGTGCTCCTTCCATCGTCACACGGAGACAGGATGCAAAAGCAGCCGGGGGGTAACAGACAAAAATGTGTGACATTGCGTGTTTGTGAGAGTGTGTCAGAGAGAGAGAGAGTGTCAGAGAGAGAGAGAGAGAGAGAGAGAGAGAGAGAGAGAGAGAGAGAGAGAGAGAGAGAGAGAGAGAGAGAGAG
>JAQQZR010000038.1:7325526-7339374 GCA_030068235.1 Notoglanidium macrostoma
GAGTGAGTGAGAGAGTGAGAGAGAGAGAGAGAGAGAGAGAGAGAGAGAGAGAGAGAGAGAGAGAGAAAGAGAGCACTCCCTGGCTGAAAGCAAAAAACTAAGGTTTGATTCCTCATATTTTCATAGAGAGATTATGCACATTAGTCACAAAGGCAGCATTACCAAGGGTGCCAATAGTTTTGGGGCCTGACTGTGTGATTACTGAACAGGCACACATCCAAATACAAATAAACATAAAACACGCACACACACAAAGATCCAATTACCTTCAGAGCTCATTAGATGTAATTAGCGGTCTGAGATAGAGAAGTGCGGTGTGTGTGTGTGTGTGTGTGTGTGTGTGTGTGTGTGTTCTCACAGGACAGTTGCGCAGGTCTCCCACTGTGCTAGCGTTCCTCAGAAGTTCCCCAAACATGTCAGGAGTTGGTTTCTCCCTGCACTCCAACATCCTTACAGCCTGATTACTGCAACATACACAAATAATTACTATTAATATTATGTTTATGGGGTATTTTCATTTGCTTCTCTTTAGACCATAAATATATATATATGTCCCCACAAAGTCAAAATTGTCATATATCCCTCCTCTTTCACATACACACACAAAATAGTAGTAGTAGTAGTGATAAAAAATAATAACAACAATAATAACAACAGAATATTAGTTTGCAGTTTGTGTAAATGTTTGTATATGCTTGTATGTTAGGATGTTCGTGTGTGCACATGCCTGCAAGGTGGCCTCTAACTGCTGTTTGCCTTCATATTCACAGGGCTTCATGCACACACGCGCACACTCACACACAGCTACTGCAATACTACACACTCTGCCACAGCAAGCTTGCCTGCAGGAACAGTCGCAATCTGCATTCAACCTGCAATCACAAGACCCTGCTACTCTTACACCATCACCTTATCCTGCAGTGCATGTGGCCGAGTTCTCCACCATGTGCTCTCTCGGTGTGAGGTGCTGAAGTAATGCTGACTCTGCACTGGACGAGACCCAGCCCTCTCGTACCCCGCTGTCTCTGCTCTGCAATCGGCTACAAACATACTCGCTTTGCTTCAGCGCCTGCATTTCTTCAACAAAAAAAAACCAATCTTGCACTAATGTCTGGAAGCCCATTCTCTGTATCTTGCTCGGGTGCAGGGGTGAGGATTCACTTCACTGGCTACACAATATCAGCTCGTATAATAAAAAAATCCACCTTATGTGGTATAAAATGAGATCCATCAGAAGATGCCTGCTAGGGATTTCTATGAAGTTTTTCCCCTCAGGCACTATGAAGCATTATGGACAGCAGAGATGTGGTGATGTGCAATACTGTGAAAAGGCCTTGGACCAGATTTCAAGCAAAGGTTTAAGGGACCTCAGACCCAAACATTCATTTCACAGCATTTGTTCCACCTTGAGGATGCCAATGCCAATACCTAAAACATTACTTAGATTAAACCATCATTAAATCAATACAATACACATCTGCATAGTTTTCTCTAGCACAGCTAACTATTATGAGCTAACCTGGAAATTCTGAGAAAAAAGCTGAAGTCATTTTTAAATTCCCAAACTTCAGTGATGTTAGCTAACTGCCTGGGAAAGCGTGCAAGCTAACCTAGCAGGAAGTCATATTCTAAAACGCCCATAATGCCAAGTTTAATGCTAAAGCTAGTCAGGTACCTAAAACGCAGCTGACATTATTTCTGCGTTTGTCCAAAAGTTGTAACTTGTAATTTCCAACTTTCAATATCCAAAGAAAACTCTCAACTAGGAATTCCTTCTCGAGATCTCAGGACACGCTCCTGAACTCTGAGCTCAGCAAGTGATGGCAAATCAATATGGCTGCACAAAGCATCAAGAGTACACCGGCCTACCTACAAATGAGTAAATGAGTATAAACACACGGGCATCTATGTTTTTTCACCGTTTATAGCTCAGGCGCATAGAAACCTCCGAGGTCGGACTTCCCACGGGTCACTGATCTACTCTGGAGCGTTACTGATCAGAAGGTTGGGGGTTCAAGCCCCAGTACCACCAAGCTGCCACTGTTGTAAGGCCCTTACCCCAATCTGCTCCAGGGGCACCATATCATGGCTTACCCTGAACTCTGACCTCAACTTCCTAACAGCTGGGCTATACGAAGAAAAGAATTTCACAGTGCTGTAATGAATGTGACAAATAAGCGTTTTTTCTTCTAACTGTGTTCATCCTTTCACAGCAGTTGTACGTGCACATTTTTTTTTTGGTCTGACCTCAACACAGGCATGCAGTACTCACCACAAAGAGGTGGTGGAGATGTAGTGCACCATCTGAATGAAGGGCAGAGGATCTGATGACGCTCCACAGCTCCCACACACACACTAGAGACGAGGAGAGAACAGGACAGTAAATATAATGAGTGTAAAGTGATACATACTGTATATATAGTGTGGTTAACAGCACATTTATTGACACGAGCATTTCTCTGGCTGTAAAGTGACAGGGAGTGTTTCTAGGAAAGTAAATATAGCTCTGAGAACAAATTGTCCCCAAACATAGCAGGAGTAGGAGCTTCACCTGCTCGAAGAGCGTCATGGCAAACTTCTGGTGTGGAATGCAGTGTTTGGCTGTACAGATGTCCTCCTTGCTCTCATCAGCGATGTGAAAGTGGATACGCATGAGGATGTTCTCCTGAGAGAGGCAGAGAGGAAGACAGTGAGCGAGTCATTTTGGGACTATGGGCGCTTTGTGTGTCTCAGGGACTGCGTGCACTTTCACTGAACTCCCCATGAGTCCCCATTTAAGATGCATGATCAAACAGTTGGTATTTTATAACCTCCATTTTTATACAGGAATATGATGCGAGTGTGAAGAGGAAAACACAGGGTTCATCAAGTGGCATCTAGCTGCAGTCCAACTGACTAAATCCTGTGGGGGCAGGGGGGTGGGTAGAAGCCCAAGGCTGGATGGATGTGTGAAAGAAAAGTAAGAAAGGTAAAACACAGGTAAAAAAAAAAAAGTTAACGTTTGATCGGAGGAAAATGAAGCGTTGGAAATGATTCTGTGATGACCAACTGTACTGCATATAGTTAGTCACCGCTTATGTGTGGGTGGGTGTTTTAGTTAAATGCTAGTTTAAATGCAATTTACGTCTAACAAAGCAGACTCATCTTCTGTCCAGTCGGTGGATACTAATAGGTATAAACAATCTGAAGAAGACCAGAAGCCGTACTGTGTTTAAGTAAATGAAGAAACCATAGATCATCCACTTGAAGAGGCTCTAAGAAGTGGAGACACTTTGTCCTTAGGGCCTTACGCATATTGATCCTAACAGCCATGGGGATTTAGGTTTCACTGCTCCCTCAGCTCTCTCTGCTTTGGCAAATAGAAGCTGGTGAAAGGGCATGAACATGTATTCGTCCTCACAGGGCAAAAGGGAGCTGTTCACTGAGCTGCTGCTTCCATCCCATTGTCCAGGAGTACACTGATCAGAGACCAATATCACTGGGGAAAGGCAGTCTTACAGCTAGCATGGTTCAGTTGCTCCAAATTAACGCTCAGCATATCCCACACCTCACAGCTCTCAGCTCACTGGGAGAAAACGCAGCAAATAGCTGCATCTAGTTCAATGGAAAGAATGAAGAGAACGGAAAGGTGACAAGTGATCAAACGTGACCTTTCCTTCTGCTCGCCTTGACAGATCCAAGGCGTGAATTAATATCAGCCAAAATAAACAGAGCAGCGCTGTGGTGTTATAGCACACATGTCCTCGGGATTTATTCTACCAGAGCAACGTAATTCACAAGTCACATTACAAATTTTACACATGTGCTTGTAATTAATTGATGGGGTCAAGAGGAAAAGAAGTGGTGAAGAGACAAAGAACATGAAGGGGTTGAAAGGTTCATTGCACTTTCTTGGGGGCAGTAAAGATGTTAACTGCTATTATACCACAGCACTGCTGACTGCTCAATTCCGATTAACTTTCTAGGACGGTAGCTCCGGCTGCAATTTTTATATTTAACGTGCTTGATATTTTCATGTTTTATCTCTAGAAACAACTTATACAGAAGGACTCGCATGGTGGATGCGCCACATAAATGGATTTAAAGAATTCTAGATCATTGACTTGGTAAAGGTTTTGGAAGGAGTCTTCAGTGTCAGCTCCGTAACCATGTTTCTTCAAGTTTTCTGAGTCAAATTATTAGGATGAAGAGCTTTGCTGTTTCATGGTAACATGGTAAGCGATCTTATTAACTTCACGTGAGAGAAAAACAGATAGGCTGGCAAGGGAACAACTGCTTATAGCCACTATAACGCAAGTCTCAACAGGAACCGATGTGTTTGTCACTACAAATGGATGAAATGTACGTGTCATTTTTTTTCTAAATGAAAACTTAGCATTGCTGGCAAACTGCTGTGGTATGAATAGAATAAAACACTTCTGGATGTGCTGTTACAGCAAAATAATCAACTTCTAGGTGGTAACAGGAAATCTACTTTGTGTTGGACCACATCACACCACCCTGTTGTTGATTATTTTCTATAACGGTTTTGTCCTTATTCAGCCACTGAGAGCATTAATGAGGTCGGGCACTGATTTCAGGCGAGGACGCCTGGGGTGCAGTCAGCGTTCCAGTCTATCCCGAGGGTGTTCACTGGGGATGAGGTCAGGGTTTGAGTTCTTCCTGTCTAAAGCATGGCAAACCACGTCTTAGCAAACCATGGTCCTCGCTTTGTGCACAGGGGCCCCGTCATGCTGGAACAAGTTTGGGAACTCGGATGCTCTTCTAGTGGCCACACAGAGCAATTCAGGATAAAAACAACTGAACTTTATATGACCCTGTACATGGACCTTTCGGTTTCACACTTCTCCCATTGCTGAGCTTACTGGAGTAGAAATTCACATCTGTGCTGTGCATCCTTCTGGAGATGATTTGTTTGAATGCGCAGAGGTTAATTACCCAGAAGTTATATGAAAGTCACATTACTATGACCTTGCCCCACATTTGCACACTTTTTACAAATATTTAATATACAGTTCCAAGTTATCTTTTAGATTGATATGAAAGAAAACCCCTTAAGGGTCACATTAATCCCTGTACTTTTTAGATTACACCGATTCAGAAAGCAAGTATTAGTGTCTAATAAAGAACATGGTGTTGATGTTCACCATAAAGAACAACATTGATGTTTAAGTTATCTTCCCATCTTCTGAACCTGTTTAATTGCTGTATATGGTTTAGCAGCCTACTCCTGAATTTCATCCAAGCTTTAAGGGCACTTACAAAGCACTCAGCAGCGTCGTCCATGATGCCCAGCTGGAAGCGCTGCTCATCCTGAAAGGTCTTGGCCAGAGCCGTCCGCAGAGCGTCAGAGGGCAGCACCTTCTCCGTGCTGTACTGAAACTGCACAAAGATGCTCTGCAACATGACAATACACAGAAAAAAAAAAACGCTATTGATAAATATATGCATTTATCACATATAAAACTACGGGTCTGGGTCATTCAAAAAGAAAAACTGTAAAATAATCACTACTACTGAGACACTCTAGCTCGTTAATCTGCTTATCTACATTTTCCTTGCAAATTGGAGATCAAATCAACAACAGAAGAACAGATGAGTGGAGAATAAAGACTGCCAAGTCAGTAAGAGATTAATCTGTCCTCACTCTGTTCCTCAGCCGAGTGAGATAAAAACAACACTGACCACTGCCAGGTTTTACCTGGTGAAAACACAGTCGGATCAGTAAACCTGTACTCGACGCCTGAGCATGCAGAGCGAACATGTGATCATGTTTGTAGCGATTTTGCTCTCACGCGCTCTCTCTCCTTCCATTTGATCTTTATCTCTGTCTCTTTTGGCTCTTTCTCTCTCCCTCCCTCCCTCGGTCCCTGGATGCCGCCAGTTGGCCTGATTCAGTGTAGCCATAGCGGCCATCATAATTACACTTATACAACATATTGCATAACAGTTTCACATGTATAAGCAAAATTACTGGCAAAAAGGGAAATTTGAATAAACAATTAAATAAATATCTTAGTAAGGGGCGGCACGGTGGTGCGGTGGTTAGCACTGTCACCTCACAGCAAGAAGGTCCTGGATTCGATCCCTGGATCACCCAGGGTGCCTTTCTGTGCGGAGTTTGCATGTTCTCCCCGTGCATATGTGGGTTTCCTCCAGGTGCTCCGGTTTCCTCCCACAGTCCAAAGACATGTAGATTAGGTCAACTGGCTACTCTAAATTGCCCATAGGTGTGAATGTGAGCGTGTGTGGCTGTTTGTCTGTGTTGGCCCTGTGGTGGACTGGTGACCTGCCCAGGGTGTACCCCACCTCTCACCCAAAGATGCTGGGATTGGCTCCAGTTTCCCCGAGACCCAGACGGATAAAGCGCTATACATAATGGATGGATGGATGGATATCTTAGCAAGGGTGTTCTATAATCAGTGCAGGACAACTTCACATGGTGTTTGTTAACGAAAAGGAACCCCAAGTCACCAAAAACGGCTTCCTCACTGTACACACGCCTCAACGATTTTTACACACGGATTGAAAAAATTTAATAATAATCCACCTAGCGAGAGGACATGTGATAAAGGACATTTGACAGAAGGTATACAGATTTTTAGGTCGCATTGTCGAGTGAAGAGCACACACGCCAACAAATGCGGGGCTCAAGTTGAGTTTTCAATCAGCTAACAGCAAACCGACCACCACTAGTCATGATGACTAGTTTCTTTTTATTTCTTTGCTTCAAATGTACCACTTAGCATGGAATAATTTACATAATATAATCTTTCAGCAGTGGTTTAGCTAAAAGTACCAACTAACTAGTTAGCTTTTAAAATGATAACTGGTTCTGTGTACTAAACGGTTTACAATCCAGTGTAAATAGTAGACGCTTTGCCTTTATATTGTCTATTTAAATCCAGGAAGCAATTGTTTTTCTAACATTAGGGTAGGCTCCACACTTGTTGACCAGGGATATGGTTTACTCAGCAAGAACTAAACATGCCACTGGTTAGACAGACAGTAAACAGGTAGACCCCGACACGGCAGTACTGCGGAACATACAGGTAGACATCCGGCCGTGTCTTACTGAGATGACACACTACTCATCTCTTGTTGTTGAGCTTGTGACAGAAAGCACAGCTGGTTCGTGAATGTGTTAGACAGAACGTGATTAAAGGCAGAGAGATTGTAGACACAAAGGAGACACAATGAGCCTGAAGTGTTGGTGACAGGAGAAAAGAAATAATCCAATTTATTCATCCTTCTCCCTGGCCAAGTGGTACACAGCAATGGCTTCTACTTGAGAAAAACTAAACTTGGGTGCAAAGCTAGCCTTCCAGCCTCAAATCAATTTGAAATACATTTTTCTTCCCACATAATATCGATCTGATCTCAAATATCCACTTACCGCACTGAGTACAGAAACCCAGTATGAAAGAAACACACAGGAATATGAACCAAATGTCAATAGGGATTACAAACACAGGAAACACTACATGATTAGGCTAGCCTTTACCTTGAGAGCACAGAAGATGCAGGAGTCCTCCATGCACTTGTGTGTGGTTAGCTGCCGGAAGCTTCTGCGGAAAATATCCAGGTGCCAGAGGACCTGTAAAGCAGGGAAAAATCAAAGAAACATGACGTGACATGCAACATGCAACTCACCAGACCTGGAAGCGAAACAAACTGTTTTTTGAAGATCCTCAGAGACCCTGGGAAATGACTGTTAGGTCGTACATCACAATTCTACCTCTACTGTCCTGCTGAATGTCTGAGCACGTTCAGTTATCAAATATTCAACATGCTGCGGAAATCCGTGCTGCAGTGTCTTTCCACTCTTCCCCCAGAAAGATCTTACAAGTTATAAAAACAAAATTTCTGTTACAGTCAGCAAAGTCTAGCCAAATCCACACAGCGCTGTACCTGCTGGAGGATAGCGCTCCTGAATCCAGGATAACGACTCCAAGAAACGACAAATCTTTGCCTATGCCAAAAACAGATATACTGCTCCAGTCTTCCAATAGGACAAGCAAAGATGCTTCACCTATCAGATGTCAGCTGTCTTATGCGCTTAATAATACCTGCAGGACAGGATGCCAGGTTCAGTGTGGAGATAAAAGTGAGATGGAGAAAGGACATGGACAGGTTGACGTGGAATAAAAAAAAAAAAGAAGTGGTGAAAGCAAGGGAAAAGGCAGTGGTTATCCATATGATGCAAGATGTGGAGTGGCAGCAGAACACATGCTGCCCCGGCATATTCCTGCTGGTTAGGTCAATCTTCCTCCTCCACACACACACACACACACACCTGTCCAAGCAGAAAAGGCTCTAGGGTCTAACCTGGTGGGGGTGTGCGTGAGTGTGCGCAGCTTGGGCAACAGCACAACATGGTTCTTTTCTTTATTCCTACCTCACCTGATGCTTAACACAACAGCGGCTCAGCAATTACAGTTCTTTGTAGACACCAAAAGGATGCAAGTTCAAATCTCTGCTATATAAAAGAACCTATTGTTGGACCCATGAGCACGACCCTTAACCCTTCACTACTCTACCCTTTGGATAGGAGCATCTGTTAATTAAAATAAAATGTAATGCCATTTCTCTGTAGTGTATCAGTCAAATCTGAGCTAGACAATGTTTACAGAGTTCATTCAGCAAGCAGGAATTCATCACTAAACCCAGAAAAAAGGCACAACGGCGTCACATTTTATTCAGTGAACAGTTTCTGAAAGAACTGTTTTTCTAAATGGTATGACTCACACAAACCATAACAGAAAAATGAATAACAGTTGTCCCTCTCCCTTAGGTTCTCTTTGACAGAGGGAGGGATAAAGAAGTTACTACTACTATATCGAACAGCGACCTTTGGAGGTTTTCAACGTCATCGAGCAAAGGAAAACTTCCCATTTAGTCCCAAACCATAACATACATGTTCTCCCCGATCCTAAATAATAATGATGCGCAACCATTTAAGCATATGGATGATTGTACATGTTCAGCCTGGTTCTGCGGTCACAAACAAAAGATTGCACATTCTGGTTTTGAGGTGAGATTGGCTGTCTTAGAACACATGATGTGGCCAATTGAGTGCTGTTGCGAAGCTGATGACCTCAGGAAGGATCATATTTTCAGGGTGAAGATTAATAGATCAGAAAAGTTGCATGCTGTTGACATGAAACAAAAAAAACTGGCGATTCCGGTCCTGATGCCACTTTGACCACAGCAGGGCAGGATTGCCAGATAACCGTCTTAGAAATGGTATAAAATGATACGTTCTACTCATGATCATAAATCGATAAAGCTTTTCGATAAGCACCACATATTTCACATCAGTCTGCAGAGGCAGTCACAACTGCAAAATGAGCCGTCTCGGTCAAATCTCTAAATTAAGACCATGATATTGCACTGACTTGTTCAAAAACAACTACCAAATCTGATTAACATATGAATAATGCATGTAAAGATCATTGCACCATAGTGACATTAGGCAAAAAAAAAAGCAACATATGGATGTCTCCTGCTGAAAATGGACATTTGTTCCCTTTTCCCTCTTCAAAACCAGACCAAATCTTTCTGCTCATAAAACAGAAACAGCCTCCACTGGCAGGAAAGCAGTTGATTACATATTGAGACACATTTAAAAAAAATAATAATAAAAAGTATATTATGTAACCAGCATATATCTCTACCTCATTATCTACAGCATAAATTCATGGGAGACTAATTTAAACGGTTTCATCTTTGAAGGTTGCTTACAGAACAGTTTATTCAAGCAGTGAGAAAGATGAAAACTTCACATCAACAGCAACAGCAGGGGAATACAGCCAACATCACTCCACTGTGGTTCCATAATCATATGGCACAAGTAATGAAGAGTAACGGTACGCTGATGATAGATGTGAGCTCAGTGAGCTCAGCCTCAGCTGTTCATTACTGCTGTGCCAGACTGACCCATGTTTCTCAGACCAGCTCCATCTCTGCAGGGGAGCATTTCTGCATAACTGCAGCGCTCACCATGAGCCACTTCAAAGCAGCTGAAAATTCTGAGAGCTAAATCATTTTAGGCTATTATACCAGGATTATTCCATGGACAAGCTTCATACCAATCATCCAAATGAAACGTCCATATTCAAAGAATAAAGACGGATTCCTCAGAAACCCGAGATTTCATATGATTAAATGATGACAGTAACCAACATCAAATGGTTCAGAAGATCCACAGGGTCTAAAGCGCTACGATTCGGGAATATGAGTGAGAAGAGCTGTGCAGACTGACTCTGAGATTGCACTTTGGAGAAAATGACACCATTGCAGAGAACATTACATGCATGAGATAGCGAGGACGGGAACAGGAAGGGAGATGGAGGGAGAGAAGGAAAGAGGAAGGAATAGCTACAGTCTGGTCACTGCCATTAGCTCATTTTTGTCTCCAAGTACATCTGCTTCCTGAGAGGGGTGTGTGTGTGTGTGTGTGTGTGTGTGTGTGTGTGTGTGTCTCCATGTTATTTCGAAGGGGTCCAAATATCCCTAAAATAATTTGGAGGTCAAACAAGGTCAACACGGTTTTTAATAAGAAAGAAAGACTAAGAAAGTAAGAAAAAGAAAAGCGATTTTCAGAGAAAAAATACCATGAGAAAAGTAAAAGAACCATCAAGAGACAATGAAAGAACACCCCCCCCCCCAAAAAAAAGAACGAAAATGAAAGAACAATTAACTAACTACATGAAAACCTAACTAAACAAATGATTGCACGAAAAACTGCTCAGTAGCTACATAAAGTCACAGGCCTGAGGGCTCCAACGTTACTTTTAAAGGACCTGCTGGCTTTCACTTCAGCCTATTAGCAGCTACACCGGACAATGGATTGAAGATAGAGAGAACTGATTAAACATTATAACACAGAGCCTTATGCTCTTAACAACAAGCTGTACAATGCAAATGCCGCAAGCTTATAGACACTCAAAGCCTCTTTCTGGTGTTCTCTCAACATAACAGGAAAGTGCTGATTACATATCCGGCCCTCCCGTGTGCCACAGTGCATCACTGACTCAGCGGGGTTGGGAGAAATAAGACTGTTTGTAAATATGAGAAGCGTAGACACAACACTGTCCCTTCTCTTACGCATGCCCTTCCTTCCTTTTCCATCAAGCGGTGTCCTTGACTCTGTCCTTGGTTTGAAATCAGCTCATCTGTAGATTGGTGAGGAAATGAAAGACATTTTCCCATTCATTTCTGACCCGCTTAAGGATGTCGGTCATGAGCATGTCTCGTTTGTGAAAGAACGCATTTAGTGATGACGTCTCTTCCAGAGAGACGGTTTTCACAGTGTTGATCTCTGTTGAATATAGGTTCTGAAGTACTGAATCATCCTCAAGACACAAAAGAAAGAATCCCGAAGGAGTCATTGTGCCAAGAAAATAACATCTAATTTTCATTTGGGGTTTTTTCTTATGAACCAGACAGAAAAGGTCTGAGCCTTTAATAGTGTGCCTCCGCAGACTCTTACCCAAGAGCCTAGGAAGAAGGAAATAATACAAAAATGGAAAAAAAGAGATAACATGCAAATAAGCATTGTGTGTACTTTAGATTAAAAAAAATAAAATAAATAAAAGTAGTAATGTAAAAGTACACTCAGCGCAGAATAAATGTCCATGTGGGATAGCTGACTTCTCATTTTCAATGTATTAATCATCAATCCAGTCCACTGTAACGAGACACTGAGCACTGCTCTCCTTTTCCTCCCTTTTTAATCTAATCACCAATCTGTCATGAACTGAGTTTGGCTGTTTATTCATTAGGTTAGCTCACAGGTATGAAGTGTACATAGCACACTTTACAGCTCCCAGGCTGCTGAATAACCTCAGCTTACACTCCAATGGCATTAGTGAGGGTTTAGTAAATGAATCAGAAGTTCACAAAAAGCTGTCCCGACATAATAAATACCAAATAGAGGTATAAGCATTAAAATAAAACTTACACCTATAATGCCCTATTTATAAGGCACTACAACGGTCAAGAAGGGAGTACTTGTCATGAGGGCCGACAGTTTCATGTCATGGCTACCATCAAAGCCATAATTTGATCATAAAATAGTTTAAATGACAACATGTTTGGCAACATGGAAGCTCACATGGAACATAAGCTACAACCATTATTTAAATTCTTCAAATGAATGACAAGAAAGCAAGAAACTAAAGAAATAACTAAAAGACTAAAAACTAAAAAAAAACCAAGATTAAATAATCCCTTTTAATATAATTTCATGTAATTTAATTCCTTTTCATTTTTAATTATTTTATCAAATTTAAAACACATTGCCAGATTAGCTCCATTCATTTAATAACTAACTTAACTCTAACTCATTGCAATACAAACTGCTTGCAGGCAAAAGGTCTGCGGGAAAAACACATCATTGTTCATTTCAGACCAGGCTTTCCAAAGCCATCTGCGAACAATGAGACTTTAAAACACATACATCCTATCCCTGTTAGTAAAATTCTACACTAGTCCTGTGGCACCTGCCTCGTGCCACTCTACGGTTTCCTGATTGGAGCTTCTCCTCACAGCAGGAACACGTTTCTTACGTCTGTAGCTGTACTTAATGGCCCAGGGACCAGTGCAGGCAGAAAGATGATCCTCAAAGAGTATATTAATAAAAGCTCATTAAAACACTCCATTTAATTCCAGACAAAGAAATTACTGTTTTCACCCCCGGGCTCTCGATTTGCTGTCTCGCCATATTGTCATGCAGACTCATAGTAGCAGACAATAACATACAGCGGCTCAGCCTCCTCCTCCTCCTCCTCCTCCTCCTGCTCTTAACTGACATTAATTTGCAGCTTCTGAGGTATTATTATCTGGCTAAGCAGCTTTAAATCCATATAGCTGGTTATATAGTAATCTAAAAATAGAGGGGACCTAATGACAGGTTGTGTGCAGGGTAATTATTGTCCAGGCCAGAGTGTGCATGACAGTTGTTTGTGGGGTCATACAGGTTTGAGTCATCGCTGAGCATGAAGAAGCAGGTGAGCCGTGTGTTGCTCATGTGAGTGAGAAGTAAGTCTTAATCCAACACCCTTATAATAAGCATTATAAAGACAGCTCCTTCACCTCAAGACATTTTACTGACGGATTTACACATGCTCGGCAAAAAACGCAAATCTTTCCTCTATGCACATACGCAACTCATGAACACAGCCCAGCTAACCCACTGAACACGCTGCTGTGTGAATCATGATGTGATGTTTAGCCCAGCTAACCCACTGAAAATACTGTGGTGTGAATCATGTGATGTCTACACCTGAACCTTGGCATGTTTTTGTGTGCGCAAATACTGATTAGAAATAATGCAACATAGTTTTTACTGATGAACAATGAATGAATTTACGGGTGGGTTTTTATTTTTTTGTACTTGTTTATGTACGCTTCAATTGCATTTTGCATTGATTTAGGATTTTTTTCAAACTGGGTAGAAGAGAACATGAAATTAAAAAGCATGAAAAACACTATTTTTATGTGGAGAAACACTACTGGGTTGCCCTCTAATCACCAGGCTTCAATCGGTTCAGCAAGAGACTGATTATTATAATGTTCCTGAAGAAGCTCGGTAATATAAGCCTAAACTTCACCGATACTGACAATACACTTCTGTTGAATCTAGGCCGGTCAAATACTTTTAAAACTTACACTGAATTTCTTCATACTGCAGCAAACACGGGAGGTGAGAATTGTCTGTTTACAAGAGAAAACCACATCTTCATAGAGGTCATCTACATCTACATCAGCGACACGGTGGTGCGGTGGTTAGCACTGTCGCCTCACAGCAAGAAGGTCCTGGGTTCGATCCCCGGGTCACCCAGG
>JAQQZR010000038.1:7339474-7352131 GCA_030068235.1 Notoglanidium macrostoma
CCGAAGATGCTGGGATTGGCTCCAGCTTCCCCGCGACCCAGACGGATAAAACGGTATAGATAATGGATGGATGGATTGCAACATGGCAAAACTAACATTTTCTTGATCTTAGAAAACAGTCTAATGAACTCACTGAGTGCATTGTGTCATGATTTCAAAAATTAATTCCCACGTGTGGTAACAAAAGTATCTGCCCTATCTTCCAGAGATCGAGAGTTCAAATCCAGGTGTTGCCAAGGTCATCTACAGCTGGGAGTCCAAGAGAGCAAACACTAGCCAACCCTAGGCATCTACTGTATAAGCGTGTGTATACAGAAGAGGGTGGACAGCTAATTTCCTCAGAGTGTGTTATGCCATGTTGCTGCATGAGCAGCAGTTCGAAAGAAGTGCATTTGGTTGGCTTCATGTGCCGTAGAGGAAGCACGTGTTGGCCTCCCTGGGAGGTAGCAGTCATGTGATCAGGAAAAGCTGGCTGGTGGTTGGGGAATTAAAAAATTTTTTTAATAAAATACAGAAAAATAAATAATTTCCACTGTATTTATTATTTTTGCATTTTTTAAGTGGAGCAGCTAGTTATTTAATAGGAGACATGCCAGACTGCTGAAAAACAGTGAGGCAAAAAAAACACCAACTTTTGCAACAGATGCTTTAGAAGAGGTAAAAAACCTTTTAAACTTTGCAGAGTTGGGTTTACAAAACCTGAAATTATATTCCCTCCCAATTTAAGGAGTGGTCAGCTAAATGACAGTGATTTTCAGTTGGTAGGTCATGCAGCTGGGCTTGCTGGAGTAGATTACTAGATCATGACCATGATTAAGGTCTAGGTTAAAACGCAGCAGGGTTATAACAAACACCAAAGCAAGGTTTTAGATTATCGAACACAGGACAGCCCAACAAATTCACCAAAATCTGGTGTGGCTGCAGGTTTTCATTCCAACCAAGCAGGAGCCATGCCAGAGAGTTCATTGAGGTCCATAATTGAACTGATAAATTGGTGGCATCAGGTGTGGCTCCAGATGGAATAGAATGACAACCTCTAGCTTCGCCACCTTAGCGTACACGACACCACTGTGACAAAAGACTTACACTTTTGCATTGTCTGACTAGAGTACCTACTCTGGCTTTAATTAGGTTTATGCTCATATTATTCCAAATAAAATGAAATAGTTATTAAATAATCCTAAAAATTTTATGTTGTGTCATATGATTGCTCAACGAGTATTGTGAAGACTTTCAGTCCACTCCTTTTCTTGGAATGCCTAATAACACCCATTCAGGGGTGTGTCCGGTCTCCACACCATACACTAAACAAACACACCCTCACCATAAGCTCTTATAAAGTCACAGCTACAAATAAAATGATGCTCTGGCAAGCTACAAGAAAAAAAAAAACATTTTTTGTATGTATTTTGATCAGGATTTCAGGGCATGAGGTGGGGTAGGGTTGGGATTAGTGTTGGGGTTAAAAGGATTGGGGTTAGATGGTAAGGATCCAGGGTTGGATTTGGGGTTATGCTTAGGAGTGGAGGTTGGTATTAGTTGGTTAGCATTGGGAACTGGAGTTAGTAGGTTAAGATTAGGGATTGGGTTTAAAGTTAGGGTTGGATTGGTGTTAGGAGGTTAGGATTGGGGTTGGGATTAGGGGGTTAGAGTTGTCATTCAACATAATGCAGATTCTTCTTTTAGATAAATGCATTAATATATAAATCATTACTATTTATTCATAATTACTGTTTAATTCTAGAATCCGTTTTATAATTCATTTGTGCTAACTGATAATCTCACAGTTTAATACGTAATGTGCTTCATTTCTACTTTTTATGCATCTCATGCTGTGATGTGAATTATTACTTTCCTGATGCATATTTGCTATTAGGAATAAAAGGAAAACTATATTTTTCCAAGTTGAACAGGGTTACAGACATCCTTAAATGCAGTTTACAACTGAGGATTACATTCTAAAATATCAGGAAAGGTAATTATTCCGCAACCAGAAAACTACACATAGGTACTGGTGTAGTTTTTGCAATCTCAAGGACTCGTGCTTGGCTTCTAAAACACTAAAGTCATGTTACCAACATTTATGACATTCATGACTGCTAGCTTATGTGTGTGAAAGTAAGTGTGTATTACCTGCAGCGCGCTGTTGAGGAAGCAGCTGTTCTGTCCTGGCTCATTGCTGAGCCCTTTGCTGGGAGCGATGGAGGTCATGGTGCGTGGGGTAAAGATGCCCTGCAGCCCACTGCTGCCTGACGCAAAGTAGTTCCTTTTCCAGGACATGGTGGAATTGGCTTTCAGTAACCCGTCTGTCCCAGTAACACCAACCGCAGGGTCATACTCTCAAAACAGACAAGACGAGAATAAAATGTCCAAAAAGAGCTCCTTCATGGGCTACCATGACCTAATTTCTTAGCTTGCTCGGAGATTCAGGTTTATAAAGCATCACCAAGGAGTAAGGAGGGAATCATGAAATTCAATAGTGCTGTCCCAGGATGACTTATACACACATCGTCTACTTTTCACACCTCTCTTAACCACACCCTATGTCTGGGGCCTTGTTTGTACAATGTCCACAATAGTCGCTGGAATTTCCAGTATATTTCTGCGGGAGTAGAGGTCAGCGTCTCGTCTTCCTCTCACTTGTAAAGATATCAGCAGGGTGTGACTATTCACACTTCAGCAGATCTGGAAGAAAAAGGGAGAAATAAAAACATTTAGAATTTACAGTCACTCTTGCATCCTAGTCCCATCACATTACATTACATACACTCAAGTCTCCCAACATGAAGCTGCTAAGATTTCTTTCTCCACCGCTGTCAGCTAAGGAGACAACGATACATGTAGCTTAGCCAGGGTTAGGTTTAGTGACCACCTAGGACATCCATGCAAATCGCAGCAAATAAAGGTTTTGCAGTTTATGCTTAGAACAACGAGATTAAAGGGCAGTGCTTTAATGAGTACATGGGTGGAGTGGCAAGAATGAGAGTAAGGGAGTATCAGGGCTAGATTGAATGTCCTTGTTTAACTACAAAGTCAATTAAAATAAGAAATATTGTGTATGTAAGGAGCAGGAAAGATCAATCTGACAACTCACGGCTTTGGCTTTGCGAGAAGCGGTTTTAAAACGGCCTTTCCATTTTCATATGATTATTCCATAAGTAACGGACCGAAACCCGCCTTAGTTGTCTCTCAGGGGGGTGTGAAACATTAAGACATTTTGTGCAAAGCTTCGTCATATTACAAGTGGATGAAGACAACGCTTGAGAGGGGTTTGGATTGGATCACTAACCGCGAATTTGCTGAGGTTTTGCTGCGCAGAGAGAGCTAGCAGGTAGTGGCCATGTGCTTGCTAATCAAAAACGATGCACTTAATTCTGCGGCCCCTTTAATTTCATCATAACAGCCGAACGCCAAAAGCACCTTTTGTCCATGGGAAGGTCCAAGTGTCACGTCTGGCCGCAGATTAGCCAGATCAGACACTGGGATTAGTCTGGCAGGAAAACCTAACCTCATGTACAGTAAGAAGCTCCTTAGCTCCCAGATGGTTGTATGCCCCTATGAGCCGACAGTAAGCCCTGGAAAACAAGCATAGTCACATGCTTTTGGTCACAAAATGCTGGTAAACAAGCTTGTCTCACAGTTCCAAGCAGAGAAGAACTTATATACACATAGGCTCAGAAATCCGCCGAAATGTTTTCTTTAACAACTCCTGCCATTACCTTGGAAATGTTTTGCCATTATACTGTGTATTCTCACCTCTGTGAACAGGATACAAAGGTATGGGTTTGACCAGCCAGGCTCTGGACAGTGTGTGGCATTTCTTTAATGAAAACACAGCTTGCTGTGCCATGCCTCTTAAATCTGGTTGATATGAGAGCCAGCCCAGATTTACTACAGTAACTAACACCACTTCTCACTTCAATGGCACAGCACTATTATCTAATTACCAATGCACACACAAAAGTATAGTCATGTTGTTTACAGACTGCAATCAATGATCTGTCCCAAAACATAGGAGTGAAATGTGGGTCATTGGTATCATAGCTGCTAATTCTCGTGCTGATATTGTGAGTGCACAGACCAATCAGTCAAAATCAGTGGAGATGACTATGATGGATTTATTGCAAGTCAAATCTCTTGTAATGGCATTAGGCTGTAAAAGTTCCAGTTATCTGCACTGCCATTAGACTGAAATCCATTAAGGAACTGAACACATTTTAGAGATGCCAATTAAATTTGAATTTTTAATCTCATTTATGTCTTAACAATTACAAGTCCCAGTAAAGCCCAAATGGCTTCGTACTGTTTTCAATATGGTCAGATGAATGAATGGTGCAATCTAGAAGGCAGACACACACACCTCACTCATGATTTCACATCACAGAGAGGGCCAAACACAGCTTAACGTTTCCCTTGCTTTCAAGTGCTCTGATGGGAGTGCAGCTCTTATCAGTTACTCAACATGACAGTGCATGAATAACTTTCTCCCATGGTACACTTTAGGCCTCTATTTCTGTTGGCTCATTCTGAGCGGCAATACCATACTAGCGTTACAGACAGACGGCTTACAACTCCAGGCCCAAAGCACTGGATGACACCAGCACTATAATCCAGACCAACCAGCTCAAGAAGAAAGGAAAAAAAGAACAAATCTTTAAAGAAAGAAAAACATCACCAGGAGCTAATAAGCAGTGCAACGGCAGTACTTAAAAAAATTGGGGTTAAGCAATGGTAAAATTATGACCTTTTCCACAGACATGATACAAGTGCCTGTGCAAGAGTTAATTGTGGCCAACATTATTAAGTAGTGGCCCAGGTTTTCACTGCTTTGAAAGTGGACTGATTATGTAACCAGAGGGTGTAACAGTTGGCAGATCCCAATCCTGCTGACTGCTTTGCATAGCTCAAACACAGAGACTTGGAGAAATCAAGCTTTACAACACTTAAGTATTTATGAAGCAAAAATACTCTCGGTCTGCTTGAATAAATCAGATGTTAGAGGGAAACCTGTGTAGTTACAGTTCAAAAAGTTCTTGTGTCTCTTCTAAACAACTCCCAACTAATACACAGTCTGTCCCATATTCCCAGATCTCACAGGTTCATGCCACACAATTGTACTTTTTTGTACATATAACACACCGTTAAAGAAGGGATTAATTTTAATGGCACTATCCATTAGAACATGCCATTAGTTGAACTGGCTAATATACGGTCACCCTATTGAGGGTGTATTCCCTCTCGCTCGAACGGTTCCCTGGCTAGGTTCTGGGATTCACTGTGACCCTGACCAGGATAAATGAATGAATGACATGAAGCTGACTTTATTTCCATTTCGTTGTAGTGGAAATAAGCAGTATACACTTACAACCACTTGAACCATCTCTAACCCCATACAAGTTTTTTTTTTAAATGCCTTGTGCCGAGAGTTTAATTAGCGGCAACAAAGTGGATATCACATGGTACCACTTGGGATGATATCTGCAACTCGTTCGTTACTGATCAGTTGGTCTAAAAATTGAGTACACCACCCTGAGCTGGGGGTAGAAAGATGCACTTGGATTAATACCGTCAGGAAAATTCCATATTTACATAACAAGACTGGTGCAAAATCATCAGAAGACGACAGTGAGAAGACAAACTTAAGTCAGTGGAATTAGGTCAGTGGAAAGAAGCAGAACCGGCTGAGAAATGAGCTCCTGCTTTAAATAGCTACATCATGGCATTACAGGAAGCAATGGGTTAATTAGTGACTAATCATCTCTGCTTGGAAATGAATGATGGCTAAAAACGTCAGAGGTGAGAAAATGCATTCCCACCCACCCTTTGACGCCATAGCCTGACATTTTCGCGCTGGCAGAGTGCATGTGCGCTACTAATGAAATCTCACCAACAAGCAGGTTTCACACTCCGGTCTAACACCAACAGCTTCTACACTTGCCAAAAATGCACTTGAAGCAACAGTGAGAAGATATCCAACAGGGACAAAAGCTTGACTCAGACAACAGGATAAATAGCTACGGTACCGTCTGGCAGACGTCAAGACAGCAACATGTCTCCTGCGACAGACTTTCAGAACATTGTGAACATAATGGTAGGAATCTTCAAGCTTTTTCAAATCAACTTCAAGTCAAAGTTCAGAAGTTACCATATGTTCTTCCAACAGCCCCAATTACTATATGGAATATTCAGAAATGCAACAATCAAATATCTAACATCCCATACACAATTTCTAGAGTTACCCTGACTATTATTATGATGATATTTTAAGAGTCAGATCTCTAAATCAGGCAGTCTTGCTGCAAACAAATTCCACATCAGCCAAATATTATGGTGCTTTGTTAATGGGTTTTTGTTTATTTGGCATTTGGTTAGCAAGCTCTAACTAACAAAAATTTCTAAATTAAATAATAAATAAATTAAAATTAAAAATAAATTATTGACATGTCTTATTCCTTTAAGAAAAAGGTATACGAACGAAAGCTCTTGATGCTTTCTATGCCAAGGACTTGTTTAGCAATCAGGTTCTGGCACAGACCTGTGTAATTAATCCAGGGTGAGTGCCCTGGCCTACATAAGTCCACATTTAATGGAACCCATAATTCTGTGATTCATGGTGGACCAGGCCTGAAAGTGAAGGGAGAGGAGGTCGGTTCAACAGAAAGCGTCAGATGGCATAATAAATGGACTACAAGTCTTGCTGCCGTCAAATTACAGCAGATAAAGCCTCTGCCCTGGAATTAGCCCACTTGTTTCTTCTGCTGGTATGAAGAAGGGCCCGTCTGATACATCAAGAGGCCGATATTGGTGCTTAATAGCCTTATCGGTATCGGCTGGAATAAGGCTGATCGAGGCGCTATAAGGTGCCTTTATTCTGAGGTATGGAGTCGGCAAGTTATCCCCAAAGTTTACACGTGGCTCTGATGAGCAGTGAGCAGTAACGTGCCGCATATGCCAACACATTTGTGAACCTCAAGTGAAGGTAAATGCTCTTTTATTTACAACGGTGATAGAGGTTATATTATATTATTATAATTATTATATTATTAAATAAGCCTTTTTTGTTCATAGAACAAATACATTACTTGCACATGTTTACACAAGAAATGCCAGTGCTGAAAGTTAGTAAGCAAGCTAGCATCCTATGTATTGGGTTTTTTTTGTATTTCACTGTTTGTTGTTTGACCTGCTATTGTATTTTTGTACATTTCTATTTGAAGGAAATTTCTTTCAGCCAATGACATCGGTTACTAGGATCCACAGAGCTTATCGGTATCAGAGCCAAATACTCCTTATCTGTCAGCTCCTTGTATGAAGATCTTCTTTCACCTCAATTTCAATGTAACTAAAACAAAAAACTAAACTGTATTAGCATGTAGATCAGTTGACACCATGCCATCTTTAAAAGGGATGTACTAAAATTCTGGCCACCAAAAATGTTCGGATAATAACAGAAAGTGTAGACAGAAAAAAGATGAACTATAACAAAGTGCCAAAACAAAAACTTTACAAAGGAAGTAAATAGTGATGAAAGAAGGTGAATAAAAACACAGCTTGTTTCCTTTGTGCTCCTGTGCTGGCCAGCTTGAGCAGTAGCAGTGAAAATGTTGGCTGTGTGATACCATTTCATGGTTTTTTTTTGGATTGCGGGGGGGGTGTTTCTCCCAGATCTTCTCTCTAATTTGGTTATTACCAATTTTTAACCACTAGACATCTCTCCTCTATCACGTGACCACCACCACAGCCACCACCGGGGGCAAAGGCTATCATTTGCTTCCTCCAAGGCACGTGACACCAGCCACCACATCACCACACCACCATAATTTTTGAACTGCTGCTCATGCAACGACAGGGGTGGCATAACACACTCAGAGGAAAGCGCTATCCGCCCACCTCCGCATGCATGAGTGTACAGAAGGCCATGATTTGCCAGTGTCGCTGTATTGATCCCTCCTTGAGAGCACAGGCCAATTTTGCTCTCTTGAGCTCCTGGCCACAGATGGCTGTGGCATCACGAGAATTCGAACTCACCATTTCTGAACGGAGGCTTTTCTGTTGCACCACTCAGGAGCCATTTCCAGCTTTCTATGAGGGATGTTAGACAAGTGACGTGCAATCAATTTTACCTTTTGGACCAGTGTGTCCTGAATTTCAGTACAAAAGTTTCCTTACGGTGCATACCTATTGGACAATACAAAGTGCTCAAGAATTAGAGAACACAAACTGGACACCTCTATAAACATTTTAATAAAATCAATCCAAATTTATTACAAAGGAAACATAAATGACATAAATGCTGCTTTATCCTGGCAAAAATGTTCGCTGTAAGAGTGTATGGTCAACCTGATATTTTGCATACACACAGCTGTAAAAAAAACAGAAACAAAAACGAGTTTAATATACATTAAAGGACAATCATTATTATTATTATTATTATTATTATGCCTATACCAGGTCTTCGAAGCCTCAACGTATGTCCATCACGGCACAAGACTGCTGCTGTTCCTCTTACGCTGTACACATTTTTGTTTTCCTGAGTTAATTTTTCAAATCTCGATGTCAGCGGGCAAATGTGCCTCAAGTTTCAGAAATATATCTAAGACCGGAAATAAACAAATGGTCACATGTGCAACTATACAGATCTTGGGGGTCATAACATAATGGAAGTGAAGTGTGTCCTTGAAGAGGTTAATTTAAGCTTAAAGTACTATTTAATGTAAATACAACTTAGTAATAATATTGTACACTGTGATGTACAATGGAAATTTTGGTACATGTCTAAAACACTGCTTATGTACCATCTGCAATGTCACAGCTTGTTTGTTAGTGTCATCATATCCTGTGATTAATCCTCAGCACACAGGACAACGCTCATTTCACAAGTAAAAAGGCCACTCTGTAGGGGCCTGAAACATGATATAAATAGTCGAGGTGAATGAGTGACTCATTCAGTCAGCAAGAGAAAACTGGAAGAGTAAGTACGACCTGGAACTGGCGAGTTACAGATAGAGGGAATGAAAGAAAGGTGAAACCGATAGGAGGCTGCTGCTATCCAGAGACATGCAAATTCATATAAATTACAGTAAATGGAAATGTTACCTCGGTCACACAAGTCAGCATCCACTAGACATGAATGCCTTTTAACCTGGAATAGTTACAAACAAGCCAAAAGTGCATGCAGAATCTCAGACACTATCTTCCACACAAAGGTTCTCAAAATAAGGGTGCTGTACAAACCCGCAACATGTTTCTGTGATGTTCTGCAGAGCGAGCAAAAGGAGGATTTACTTCACATTGCTTGTTCTCTCAAGTGTGCCAAAGCCTGTTAGCTGGATCTGTTTGATCTGAAGTTAAACCCAGTGTGGATTTAGCCAGATCACATGACAATACAATTAAACATGTGACTAATGCCCTTGGAGGTCTATGGGACTGTGGGAGTAATTTGGTGAGTCTTTCTATAACACTGTGGACATTAATTATGAGAAACTAGATCATTAGAGATGCAACAGCTACAGCACAGACCACGGCTTTTAGTTTTCTCAGCAGAACATGGCAGATTTGCCTCAAGTGTGTCTGCTTTGAGGCGCATAGAGAACCTTAGATCATATGCTCGATATTCACGGACAGTCCATGAAATCTTTGCCTTCACCTCACACCTTGTACTATTAAAACGTTGTACGGTTTTGTTGTAAAATGTCAAATGCCTGGCAAAACATCAATCCAGTTGTTAGAGCAGCAAATCAAATTTGATCTTTTAAAGTCATTTCCAAGATTACGGTATCCATTACAGTTAAACTTGCAGTAATACAGAGCAGTATGAGCCACAGAAGATCCAATACAAGGAAACGGGGATTTAGGGAAAAGGATATTGTGAGAAAGTCCATTCTCTGTATTCAGAATGGGTAGGTCTTTCACCCTTGACATTTAAATTGTGAATGTAATGTTTATGTAGAACAGTGGGGTAACTTGTGATTTAATTTATTTCAAAATAACTATTGTCATGGAGTATTATTCGCTTGATCCTAAACAGCTGCTAAAAAAAGGAAGACCGTTTCATTTATTTGTGGTGCCAAACATTTTTACAACAGACACTTTGTGTTTTTACGCATCAAAAGCACTTACTTTGGAAGTTTTCAGGTTAGTTGAAGCCAGAGACATTCAGTCCACAATCTAAAGACTAATTTTATGTCCATGCTGAAGGACATAGGCTGGGCTTGCTTTTACTGAGGTGTCCTTGAATGTTTATAAATTTGGAAGTCCTGTATATGGTCTTAACGTAATTCTAAAATTAAATTACACGTTGCAGGTTATGTACGTATTAGCTGACTCTATACTAATTATTAACTATACTTGGCATGTATCATATAACAGCAAAAAGTGTTTACTCTGTCATCAGCAGATCATTGCTGACGTCAAATACCAACAATGCCACAGCTATGCATAGCCAGGAACCAAGAGAACCCACTCCCCATGTAGACATTGTGTGATAGGGGAGCACTAACCAGTGGGTGGAAAATGGCAAAAAAGACCAAACTGGGAGAGAATCTGTTTAAAAAAAAAAAAAATAAATAAAATAAATAAATAAATAAGACAGCATCGTTCATAGTTAGACTAAAGCTGAATACTAGCACATATGCCTTCATGCAAGTTCCCAATCAAAAAAATTTGCATAAAAATCCTTTACAAGTGGAAGCTTTAGATATAATTTTGATACCAAAGTTTCCAGTTTGATACTGTGCATTTTATCATGGTGGAAGAAAGAAACATTTCAGTGGTCTACAGTAGGCAATTTTCAATTCCTCAAAACACAGTCTACTTTAGTAGCCTCCAATTGGACCATAGACAGTGCTTTAACTTACAAGCCTAACTGCCAGTTGCATTATGTCATTTATTTTTTCAATAGGGGGAATATTAGAAAAAATAGTGAATAGGTCTGGCACGCTAACTAGACAGCAAGGCAAAAAATTCAGAAGTACAACTTTGTAAGTTGTAAACAGGAACAAAAGATTGCGTGAGCAGGAGTTTTACCTTCATGCAGGCAGGAGTGAGCAGTCAGATAGAAGACCTGTGAGACTAACAAAAACCACAGTCACTAACATTAAAGGGGCTAAGTCACCCTTCACAGAAGCCTCTTCACTACGCAGCAAGTCACAGATTTGTGCTGCGTTTGAAAAACAATCCTGACAAACAATGCAGTGGCATCTGAGGCCATAGATCATAAGTTGCAATGTGAAATTGAAGATATTTTGTCAAAGTAGTTATATTTTAAGTCATCTTAATCAATTCCATTTTCATATGGTTATTCTGTATCTATACAAAAACAACAAAATGGATTCTGGCAAGAGTGAGCTGACCACTTTAACGTGAATGTGTGGTGCAGGGTGATGCATTTGAGCTTTCATTCATTCAACCTTAGTAACTGCGGCGAGTTTAGTTAGGCTACTAGATTGTTTATATTCTGGGAAATAAAAACAAATTAAATTAATTAGAAAAACCACAAGCAGGTACAAACAAAAATAACTGGTAGCAGGTTTAAAAAAATATTCCAACTTAGGTATGTCAATAATTATGAACTTGAGTGATGTAGCTGAGGTTGAGAGCCAGAATTCACACACCATGCTGACTGCTAGAATTATTTAAAGGTCCACTATGTAGGATTCAACCAACTGAATGCCCTTCCCTTACCCCTCCCTTTTCCAAGCACGTATAAGAGTGTGGTAGCCTTCAGATGCAGTAATGTACATACATTCACACTCCCTTTTTTTCTGTGCTAAATATTATATGATCCTCCATTTTTCAAAATGTGGGTTCTCAAACTTGTTAGCCAGCACCAGCAAACACGGATTCCTCTTGGTTCTTCTTCCTTGTTTTCCTTCCGGTGCTTCTTTCCAGATTCACTCTACCACTTTTAAAGACCGTGAAATGTGCTCGCTAGAGGTTTGTCCGTTCTGTGCTACTGTAGCGGCCCAACATGGCGGCTCCATGGAGGTGGACCCGCTCCCTATGCAAATATAAAGATCTCATTCTAAGCTTAAGAAAAGATAACGATTTGTAGTTATAGGAATTACAGTTAATTATACACCATTGAAAACATACTTACGAATCCCATAAGTATAATATGGAAGATATAATCCATTTTTCTTCTAATAGAAACCCTCAAAATCCTACATAGTGGACATGCAGGTTGACGCCATATTTAATAGGGACAAAAATACAGTTCCGGTTTAGGCCACGCCCACTTCGGGGTTAAATCCGAACACAGACACAGAGCACTAAACAGAAAGTGGTAGTCTAGTCGCACTTGCATGACAACTTTGTTTTTGTTTTTTTTAAATCAGGTTTTGAATAAACGCGCCTGCTTAAGTGTTCAAAATGTCCGAAACACAGCCCGAAAGCTTTTCCTCCATGATAAAGTCATGATAACGCCACTGATATGTCATTCAGCCGTTTTGTTCTTTTAGTTCAACATAGCAGACATCACAGGTTTCATATTACAGCATGGTGAGACTTTTCCTACCGTCACCATGTGAACGCAGCATACGGGCGCGTGCAGCGGTGCAGGTGCTTAAAGGCAGTGGGATAAAACTGTGCTACTATTTACAGACTTGTCATCGATAAAACAAGTAACACGTTAAGATATATTTTTTTAATATACACACA
>JAQQZR010000038.1:7352231-7362941 GCA_030068235.1 Notoglanidium macrostoma
CAGTTGTATAAATGACATATATGTAAGTCGCTCTGGATAAGGGCGTCTGCCAAATGACATAAATGTAAATGTAAATGTAATGATGAAAGTTTCTCTTGCATCCTGTCAGACATCACCTCAGCTCACATTTTAGTCAAGACAAAGTCTGTGCAGCTTTGTGTCTTGGATTGTGTTGGCGCACTGACCTCTCCGTTATGACTGCAGAGGTGGCGATCACCATCGAGGAGGGGGACGTGGACGAGATGACTAGGAGGAGGGTGTATGAGGGGAAGGAGAGGCCGGGAGCGCTCTGGCACATCTATGCCGCTAAAGACGCTGAGAAAATCCGTGAGCTCCTACGCAAGGTAAGACACGACTGCAGGAAATAAAGGCAAAATCGATCTCGTAATTGTTTGCGTAGGTAACAACCTAGACACGGACGGCAAGAAAGATGAATCGAAACCTTTTATTTTTAATTTTAAATGGCTGAAAGATGTTTATTGTGAATGAGCGCTCTGGACAGATGGAACAAATTTGGGTGAAATTTTGCTAAATGCAAAGGAGAACTGAAATGATTTGGTGACTACCAATGGGAATGAGAACCTTTCTTTTCCTCCTAAATATGAACATCATCCATATTACTTGGTTTCTACATGGATGTTCTAGTTGGTGAGACTCACTGTGCTTCTTGTTTTTTTCATTTTTTCTGATCTTCTATTCCATGTTCTATGGCTAGCTTGTACAAATATCATTTGTAGCCTCGTGCTACGGCATAAGCATGGGGTGATTACTTGCATGACTGGCAACTTTTAAAAGCAAGCTTTCAGTTCCTGTGTAAAATTGATTTCTCCTTGATTTTATACCACAAAATGACAGACTGTGGTAAAATCCTCAGACCATTCCAATAGCAACCTTCTCCTTAGCCCTCAGCTTCTCCATCATCAATTATTCATTTCCGTTTGTTCATATTTATCCAAAGCAACTATTAATAGAGGGAGCAGAACAAGCTGCTCAGCGTTTGAGGGTTTTCTGGTCCCTAATGCAGTTTCCCAGTCTGTCCTCATCATGCTCCAGCTTTTATTGACAAGCCGTTCGTCTCTGTTGTGTTTAAGGTGGGAGAGGAGCACGGTCAGGAGAACCCTCCAGATCACGACCCCATCCACGACCAGAGCTGGTATCTGGACCAGGTGCTGCGCCGCCGCCTGTATGAAGAGTACGGAGTTCAGGGCTGGAGCATCATCCAGTTCCTAGGAGACGCCGTGTTTATTCCAGCTGGAGCGCCTCATCAGGTGAGCATCTGATGTCAGCCTACAAGCAGCTTCAAGTAGAGTTTTATTTACGCACTTAAGTAAGAGACTAATACTGATTAATCGTGCATGAGTGACCTGAACTAAGAAAATAAAGCAACAAGAGGCTCTGGAGATGCTGGGACCTAACTATGACTAAAGCAGAAGCTGTGCATTGATAGAGGCAACACCTCCAAGATGTGCTCAGTAATCGTTTCACTTGGGTTTAAATTACCTACCTCTGATTTGACATTCCAAGTATGCAAGACTTTTCCTCAGCATTTCATGTGTATGTTGCTGGAAAGAGGTCAGAATGTGGCAGGAAATAGCTTCTTCCTGTCAGTATAAATAAAGAGCACTGGAACATTGAAATATATTCAGGAAGGATCTTGTCTAATGACGGTGAGCAAGCAAACTCAATCAAGATGACCAAGGGTTGTGTGTCTGAGATACAAATAGTAAGTCTTCTGTACATACAGACCCAATGCAAGGATGCTCGTGCCATGTCAAATCCAGTATTTCACCAGTTCAGTGTAATACCTTGAGCTAATATTTAATACCAGAACTTTGATCCACAAATTGGTTTTTCTAGACACTTGAGACTTTGTAAGGTCATATTTTTCAATAGCGTTCACCTTCTTCCTTTAGGGTTTCATCTCGAATATGCACTGCTGTTTGAGAATAAAATATCTCATATGATCTTAGAGGCGTTACGCTTGGGGAAACAAAATAGCGAAATCTCTAGGGGTTATGTCTCCGAGTGGAGGAGTTTTCGGGTTGTGTGTTCGCCCGCCCATCTGTCCCACCAAGATTCTCGTTAGCCCGATATCACAAGAACAAGTTGCCGAATGTTTGTATTTATATTGTATTATCAATGCAAATAATGAACTGAGTATATTTTGGACTTGATCTGAACAGGGTAAAGGTCACAGCGAGGCCAGTTCTCCAAAATAGTTTTTCATCAATGTCTTCCTTCAGGTTTAAAGTATATTTTAAGAGTATTCCTGGGATACAAACAAGGAACGAGAAGGCCTAGATTTGGTGGTTGTGGTGGCATCACAGTCAACACTGTTGGCATCGATAGACTTCTTTTGTTATATCTGAGAAAGACTTTTACTTTAAAATCTCTAGCAGTGGGCCTCGTTTGTCAGTCTTTTATTAAAGTTGTGTGTGAATGTCTGTAAGCGAAACCAAACAAACAATTTTGTCCGGATTTACAAAAGTTTTGGACAGGCTCTCTCTCTCTCTCTCTCTCTTTCTCTCTCTCTCTCTCATTCTCTCTCTCTCTCTCTCTCTCATTCTCTCTTGCTCTCTCTCTCTCATTTTCTCATTCTCTCTCACATTCTCTCTCTCTCTCTCTCTCTCATTTTTTCTCTCTCTCTCTCTCTCATTCTTTCATTCTTGCTCGCTCTCTCTCTCTCTTTCTCTCTCTCTCTCTCTCTCTCTCTCTCTCTCTCTCTCTCTCTCTGTGTTTGTGAATTTTAAATTACCATGGCGTATGCATGATGCAGCTGATTTACATTTGATGAAGCCCACAAAACTCCATAAAAGGCAAAGCTCACACAACTGATATGTGACTAAATGGCAAAAAAAGAGTTTCTCAGATGTAGAAGTGAAAGTTATTTTGTCTTGCATCTATGCCTGTAAGAAAAAAAGTCATGTAACAGCATGAAAGCTAAAAAACTCAAGCATAATTATAAACCATTTATGAATAAGTCCATTTGTATCCAGCTTGATAAGAGGCCCATTGTCACCATTTATAACATTGTCATAAGATGAAAGAAGGCGTGTGCACAAAGAAAGGCAGCACCCATGAAAAAAAAAACCATTAAAAACTAATTAATACGGGAGCGTGCGAGGCTGCTTAGCCAGAATTAGGTGCCGTTTGATTTGATTTAGTTCTGGTCAGCCATAGCAATGTAATGTATGTATGAGTAGTGGATTACTCCACCAAAGGGTTTTCAGTGCCATCTGCATCCCCTGTGAGGAGACACCACAGTTTGCTGTAGTGGATTTAAAGAGAGTTCAGATGAAGGAGGCTGAGCAATCCATCCTGTGTTTTTAACGAGTCATAGCCGGACTCAAAAGGCATGAAGACAGGAAAATAGTAATAGAAGAAATATGGATTTTAGGTGTTCAGGTAACTGTTGGATCATACATCATGATTAACCTTAATGCCTTAACAGCCTTACTAATAGCATCCAATAATGTGTGTGTGTGTGTGTGTGTGTGTGTGTGTGTGTGTGTGTGTGTGTGTGTGTGTGTGTGTGTGTGTGTGTGTGTCCAGGTGCACAACCTGTACAGCTGTATTAAGGTAGCGGAGGATTTTGTCTCACCTGAGCACGTGAAGCACTGCTTCAGACTGACGCAGGAGTTCCGGCATCTTTCCACCACACACACTAACCACGAGGACAAGCTGCAGGTGTGTGATCCTGAGATTTCTAAACATTTCTAAAGCTGAAATGCAAAGCAAAGCTCTTTTGGCTGTCATTTGGGCTCCTCAGGAATGAATAGCCCGTGAAGGACTTTTTAACCAGTTGTTGCTTTATGTCTGACTCTCCCAGGTGAAGAACATCATCTACCACGCCGTGAAGGACGCCGTTGGAACGCTGAAAGCTCACGAGCCAAAGGTGCTCCTTTCATAGTTGGACTTGTCCATGCGTGCAGAGAGACTGGGTGTCGATGGGCACTTACAATGAGCTTAGCGAGTGCCGCTGTGCTCACAGAACACGCTCCTGAATTTGAGACGTCTGTCAGCTTCGGGCTAGGATGAAGGACGTGCTTCGTCAGTGTTACAAACACCATCCTTATGTTTTTTTGTTTTTTTTTTCGTTTGTTTGTTTGTTTTTTTTAAATGACGTTCATTTTTCTCTGTATCTAAAATGTGTCCGTCTGTTTTTCTAAATGTGGAACGTTTGTTGGACTGTTCATTAAGAAGCCGAAGGTTCTTTTTAAAAACGGATCAGCTTCTCCTGAGTAAATGTGAGCACTGGGTTTCTTTTTAGCCAACTTTAATGGTTCGTTTTCTTCGGCTCTGTATGTAAAAGAAGTGAAATAATGTTATAAAAAAAAAAAAGAAAAAAAAAAGATTCCTTACGCACTCTGCTTGAGGTGGACATGAGTTTTGAATGGAACTAGACCAAAGTTTTGTATTTTTAGTTTATAATTTCAACTAAAATGAAATCATCTTGGTCTTATTTCCTTTTTTATAGGCCTTTAGGCAATTTGATTCACTGATGAACGCTAGGCTGGCATTGAGAAATGTTTGTTGAAATATTAAGAATTCCAGTTATGAATTACTGGTCATTAATATGTATCAATATGTATTGATCTTAGCTGTGTGTATGATTTTTCAAAATAAAGTTTACAAAAAAATTGAGCTGTCTTTTAAAAAAAAAAAAGAAAAAAGTGTGCACTCCATTTCTTAGGAATTTGTGCTTAGTTCTTAAATATTTTGTGAATTCTGGATGAACGTAATAAACAAAATAGTTCAGCTGGCTTAGGTCAATATACCATATGGCATTGTTTCTGCTTCAGTGCCTTGTTGAACAATTTACAAGCATTTAAAGAGAAATTAGGTAGAAGGAAGTAGTTATGGTGCCTAGATGTACATACGTCTAGCAAAATTAGCTTTAATTGTAGCAACCCAGTCTGCAAATAAAAAGATTTTAGTGTGCTGGAATGAAGAACAGATCATATTTGTCTTTTGAAGTGGAAAGAATTAACTGGCTATCTGAACAGCTGAGTCATTGGCTCGTCTTATGTTGATCTGGATGAGGGCATCAGCATGCTGTTCTTTCATGTTCAGTAAGCACTTTATCTTCGTAAGGGATGTAATGACATACTAGATGTGCTCATGCACACCTTCAGAACAAGGGCCAATTTAGCATAACCAATCCATTTTGGCACATGGGAGGAACCGCCCAAGGACGGTAACCTAAGCTCAGGATTAATCTGGAGGTCCTTGAGCTGTAAGCTGGCAGCACACCATCATGCTGCTCTTTTGACTGATATGTTTCATGTATGTTATTTTGTGCGGTGAACTCCCCTGTTCCTACCTTGAATTTTGAATGCAAAGCCGAAAAATGTGCTCGTAGTCCTGTCTGTGTTGCCATTTTAACCCTTGGTACAGCAACCGTAGACATTAGTTAATAAATAAATGCATCATGGGAGTACATACAGGTAGTATTACTACCTCACTGCTCCAGGATCTTGGATCTATCCTGAACTCGGTTTACACCTGAACTCCGAATGTATGACGTTTTATGTTTTCTCTGTGTCCAAGTAGGTTTGCTTTGTGTTCTTCGGTTTCCTCCCTCTCTGGGTAGAGACACTAAACTGCCCCTAGACGTGTGTGCATGGTGCGCTACATTGGACTAGTGTCTCATTGAGGGTGTATTTCCATCTCAAACCCAGAGTTCCTGGATGAACTCCAGATCCACTGCCACCCTGGCTGGGAAAAAGTGCTTACTGAAGATGAATGAATGAGAAAATATATATTAATGTGTAAAATGCAAAATAGCCATAACCTTCTTTACTGTTATACACAGTATACTGGGTTCTGTTGTGTGGTTTGTGACCAATATGTGGCTAAAGGTTTGTGGACACCCATCCATCACAGCAATATGTCCTTGTTGAGCATCTTACTGCTGTTATAATAACCTCCACTCTTCTTTTCTTGGAAGGCTTTAAACTAGATTTCGGAGCATAGTTAGCTGTGGGGTTTGTGCTCATTCAGCCAGGTGAGCCCAGGTGAGCCCAGGTGCTGATGTTTGGTGAGGAGGCCTGGGGTGCAGACGGCGTTCCAGTTCATTCCAAAAGTGTTCAGTGGGGTTCAGGGCTCTGAGCAGGACGCTCGAGATCTTCCTCTTCCTTGGCAAACCATGTCTTCATAAAGCTCACGACAAGGACATTGTCATTCTGGAACAGGTGTAGGATTCTTACATCCAGTGAAGGGAGATTGTAATGTTACAGCATACAAAGACATCCTACACAAATGTCTGCTTCAAACTTTGTAGCAACAGTTTGGGGAAGGACCACCGGTGTGACGACCAGGTGTCCACAAATTAACTCTGATAGCCTTGATTCATTCAGGTATTTATTTAAACTATTGACATGTTTCTGTCTTTATTTATTGACTATTATCATACTTGGCCTATGTTTGCATGTCTGTGGATTAACAGTTTGTTTAAGCCATGATGCTCTTCCTTCACATGAAGGACAAATTGATTTAAACAGCCACTGCACCTTTAAAAATGAGGTTCGATCTCAAATGACTTCCTGGTTTATATACAGTGCGCTACGCAACGCGTCCGAGTCGTTACGTCACACCCTACATAGGGTGCACTTCTATAGGGCATAGAGAGTCATTTAGGACACAACTAGTCTTATGGCGAGCAGATCTCGCTGAGCGGGCGAGATGTTGTAATGTGAAAAAGGTAGCCGTGATTGCTTTGAGCCAGCGTCGTTATTTCTGGTGGTGGAAATGGTGGTGAGGAGTGATTTCCGGGGATAAGTGAAACATCCAGAAGCGGTCCTCATCATGGTGTCGTGGATCATTTCCAGGATGGTGGTGTGAGTAATTATTGTTATTGCCCTTATTTTTGCTGCCATGTCTGCTCGCCTGCCTGCCTGCCCAGGATCTCCTGCATCCTGCCTTATAATGCCTGAAGCCTTATCAATATGACAAATAGATGCCCACACACACACACACACACACACACACACACACACACACACACACACACACACACACACACACACACAAAATGGGGAGAGGACAGGCGCCACTCACTACCTGTGGTTCACGCCACAGACCACGTTCACTGGAAATTGGGGCATGTTAGCAAGTACTTGTCATCTAGCTAAATTTAAATAAATAAATAAAGAGGAAAATGGTGATGAGAATCCCTCGTGTGAGGAGGGAAAAAAGAAATTCAGAGCAACACCAGTAAAAGTACTGAAAAATGTAACAAAACTTCAGTCTTAAGCTTGAGCATGACGGAGTCTAACAAAATGAACATTTCCTTACCAGCTTGTTTCCAAGAAAATACATTAGAATCTGTGACATCTTCGACCAGGAGTACGGCTTACGTGATTGACAAGATGACAAAAAACAATGTGTATTGCTTTAAGGTGTTTTTCAGTGCTAGGTGGTATAACCATTATAACTGAGAAACCAGAATAAAATTGTCAGCGGGTAAAGATTTTCAGATACTGTTTTTTAATCAGACTACACAAAAACTACAACAAACGCAGTTAATATACAACTTGTTGCGAAGTTACTACACATACAGCGATGCAGTAGAGGAGATTGGATAGGCCTTGGTAGGTTTTCCTTGTGTGGCACACAGAAAATGTACACGAATTGAATATCGTGTAAAACATGTCACGGTCACTCCTGTTTTGGAGCATGACGACAAGAATACAGGTCACTGGAGTTCCTTTTTAAAATCATCACCAAGTAGCTTACATTAGCAATGTTCGATTCTCTCCAGCGAAGACAGAATGCGAGAGGAACCTCCGGCTTGGATCACAGCCAGGACAAACGTTTGTACCACTGTTTCAGCACTTCATCCGGTTTCATTTTTTTCTACCCATCAAAGTACAGTTGGCTGATCATTAAGTTTCTATTTATAAAAGGGACATAGGAAGAATATATTGATTTTTCATGCAGCAACTCTAAAAATCAATACATAGTCATTCACATGCATTTGGGTGTTCTTGATTTGACATGATTTTGTTTGACAAGCTGACCAAGGGCCAAGAATAGAAGGAGCCAAACAACGGATTATTTAGGGTTTGGCTCCTAAAGTTAACTCGAAAATAATAACAAAAAAAAAATCAGCCTTTGTTATTTATTATGAGATGCAACCACGACAGTAATCCATATATGCAGTATATCTAAATAATGGCTTGAGATGAATGGAATACGTGAATGATTTAATAGTTGCCAGAACTTAATACTTCTCTCCTCTAGCAGGCATAAGGAAAGCCTATAAAGCCAAAAGCTTTAAGACGGACTCTAATCACTAAGCATCTTCTGCAAGAGCAGCAATTTTCAGAGACCCAAACTGCTTATTGGCCCACCGAGTGAAAATTACACTTTATGCCACATCACCACTCTCCACCCAAAGATAATGAACTATCTGTACCCGTGTGTTATACTTTAAAACTTACAGAGTTGCCAAACTGGCAACTCCAGTCTAGGCCACATATCTGAAAACTTACACATAAATGGTTTGGAAAATATCATCATAGCATCTATGGAAATGTTCGTGTTAAAGGCCTGAATCACAGCAACTGGAAAAAGAAACTTGGGTATTGAGTCATCATCACCACTAAGGCATTTCAGAGCAACAACAGAGGAATAAATGGTCTAATGAATTTGTTTATTTTGGTGATCTACAACTATAAATTCCATGTTCAAACAAACTTTACAAAAGGCACACCCTATGAGGGGGAAAAAGCACATTCAGTGGTTCCCATATAAAAGCCATAGATGAAACACTTACAGTAATGGATGAAAGAGTACAAAGCGGCTGCTCGACTCTGAACTGCTGCAGGCCAACGCTGTTGGTTTTCACTGAACTCATGGAGGAAGGAAGGGAGGGAAGACAAGCTCATGCTGAACTTTACATTGGCAGATGTTGAAGGCTTTTGTTTCATAAAACAGTGAGGTGCAGTAACTTTAATAAACTACTAACAAAGACATTCTGCCACACCAAAGCCTGAAGCTTCAAGAGTTATGAGAAGTCCATTTCCAGACTACGTCAAAAGAGATATCTGGCGTTCCCGAAGCTTTAAAACCCACAAAAACAAGAAGCCAGAGCCAGTCCTGGATTTATGCATTATTCTGTTCCCTAAGGGACTCCAAGCAGCACCTACTGCAGAATATACAAACAGATTCCTGTCTTGGAAGTACAAATATTCAAACCACAGCTGTGAATTTTAAGCACCTCGACTCCAGACCACTTGGTCTGCATATTGAAACCGAGACCATTTTGATCCAAAGTCTGAAATCCGTGTCCGCTCTAGTCCAAACAGGCTCCATCCGTGCAGGCCGAATGCTGTGAACATCACAGACACCATAAAAACAACACACGCTGCATGAGGGCAAGCCTGCTTCCTGATACAACACAGAGTAGGAAGAAACACACTGAAAAACTGAAATCAAGCCAGATATGAACAATTTAAAAAGACAAAACAATCAATTTCTTTCAGCAGTGTTACTGAGAGTGGAGGCAGGGGGGAACAGACCAGTTTCCCACAATAAAGCTATTCACACACAAAAAAAGCTGATGCTGGAAGACAAAAGGCCTTCCTGATAACAATGCATTCTCTCTCCATTCAAACACCAACTCTTTCCTCTCGCCCTGAAAAGGCCAGGCCGAGCTGTCTACTAAAGCCACATATCTGCGCTGATGAATGAGATTAGTGCTCTCTTTATAGCGCTTCACAACCAGATACAGTGTGTTTGCCTGTAAGTGCACAACACAAACCAAAAAAAACCCACCAGCGACTCAGAAAACTGCAACAATAAAAAAATTTGTACACATGACTGCAAAACCGAAAAACACAAGAGCATTCACTCAAAGTGGAAATCGTAGGTTATTATTGAACATCACACGCTTGTTGCTGATTGGCTACAGCTCGTGTCAAGAGACCATGGAAAATGGGGAGCTCTAGGGTATTTTCATTAAGAGGAAATATAGACTAAACAAATTTACTGAGGATTTTATTCATGCTTAGAATTAACAAGTGCATTCATACCATGATATTTTAGACATGCGGTCAACTTTGCACTGCATTAATATGAGAATGCAAATGCTGAAAATCTGCCTAAAGGAAGTTGGGCTGTTCTAAAGAATTACTTGTCCATACGGTAATACAGTTCACTTTGCATTAAAGTCTTGTTGCAAGATTAACTATATAAAAGACAGGAAATGTGCAATTCATTTTTCCTTCCGTCCATCTACGGCAAGTGATGCTCATAAGAATATACCCTGTCTGTTTTGCTGTTTTCTTTCTTCAGTTTTGTTGTTTTCTGAGTTGATGTTGCACATTTGATTTGTTAATGTGTTTTACGTGAGGAAGGGTGAAAGCTTAAACGCTGCCTAAACGGAAATCATTGTTAATTTTTTTCACGTCCAGAAAATCCCCAGGTCTCGCCAACAGACGGTTCAAATTCACTATAACCGAATACAAGCAGAAGGGGAAAGCAGCACTTCCAAGTATTGTCATATGCTAACCACAAAATGCTTACAATATAACTTGGGGGTTTTACAGTGCACAGAACAAATAGACATTTGTGCCACTTGGATGATAATGATCATGACAAAGCGATTACAACATGCACATCCTGGTTCTTTGCATCTGTGTGTGTGTGTGTGTGTGTGTGTGTGTGTGTGTGTGTGTGTGTGTGTGTGTGTGTGTGTGTGTGTGT
>JAQQZR010000038.1:7380799-7390838 GCA_030068235.1 Notoglanidium macrostoma
CACTGAAAAGCATTCCAGGTGACGACTTCATGCAGCTGGGTAAGATAATGCCCACAATATCATCAAGCTCAATGGTGAAAATTATGAAACATATTTTGTTTGGGTTTATTTTTTTACACTTTTTTGCTTACTACATAATTCAGTATATGTGTTGCTTCATAGTTTGAGGTATTCAGTATTGTTTTACAATGTAGAAAAGAAAAACCTATGAAAGAGAAGGTGTGTCCAAAGTTTTGACTTGTAGTGTATATCAATTCATTATTACCCATAATCTGGCATCATATCCCAGCCAAGAACACTTTCAATATTTTATCTTTATCAGTTTGTTTATTCACTTATTCATCTTTAGCAACTGTTTTATTATGGTCAGGGTTGCGGAGAATATGGCCCTTGTCCCAGTGACATTAGGCACAAGGCAGGAGAATATACCCTGGAAAGGATGCTAGCCCATTGTAGGGCACCATACACACATTTGCAGTGGCAATTTAGTGTAGTGTAGTGTAGTCTACTTACTGGCATGTTTTTGGAAAGTGGGAAAAAAACAGAACCCACACAGACACTGGCAAACTGTGTGAAACTCCACAAGCTTAGGATTAAACTGGAGCTGTGAACCAAACCTATACTCGTAGGAAAACATACACCGAAACAAGATAGCATAATTCTGTGAAACTCATAATGGACTGTAAAAGAGAATGTATTTTGTGGTGCATGTTTTTTTGGAGGGTTTTTAATCTTTTTAATGTATACATTTAGCAGTATACAGTATGTAGCAAATTCACATTTTTGCAAAGCTGATATGTATTGCAGTTATTCCTTATCTTTCAACTTTGCATATGTGTAGATGTATACCTGTTAAGTTCATAGACCGTGATTCCGTATATTTTATTTTATTTTAGTATATAAGCATTTGTTCACAAGGAGATGCAAAACATAGTTTTATTCTACTTGTAGAGTGACAATAAACCTATTCCATTATATGATACAATCATCTATTGTATATGGATGCATCTATTTACAATCATATATTTTAACTATTATTTAAAATAATAATAATTATAATAGCAACCTATCTATTCTATTTTTCCATTTTTTTTTTTATTTTAAACCCATGAAAATCTCAGCCTATTACAGAAAGAACAGAAAAAGACCCAGTGACAATCATCAGCTATCAAATATTTATTAAGTAGGGGTCGTGTTAAACTCATAATTCATTAGATCAACATGCCAAGCAACAGCTGGTAAACATGTTGCATATTCACATCATCATCATCATCATCATTTCAAGATGTCTTCACTTAAATAAACATCTTTAAAAGTACATTTTAAGTAACTACTTTCCTCAAGTTCAGGTGCTAACTTAACCAACAACATTTTAGTAGTGGATGTTCTGTGATAGGGTTCCAGAGCGATAATTTGGCTACTCACTTATCCACACATAAATCTCATTAGAGCACATGTGCATAGCAGGATTTTATAGAGATAGTAAATTAAGACTCTAGGACTCAGTTTGATTGTAGCCATAATAATGTCCTTACATTTTCTTTACTTAGACAAAAAACTTTCTGACTCAACCAGGTATCCCACTTTTAATAGTGGATGGATCAGGATTGATTTCACACACACTGATCCACTGATATTGAAGCACGTATTAAAAATATATTGTATTGAAATGTCATATACTGATGTACTGTGTGTGTTTGTGAGACAGAAAGAGAGAGGGAGAGAGACGGAAACTAAGAGAGAACAGATGGTTTAGAGGCAATGCAAAGCAGGTAGTGGGGGGGTGAAAATAGAGTGAGTTTTCTGAAGGACTAACATGTTCACTCTTCACAGCTCGTCAGTCTCCCCATCAAATGGCATGGTATCAATCTGCAGGTGGATGTTGCTTGTGTCTCCACTGCCCACCCAGCCGATGGGAGTGCGGTTAAAGGAGGGTCTTGAGTGTACATCATGCTGGTACACCACTGCAGGCTGCGGCTCCTCTGCTGCTGTCTCGATATCCGGCAGCTGGAAGGTCATCAGCTGAGCAGCTTTCTCAAAGCCACCATAGGGCAAAGCTGACCTAAGGCGGGAGAAGGGGTAAGATGGTTTGTGTTTGTCTGAAAAAAAAGTTGTGTTCCATGTTTTCATAAGATGATTACACTCTTCTGGTATTCAAAAGTTTTTATATTTGATTTAAGTTGTGGATTTTTTTTTAAGATTCTTTCAGTTCACTCTTTCGACTCTACATGTATTTACAGTGAAATTTTACTGGGAGACCATTACTGGGAGGGGGGGTGTTGATGAGCTGAGCCGAATGTTCTCACTCACTGGAAAAAAAGCCAAACTTTTCATCACTAATATGCTATCCCATTTAGAAAGTTTTATTTGAGCTCACAATGATTTTACAAGAGGTTAAATTCTCACAGGCAATTTTTGGCTTTCATATTAACAAAGAGCTCTAAACTTACCCAACATTAACTATTCGTCAGTCGTCATGACAACTTTCAAAATGTGTTGAAAATGTTAGAAGAAATTTTGAGATCCTAGCAGGTAGTGTGAATAACAGATATGTAATGTGGCACCTGTTAAAACACTTGTATTTGGCCAGGTCTGTCTGAACACAGGGTCCTGGCATGTATGGCTTCATAGTAGCTACAAGCTCTGCATTGCCCTTCATGGACTTTTCCCATGGTGATATATACGTCTTCACATATTCCTTTCTTTTCTTCTCTTTTGCTAAAGCAGCAGCCTTAGCACTTTCTGCACCTGTGGATATTCAACCATATAAAAAACAAAAGCCATCAAAAGAAGGCAGTTTACAGTAAAAAAAATACTGTAAAGCTGAATCCTGGAGCTACTGCAATTTATTGTTTTCTCAACTGAATCAACTCATGAAGCATTCAGTAAAGAATGAGCTGTGGTCTTTGGCAGGTACACTAATATCGCCTACATTATTCAGACAGAACCCGTAGCCGCATATTGAGAGTGGACGTGAAGCAAGTATAAATGATCTGGCTGGTGTATGGAGGCCACCATCTGGATTCTTCTCTACTACTCACTCTGTGAGCCATCAGCTGATGAGCCAGCACTCTCGCCTGCCCCTGCACCCACTCCGCCAGCTGTTCCTCCTGCTCCACTTCCTGCCCCTGTACCCCGGCTTCCTGGTTTGGGAGGAGGCACAGGTGCATGCCCACCTCCACCAACTATCTGTCCACCAACTATCTGTCCACCAACAAGACGTCCACCAACAAGACGTCCACCAACAAGACGTCCACCAACATCCACCATTTGGCCACCAATGCCAGGGACAAACTTCTGGAAGTTATCCTAGGAGAAGAGATCATAGACATGTGAAGAGGGGTACAAATGAACACATTCAGTACATATAGTGTGCACTCTGTGGACTGTAATTATACTCACCATGGAGTCACTGATGAAGACATCAGGGTCATTCTCATAGATGAACTTCTCCACACGCTGTTGCCTCATTTTGAACATCTTGGAGCCCTTGTTTTTGAGCAGGGACAGTTCCTCCAGCATTATATCTTTGGGTATACTGATCTTTGTTCCCAAGTCAAACTCGGAGGCCTCAGGCTCTGACTCATACTCTGGGGAAGAAAAGAGAGATGAGTAGTCACATTCCCTAATTCTATGCCTAATCTGCATATAGCTAATATTGAGCATGCCCAGTTTTCTAAAATCCACTAAAACCACTGCGATGTTCTAAATGTATTTACTATCTACGATGTTAAATGTTAAAGTAATCAACATGTCCATTCATTGAAATTCCTGTTAAAATGACTGTCATGGTCATAACCTCTGTAATCTGTGATCAGGTGATTATTTGAATAACCATTTTTACCCCGCCACATTCAGTAAACTCACATGATTTGCTTAAAGTCATGTTTGTTCACACATTTGATCTTATGTTTCCTTATTTGCCCTGTATATGAACTTTCCTGAAAAAAGCATCGACCAGGATTCAGTGTCATACAAAGGAAGCAACATGATATGTTGGTAAGCAAGACCTTCCAGTTTTTAGACCAGTTTATACATCACTGATCTTAAAACTGGTTCATACACGATGGAACTACAAATCAGGATAGGAATCCGAGAGCAGTAATCTAATGTAATCTGTCTACTGATTCATCAAGCACAATACCTAACATTTCATCACCTCAACACGATTTTGCTCAAGCAGAAACACAAAACACACACCTAATGAACAATGAAACACCAAAAAATGCTTCAATGAAAGGGTAATCCCATGTGCACTTTTTTCCTCTTTATTCATAACAGGAATATATTGCAACAAGGTAGCGAAAGAGAAAAAGAAAAAAGATATGTTATTGACTTTAATTTCCCCGAGGGATCTTGTTTAAAGTATTTCGGCAGGAGTAAAACCCCTGTGTGGAACTGAGAGGCACTTCTGTTATAATTAAAAAGACAGCTGCCATTTTTGCTCTGAAATTGTGTTTTTCTGTGTGGCAATTGTTGCTTCATTAGAAAATATATGGTACAGACATGTAGAACCTCAGTGACGAGCAGTGGTGGAATGTAACCAAGTACATTTACTCAAGCACCGTATTTAAGTACAAATTCGAGGTACTTGTACTTTACTTGAGTATTTCCTTTTTATGCAATTTTATCCTTCTATTCCTCTCCATCACAAAGGCAAATATTGTTCATTTTACTCCACTATATTTGTCTGACAGCATTAGCTATTAGTCACGTTTCAGGGTACAATTTTTCAAACCCTTCCTTGTCCACTGAAACCTATGTTTCTCCAAATGTGCTGATTGTGATAAACTGAAGAACTAAGTGTTCCTTTATGGAGAAAATTAAATTTTAAGTTATAAAATTTAATAACCTTCTTGGATTAGCTGGAAAATGCATTGTCACAAAAAAGAAAACAGGGCTAACCCTAGGGCTTTTTAGAGATACATCAAACATATGATGATCTTATACAATATGATGCTTTGCTGTAGATTAAATTACCCAGCAGTATATTTAAAAAAATTTAAATTAGCTCAATCTTGAACATCCACAACTGTAAAGTGCAACAAACACATTAATGCAGTAGTAATATTAATCCTAAAACATAATTATATAATAGTAAAACACTGACAGGTACCATTTTGCTGCACAACGAATACTTTTACTTTTGATACATTAAGAAATTTTTGTTGATAAGACTTGTATGCTTTTACGTAAGTAAGCTTTTGAATACAGGACTTTTACTTGTAGTGGAGTATTTTCAATGTGATATTAGTACTTTTATTTAAATAAAGGATCTGAATGCTTCTTCCACCACTGGTGACAAGCCCTGAAGCCTCGATTGATTCCCACAAACTAACATCATTATGAATACACCTTTTTTATGCCTCCAAGTTTGACCTGAATGTTTAGTCATGGAGAGACTCAGTGTATGACCTGCCACAGACTCAAAGGCCCTGTGGTTAAATACATTCTGTGCATTGTGCTCTGCTGATCATCTCTCCCTTCTTTCACCATATCAGCTCTTACAGTACGTATTTCACAGATGAGGTGAGCTGAACAAACATGCACTGCATTAAAACCATTTCAGAGAAATACCACATGAAACGGTCTCTTCACTGACCTCAGTATTACTCATTGTAGATTCAAATTAAGAATGCATCATTTCTATTCACGGTAAGCGTTAATACTTTCCCAAATATTTTGCAAGATTAATCTTATGTGAAACTGCATTTGGAATAATATTGCATGAATCTTCAGCAGTGTTACACACATGCATGTTTTTCAGTTTGCATTACAGTCAGAGGTGATGTCTGTAGGAGCCTCACCATTCTGAGTGATATGTGACAGGTCAGTGATGATTTTAGCAGTTCTTTTCCTCTTGTTGGGAGGGGCAGGTGTTCCAGCGAGAGGCATAACTCCAAACTGGGGAAACGGACCAAACGAAAGGGGTAAGATAGAATGTAATCGTTAGGTAGGCAATACTCAGTTTAATGCTTTAGAATGGTCTTAGGAGTTAATTAGTGAGAATTGTTTCCCTTAATTTGATATTAGATAGTGTGCAGTTAGGAGCGTTTTATACAACACAATAATCATACTCTATCATCTTGTAAAAATTTAAGCATCAATGTAAGAATAATTGATAAAAGCATCAGGTTTTAGTTTACACTAGTCTATTTGCCTAAAGTGATACACTGTTACTGTCTCTCAGATTACAACAAAAACTTAACCATTGATAGAATAAAATGTGTTTTGTTTTGTCCTGGGTTGTGAAAATAGCAGGACAAATTTGATCATGCCACTAGCCACCATGAGAGCAAAAGGTTTTTAGTAGTTAATCAGGAATGCTGCACCATCTGGTGACTGCAGTGCTGCTGTAGTAGTATTACTGCAGCAGTGCAGGATGTTAGACACACGTCATGTCTGTGTGTATATGACCTCACATTCCACAGATTCCACACCGAAGCCTGAGAAAGGAAAACCTATTACCCCCACTGCTTTCAGTTTGATTTGCCTTTTTGTATAGAAGAATAGAAACCTCATATATCATATCTGTACCTACATGTTCATGGCTTTATATTGGGAGTCTCGCCTTGCATCTGGCATAGCTTTAGTTCCATGAATATTATATACATGTTTTAAAATCATATGTCATTTTAAATTCATGGAACATACAGTATCTCTGCCACCTCAAGACTCTGCTAATAGCAAACACTGCATTCACTTGACTGTAATTCAATCCTCTCCAGCTATTTTTAAATGCCATTTTGAAGACCTTTTAGCAGCGAGTGGTGGCGTCACAGACGTGATGACGGGTTTGAGTCTCTCACAAACTCGAATGTAAAAATGCTGATCTAATTCTCCAGAAGCAGCACATTCTGATATAAAAGGTGGGCAAATGTGTTGGAGTTTAAGATGGGGGGATATGGGAAAGCTCTTGGTGTTCTTGTAAGACACTGGCAACCTGTGAACCACTCAGCTCAAGTTGCCTCAGCGTGATATTCCAGGCTTTACACTCCATATAAAATCAACAGCCGGGTAATGTAGAGGGCATCTCAGCACATTCCCTCTCTCATTGCCAGTGCCTTTAAACATGGAACCAACATCAGATATGAATCCTTTCCTAATGTTGCAGTGAAAACTTTATAAAAGCATACATATTGTACACTGCATGGCTGTCTCTAATCATGATACTCTTTCACAAGGAGTACTATAGGTTTGATGTATTAATATAATCTTTAAACTATTAAACGGCACGTGCAAAGGGAGAGCCCACACACTTTAATCCACTCACCTGGGTTTTAAACTCCTGTATAGAAGTGGTCTCAAAAGGAAGAAACAAAACTTCTGATTCAATCAAAAGCTTATAAATCCCAGGGTGTCGCTGACCTGTGGCTGGACCAAGATCCTGGGGAGTGCAAAATCCAGTCAGGACTTGGATAGCAAATTGTAGAGGGGGGAGGAAGACGTGGAGTGTATGACAGTATAGGGCATGGAGGGGGTCTCAGGCTGCAAGCGTTGATGGTCATATCAAGAGACTAATATCTTTCTTGCAGATGCTTCATGCTCTAAATATAGCAGGAGAGAGAGCATGGAGTTATCAAATAGTCTGACAGAGCAAGGACTACTCCAAATATTGGGAGTGGCAGTAGATTTGTCCTGTTTCTTCCTGCATTAATTAGCCTCTTCACTGGGAAAGATTTTCTCCTTTTCACCAGGCTGCTGCCGGTGACAATTTGTTCTCTAAATATATTAGAAGTGTTTTTGTTTGTCTGCATTTCTAACTCTGCCCATTACTCCATTATTCAAAATCACAACATCAGTCAAGTCAAATCCATCTTCTTGTAATTCGTCTACAGAAATTGTATACACGGGAACAAAATAACATTTATTTAGGACCAAGGTGCAAGAGGCAACAATGTGGTATCAGAGTACACAGGCCTACCTGAAGTGCAAATACATACCAGTCTGAGACGAGTGCAAAACTGTACAATAAATTCATAGAACAATAAACAAACCGGACAGTCCAGGATAACTAGATGTGAAAAAATACTTTATGGAAGAAACCAGTGTTTGACAGTAGGATGTGACCTACATCTTTAAGTCTGCCACAATGAAGCTGAGAGAAAGCAGATTTCTGCAATAATAATAGTATTAACCTAGTGACAACCATTCTTCCTTTAGAGATTCAGAATGTTATATGACCATAATCAAATATAACCACACTAGCTTAAAAAAAAAAAAAGGAAAGCTAAAAAAGTAGATGAACATTTACAGTCCTAAATATAGGATGAGACTGATGCCAGTTTATGCTTCAGTATTTAACTGTGAACAGCACTCCCCTACTATGTATTGTGCTGGCACTTGGTCATAGACAAAGAGCTTTAGTTTGAGTACAAATAAACTTTATTTAGCATATACCACAATTCCAACATGTTACCATGCTTAAATGATTAAAATAAACCTAGGCATAAAACTAGGTGTGTAAATGATCATTTCGGTGTGGTGTTATGTTTGAACTGGATATACAGTAGTGTTTTTATTTACTATATGATAGATGAAATTATAGATTTTCCCTCAAAATCAGAAGGAACTATTTTTAAGTCTTCAGTGTATCAGGCCAGGTTTGTATATGATCAGTAGACAAATGGGGAAAGGTCTCCTCCGTGTGGTCAGTCATGGTAATTATCTAAATTTAGTGCTGTCTGGGGAAATCTTGCTGCAATGAACAGTAATATCAAAGCTAAAGCTAGGGGGCAGTGTGGTATAATGAATTAGAGTGCTGAGAAGGGTTAAAGTTTTTTATTTCTTGAAAAATACATCTTTTAGTCATTCAGTCCATTATCACTATGGAATACATATCTATGCGCGCGCACACACACACACACACACACACGCCCGCCCAGGATTCTACTAATCAAATGTTACAGAACATACTAACAATTTGATCCTTACCACAGTCTACTACAATTACAACATCTGTTGAACATTCTTGAAACTCTCAAAGGTTTGTGCAATTATTACTATAAAGCTATACATGCATAGTTTACAGAAAAGTGCATAAATCCATAGAGGCAGTAAATAAACACAAGCTCATAATTTGGTGTATGGTATTAAAAGTTAAATGTTCCTTGAGGAACATATAGAGATGGTTTCATGAACACAGTTTAAGCCTAGTTTTGAATTTAACTGAATTTTGAATGGAGAATCTTTATTTAAAAAAAAGTCATTTTAATCCAGGACAAGGCTTAATCTGTGACTGGGAAACCAACATATATTGTTTATCCATAGTACTTCACCATTTATTTTATTCTCTCAGCATCTCATATATTCAGTAGTATAATATGCTCCTGTAATGTGTTCCTTTACTACTTGCTACTTTTTCCTTCAGTGCTGCCATGATAATCCACGTATTCTCGGCTTTCTGCTTTCCTTCTTCTCTCATTTGAGTGTGAGCTCCCAAAGTCACCAATATCACTTCAAGTACAATCAACAAGCTGGGAATTTATCATCTCAAAGCACCCAAATACTACATGACCTGCAATAAGAACCTGATGTTTAATTCCAGTGATCTAGTTAATAGTCATTTAAAAGTTATTTTGAGTGGTCAATATGCATACCTGATATCACTACTTATATACGAATATAGAACTAGTTGGAAGCCTCAGATTTTAAACCCATCCTTTGGACTGTCTTGCCCACACAACCTTTAACACTTGCTGGTTTGAGTTCTTACAGCCACATGTTAAATAAATAAATTAATTTGATTTTTTTATTTGTTTATTAGAATGTGAGACATAAGTGCCAGTGCCCATTTGGATGATGTTGGCTTGCTGTTTACGTTGCTCCCACAAATAGGCTGTGACACTCATGCACCTGTTCCTTCCAGGGTCTGCCAGGACTGATATAATATCTGATTGGTTTATGAGAAACAGGGATCCAGCTTACCTTATTCCTTTATCCAGCGCCTTGCAATTCAATTAATCTTCACACATTAATAAAGTTTACAGGTCCCACTCTTTGTTACAGGTTTGGCACTGTGTATGATAATTGCCAAAAA
>JAQQZR010000038.1:7424506-7474034 GCA_030068235.1 Notoglanidium macrostoma
TCACTTATGGGAGCAAAAATGTTTGGATACAAATATAAGAAAAAATAATGACAAAACTGAAGATTTCTCTGAAACGGCACATGATGGGTAAATTCTGATGTGATACACTTGAGCACCCAAAAATCTATAAGAAACACCCAACAGTGTTCAAGAAGCAAAAACTTTGTTGTGCAGTGTTATTAGTCTTAAAAATTAACAATGCACCAGGCTGCTGCTTTACATCGGTTATGCCAGCATGTCCTTTTTATTTGACACAGAACATCCAGTGCTCAAGGCACAAGTGTCGAAGGAGGAAACTGAATATTGAATATGTGGCCAGCTTTGGCTGCTGCTGGCTAGACATGATATTTACGTAGGTTATGACCATCCTAAATGTTTTGAGAATGAAGCATCTGTATAGCAAATCAGCACTGTTACAAGTTCATTTGAACATTAGCTTGCTATTATGTTAACATTAAAGTCAGTTCGGTTGCTAATTAGCCTTTCATGCACATTACGACTGACAACATCCTGAAGATTTGCAGCGATTAGGTATGACCTTTTTATTTTTCATCCTGCTATACCAAACATTTTTGAAAGGCTGAAATTTTATGGTTATGGTTGCTTTGGGATCATTCAAACGGCAAGAGGGTTTAGAGAAGGTAATGTAATAACTCCAGCCTACACTCAGGAGCATCTTACTGTCCAGAAAATATGGTCCTACTACTAGACATTTCACACTGAACCATCTGCTGAATTTGCCAATAAAACTGTTCCCAGAACTAGCATGTTTGCCCATCTGTGTTTCTATCAGTGTGTGTGCAGTGAGAGTCGGTGCGTTCAGGGCAGGCCATTCTCCCGCGTGCCAAACATGCGGGCAAAGTGAAGACCGAGAGGCGGACAGTGCCCTCTCCACACATACCTTCCTGTGCCAGCGCAGCCGTGCTGGTGGTGGGGGCGGCGGGGCTCGTGTGCTGCCGGCCCACTATTGGACAAAGAAGCATTCCGTTGGGAGGGACTAATATGAGGCCATGCCCCTTTACTAATGACAACTCCCCCGATCCCCTCAAGTAACACACATCAAGCACATCTCATGGCAGTCAGGGTGAGTTTCTATAGTCACTCAGATGGAGTCATAAAGTACGAAAGTACAGCGCCAGGACATGAGATTTAAATAAAATAAATAAATAAATAAAAAACCCTAAACACAGCTCAGTGGTTCTTAAAAAAAAAAACAAACAAACAAAAAAAAAAAAGTATAGTTGTATAGAGTATAGCTGTGTTCCAAAAAACACTGGTGAAGTTTGGGGACATTCAGCACTCGTAATCTACAAGTCACTCACCAGAGAAGTTTCTAGACACGAGCATGGTGGTCAGAATGGCCCCCTGCAGAAATAATACCAAATTGGATTAGCTTATAGAATGAAGTCAAGCACTGTATATACACTGCACTGATAAACTGGCTGAGTGAGTCACACACCTTCAGTTTTCTCCTGGCATTAAATTTGCGCAGACACTCAACAGTCTCTTGGCGATGCATCATGGAAGCCACAGTGGAGCGTTGCTGTATGGGAAAGAGGAATGAGAGCATTCAGCAGGAAGAAGTAATATCACACCACCGGCCACCTTTCTCCCGACTTAATGGGCAAATAAAAGAGATCAGGAAATTCAGCACAGACGCTCTGCCAGTGAATCAAGCAGAGGAGCTTCAATAAGTTCTAATATTACATTTTGCCAGCCCCAATATGACGCACATTCAACAGAGCACAAAATACTACAAACAATTTAACATTCAGGATTCTCTTGGAATTATTTTGCAATCAGTGTTGATCCACTGAGTAAGATTCAAGGCCTAAGTTAGCTTAGAGTACAGAAAGCTCAGGTGGAATCCCAAGGTTAAAAACCCAACCTAATTTAATACCACATGAGCAAATAAATGATCATATACAATTACAAATGTAACACCAACTCTACCGCCGTAGGTAGGATTAAAACCGTTACAAGCAGCAGTTTGGAGAAGCTACCAAGAGCTGAAACTGTAAAAAACAGCATTAACAAATAAAAATGAGACCTCATTTATCAGTTTGTCACTGTTGGGCTACTGCTTTAGTTTCAGCAAGCAGAAGCTTTTTCACACTTCTAGCTGAGCCTTCACAAGTGCAGAGGCCTGAGTGTGCCGAGTGCACACTGCCACAATAAAACTTCTTAAAGGTTTTTAAAAGCAACTTCGAGTAACAGACTAAGGTTACTGCAAACCTCCTTTCTGAAACTCAGAAATAAAACAAATGTAATAAAACTTCACAAGAAAAGAAATTGGCAAATGTACATTATGCAAAATTTCTGATAGAACAGACAGAAAAGGCATTACCGATGCTCCCGGGTTCAATCAGAATGGTTGGATACTTCTATGAATTGAAAAAGGTAGATGTATTTAACGGTATGGCAGTTCTAAGAATTAAAGGAATACACTATTCAAGACCGCAAGGAACAATCCGGGGAAAGGAGCGCTGTGTCTGAACTGAACTCATCCCCTTTTCATCATTTAGTGAGAGCACTATGTGCAGTGCAGCCACTTTTGTAGCGTTTTTTCCTAATTCTCAGTGACAATCATATTCTCTTAATACTCCCATTCCACCGTAAATCCAGAGTACAACCGGTCTCTCAGAGCACAAGTTATTTCAGAAAAAAAGATTACTTTTAATCCTTCTGTATTTTAATTCCTCTTTATGTTATTCGTTTATATTGTTTCAATAACTGAGTCATGAAGACATGTTTCTGGAGCACTCACTAATAAGTGTGGTCTGGATTCAGTTTGTCACCTTCACAGCTTCCCCTATTCAGTGCACTATATAGTCTATATAGCATATAGTGAGTGACGAAGCAGAGATGTGTTTCCAACACCTAGGACTGAACAGAAGAACCACTAATTGCTGGTTGGCTCTTCTCAGTGCGCAGGATCAAATCCTGTGAAATTCATGGTGGACGGGATTGACGAGTAGCTTGCTGACTAGGTAAAGCATATTTCTGCCAGAATTCTCTCGTCTCAGTGCTGCTGTTAATGCAATCAACAGCTGAAACAGCAGTTCTTATTTTGGAAACTTCTCAGCACTTTGTTCAATCTAGCAGCTAGTTTTAGCCTTTGATGCTCCACCCATGAGACACAGAGTGCCTGATATCTTTAGTACACTTTTCTAGACACGTCCTTCAAAACGGAAGCCGCTATCCAACCGGCTCGCCGCACTTCCATGCACTCTGTTTCGAGCAAAACGAACTTTTCAGCAGCGATGCGACGAGCTTTTCGAGGCAAGACGCAGTGACTGGACTTTACAGAATGCGGTCTTTAAAATTATTTGACAGTTTTGGTGTGAAGCACTTAGTGCTGATCAAGTGTGTTAGTCTCAACAGGAAATGGTCTGTGGTTGCTCATCTGCCATGTCAGTCAAATTGCCTCTCCCTGTGAAAGCAAGCAGTTCTCAGTCACGTTTATTGACTTTTAACAAAAGCAAATACAGGCTCTAGCAGGCTAGAATCATATGCTTTATGTGCGATGGTTAAAAGAAAACACATCTCGGAGCTAAAATGTAGACCATCTCCTGCATTTATCTTGAGGACAAAAATACAACGTACTACCTTAGAAACATTCATTATTACAAAAAGGATAAAGTCTACGGCTGCAAAACACTCATTTGTTCCCCTTATTGTTAATTAACTAGCTAACTAGCTCACCATACATTATTACATTATGTTAGCCTATTAAATTACATTAATTAGGTTTCTGGGCAAACAAAATATGTGACTGAGCAGCACATCGGAGCTTTCATCTGCCAGATGGGTGAGCTAATGAATTTATGATTTGTCCATCCCTGCCTCTGAATATTTGAATTAAAAAAATTTTGCGAAAAAATATATTTTTTCATGTAGGAGAGTACTGTGCATATTGTGCTGGCGGGTGAGTATTTGGCCACTTTGAGCATGGTAATACTAGATGGCCTCTTAAGTGAAGTGCTTCAATTAAAAAGCACTCATTTTAAAGCTTAAAAAATGTGGGATCGATTTTGGCCTATACACAGGGTTTTAGTATTGGTAAGGGAAGGAGTGGTATTGTACCATCTTCATCTTTCATAACATAATAAACCTAAATCATCTAAAATTGAAAGTTGCATCACTTACGCAGACCCATGGGTGCTTGAGGGCCTGGTCAGCAGTTATCCTCTTAGCTGGATTGATGGTCAACATCTGGTTGATGAGGTTTTTGGCCTCTGGAGTAACAGTGTCCCACTCTGGAGAGGGGAACTGAGACAGAAAGAAAGACAGGTTAGAGAATAAACATATTATGTTTATTGAAAACTAATGAAATGAAATAATGCTTATGAAAACTAAGACACAAACTGATGTAACTGTGAACACACTTTAATTTAGTGCACACAATGAGGGAATTGCAATAAGAACAAAAAGACTCCGTGGTCAATTCTTGCTCATAAATCTACTGTATTATCTATCTACATGTTTTTTTTTTAATAATTCTAAGTAGATTATACCACATTAAAATTTTTTTAATCAATCAACACGGTGTTAGAATAGTTATGAAGTCAGAAGCTGATTTTCAGCTCCAACATACATCTTCTGCAATATAACTTATTGGATGCTATGTGCATTTAAGGAGTGATGGACAAGGGCTTCTGTGATTGATTAGAAAGTGACTCAACTCTTCATCTAAGCCAATTCAAAAATTAATAGGGACATAAAATCTGGGCTTGTCACTGTTGGTCGATACGGCTGGCCATGGGTGTGACGGTCTGCGTGTCACAGGTTTGACTGATTTAGACTGCTTGCCAATTCAGCTAGACTAATCGCTGAAAAGCAACACTGCGTCAAATCCTTTTATCTGGCATGAATTGCTCTGGAACCAAATCTAAAGAGGAAATGGAAAGAAGCTGGGGAAGATGTACATATCATTCTGCAAATCACAAGAAGGGGGGGGGTATTACTTCCAGTCTGATTACTCACATCATAAGCTCCTGCCTTGATCTGCTGGTAGAGTTTGTGCTGGTCCTCATCCCAGAATGGGGGGTAGCCCACCAGCAAGATGTACAGGATCACACCTACACAGACAGACTGCATTAAACCCAGCACAATAAAGCCTTAAAGCAGGCCAGACAAAAAAGCAGCACAGAGGACGCACCACACGCCCAGATGTCAACAGGCTTCCCGTACGGGTCCTTCCTCAGAACCTCGGGGGAGAGATAGCCAGGAGTACCAGCAAAACCTGTACGGAGAAAAACAAAAGTGAAAAGGCATTGCTGTAGTATTTTATATTATATATATATATAAAATTGTTTACTCATTTTCTTTTTATCAAACTGATGCTGATTACTATTTAACTAAATATTAAATCCCTACTCTTTTGTTCATTTAATGCCTATTTATAAAATTTTATTGTAGTGTTGTGTATAGTCTATTGTCTGACTGTCGATTGCACTTTTGTCCGCTGCTGCTTCATGTCAAATGTAGCACCGTGTCCTGGAGAAACAATATTCCATCCCTTACTCAACACGTCTGCGAAGAAAAGGAATGAAAATGTTGACTTTGAAGTTCCTGTTGGTCAGGTTTTGCTTTCTGCACACACTTTAATCCAGGATAAAGCTGCTTTTGTTGATTGTCAATGCTTATTCTTTTCCCAGAGATCCAAAAGCATATTTGTGAATACACAGGTAAATATGACAAGAACGGGACCAAATTTGGCTAGGCTAAATGAACAAGCTCACTGCATTAGTGACCAGGGTTTGAGTACACAGTGCTTATTGCTTTCAGAGGTCAATGTGCACTCCACACATGAGCACAGGTCACCCCCAGTCAACATCCTCTTAAAGCGCTACTTAACAGCAATACTGGATCCGCTCCAGCCTTACACAAGGTAAAAAGAGATGAGTGCATGATTCAAGTTTAGAGCTGAAGAATGGGAGAACAATGTATGAAAGGAGGAGCTTGGGTAATTTCAGGTCAATTAAGATTAATTTTACATCACCCTATATCAGATATTTTGTATTAAAACAAGGTGTGTGTGAACAGTGAGTAAAGTGATTTTACATGGACTAAGTAGTTCTCAGCTTTGGTTGGGGATACTATGCTGTATCACATGTGGAGAATAATGCAACATTCTTACCAAACCAGGCCTGCTGGTCTCCCTGCACCTCAATGGCCAGCCCAAAGTCAGCCAGCTTTACTGCTGCCCCCTTCATCTTACTGGCCAACAGCAAGTTCTCTGGCTAAGAGACAGAAAGAAAGTGTTCATCGAGCTTCCATCTCTGACCACCCCAAAAAATCCGCAACACATACACGATGAAAATCTCCCCGACTCCAAACTTCAGTAATATATAGTTTACAGTCTGTCCGCATGTTTTCAGCAACATGTGAAAACACGTTGTTAAGGTGTTTAGAAACAAATCACATGGTCTTTAAGTCTAAATGTGTGTTCGATTATTTGTTTGATTGATTGATTATAAGGTTTGTTCTATGAATGCTCCTAGGAAAATGTTTCGATTTTCTGGTCACGTTGCTCTTCGAACAAGCTTTAATAATTGATTACTAGCTTAGTGCAAGTATTTAAATGATAGGTAAGAGAGTTGGTCATTCCGTAAGCTTGGGTTTGACCAATCAGCATGACTCAGTTCATCAAGCTTCATCCCAATTGGTCCTAGGCTGCAGAAAATGTACTCTGGAGCAGAAAGTTAAGGTTCCCAGAAATACAGCCAAAGGACAAAAACCAGTCCCGAGTCTTCCGGTGCAAATACACTGAATGTTCCTGAGCTCCCAAAAATGTCTCTGTGGTGGAAAAGTTACCCAGTTTGTAAAGTAATCACTCCAGGTATTTCTCTTATCCCTAATGTCTAATAAACAATCAGGTCAAAAGTGAAGAATCTGACATTTTCTCCTGTGGTGTGAAGCTTCATTAAGGAAACTTTCTACTGAACGGCGATACCTGGCACTTCAGCCTGCTCATCATCCTAAAGCCAATTATGCTGAAGGTTATACTGAGCATACAGAGAGAGGGCTTATACAACTGTGATGAGTGTTAGAGGACATCAACATACACAGCGCATTCCATTAGGGCTCTTTCATCATTGCTCAGGAGCAAATTTAAGTAGATTTTAAGTTGAACTCCAGGTACACGGAGTTCGTGCGGGAGCGGAAGAAAGATGTGACAGCATGTTAATGTCTCTCGGCTGTTTAACTCACAGAGGCGGTGAGAAGGATGTGTTGGTTCATGCGGACAGGGCAGAGGTAAACCCGGTTGTCTCACACTGCGATTCCAGAAGCTCAGTAGAGAATAAAGGCGGTCTAGATTCGTTAAACTTCAGAATGTAAACTTGGGGTTTTCCTGCTCTATTCAAATACATTCAACATAATTAGCAGATGTGTTGAATCAGCTATAAATCTGCATTCCCTCTGTTTCTCGTGGGCAAGGAGTGTTGAACTGAATTAGATGTGGCATTGTAAGTCTAGTCCACCCCCGTCACTGCAGTCTGACGTCACACCTCTTGCTATGGTGACCATCCTACCATGCCCCTCTCTCTCTATAGATCACTGTTTGTTTCTCTGATTGTCTGTCTGCTGTATCCGGCTAAAGGTAAGCGGTGAGACTCAGTGAGATGCATCTACGCTCGTGAGACAAAGAGAACGAGAGCGAGATTAAAGACTGCACTCTCGAGCACCCGATCCCCCAGTTTGCCACTGCAGCCTATTCTGCTTTGTCTTCGTGTCACAGAGAAGCAGAAAGGCCCACATTCCCCCTAAGAGAGTGACGAGGGAGATTATTCTCCACAGTTCCTTGCTCCTCTCCTCTCACCTTCCTACACATAATCACATGGATCTCATCATCTAGAGCCCACAGGATAATCTGTACTACTTTAAGTGTGCAAACAATGCTGCCAAATGATCTGTTGAGATGCACAGTGCGAGGAAACAAACACAGCATGTGCTGAATCTAATGGAACTTCCAGCCTCAATGATGAACCATAAACGATAAATTTGTCCCCTGTGCCTTAGATGTTTTTTTTCCTGCTATTGTGATTGCTGGTTGCTCGTGTGATAGCGGTCAACCACACCCTGATGTCAAGACTCTGAGGGGCTCAAACAAAACAGAGCTGATGAAAAAAAAAACAACCCCAGAAGTGTTGCTCTCTGGGGCTGTGAATGACGTTTCGCACTACAAGACTGTGTGTGCACGTGTGATGCCACGCAGTTGCCAAGTGAAGGGGGGTTCAAGCAGGATTGGGGTCATGTGATGACGTGCTCTGCTTTCGGCACAGGTTTCCATAACAACGGCATGACTCACCTTCAGGTCCCTGTGCACAATGTCATGCTGGTGAATGTGGCTCACGCTCTCCAGGATCTGATTAATGCAGTGACTGAGAGAGACAAAGAGAGAGACGGAGAAAATAAAAGAGGGGGAAAAGAAAATCAATCTCTTAACACAAGAAAACTATGAGAGCAAAACAAGAAGGGGGAAAAGTTAAAGCTGTTGTATATTACTGCTACTGGCGGTTACGCATGCCTCAGAATAACAGTGTGGATGGATGGTTTGTTTTTATGGTTATAAATACACAGCCAGAGAAAGTCCATGGAATATAAATACATCAATTTACCATGCCACCTATCATGCCACGAGTGCCAAAGCAAGTTTTCTACTGTTGGACATTCATCATTGAACACTATGTTGACAGACTAAACCATAGTTACTTTGCAAACACATGAGTATTTTGTCATTTGTAAAATCTCTCTAGGCTATATTGCAACCGGATAACTGTTTCATCTGCCGACACCTGAATGCTTACAAAATAAACTTACCAACACTGGCAACACCGGCGCTAAACCGTATCCACAGATACAAGGAGAACATTACTAATTATAATTTCTTTAAAAGTCAGGCATTACTTGCGGTTCCCCAAGCTTTCGATTTTACAGACAAAAATGAAGCCTCTGAAAGCACGCCGAGCAGGCGGCCTGTGGGTGGCAAACTCTGTATCTGTGCTATAATATGGGAAACTAGGTGGCAGGCTCGGCCTCCAGGCCTTCTGGCCCAATATCGTGTTTAGAGTGTTTCTGCTGCCCACTACTTCAAAAGTTGGCCTACATTATCTTCAGCAGTCCCAGCAGCTTCCATGAGCAATACCCTGTAAAGGAAGAAGCCTTCAACATGCTTTATTAAGACCCATTCAGAAATACTGAAGAGCTATAGCTAGGATGCCACCTCATGTCCACAGGACCCATCATGACCCTGACCAGTATAAAGCAGTTACTGAAGATAGATGAATGAATAAATGTGACGGGATGCCCTTGGTTGAAGTGGCGTTAAATCTTTGTAACTAGCTTCTCTTTCTTCTTCTTCATTTATAAACATGAGCTAGAGCTCAACACTGACATGCTTGTGCTTTGCATATTGCCTACTACTTGTGCACTTCTATTGACTAGCGCTACAGAAATAGGATGTGGTCGATCGATATACACCCGTGTACTTCATGCCCTCTGGGTTTTAGGCTTAAGGTTAAGTCTTCAGATTAACTTCTTCTCCTCGATAAGCGTTAACAACGTATAACATTATTATTACTCCAAACGTTTAACTGAGATTTTCATTGGTGTTAAGACCATTACTGCAAATAATTCACAGACGCTTTATACACACCAGGCCAAAGATAATCCAGGTAATGGACTTTAGATTTTAGACATGAAACCAGTGTTTTGCAATGAGAAGAATTACTTGGTGTCGAAAGTATATCGTCAATGCACCTTGTTGGGTCAGGTTTTGTTTTGTCAGGTTTTGTTTTGTCGTCTGGACTGAATATGCTCAATCTCCATTCTCCATGAAATCTCCATGTTGGTAGCAAGCCAAGTAGCCAACTTTTGCCTGCAGTGCACTAATAGATGTGCATACGCCGGCAAAGTTACTATAGCAACCAGCGCAATATGCACACAGTCAGGACAAATTCTGTTTACTCACTTGTTATTTGCAATGCAGACACGTTACATGACATCTAAAAGCCATATTTGAGAAATGACCTGCTGTATGAACCAATTCTACATTGAGGGTAAATAATATTTTGGCTCATTATTATTACCCAAAGAGGTAATTAACAATGTCTTATTTACAATAGTGCACTGGCAAAACACTCCTCAATAACAACAAGACTTTGTTTAGCGCATGTATGAGGCTGAGTGAGTGGACAATGCATGCACTGAACTGGACCCACCTGGCATCAGATTCACTATAATACTCTCTAGCAACAATGTCTTCGAAAAGCTCCCCACCAGTGACACTAAAGAAGAAAAACATTTTCCATTATCACAAGGCTGAAGCATGACCCACAAACACAGAAGAAAGACATACTGATTAAAAAAAAAATCAAAAAGTAGGAGAATTAGTCTGGACTACCATTTTGAACAGCGTTTAAATTGTATATTGCGTAAATTGTTCCTAATTGTAGAAATTATTCTTGCTAATAATAAATGAAATTGAGTAAAAATGAAAGACAATGGCTCCCCAATAAGTTTTATTCAAGGTTTTTTGGCCACACTAGCACTTTATGATGAGGAAACCCATTAAGATGTAAGCGATGAGTGTTCTTGTGCCATAATGATGGTGAAAAGCAGAACTTCATCAGCTAAAAAGAAATTTCCTCATGACAGGGATTTGGAATAATAGTGCAGAAAATTGTCAAGGAACGTGAATAAATCTGCTGAGAAAGCAGAAAAAAGCAACACCACATCAATGCATCATCCAATATAGGGGGGCGGGGGGAAAAATGTCAGCTGAGATACTCACAGGTCAAAGACAAGGTAATGAAAGCCCTCCTCGGAGATGCTGTCATGGAGTCGCACTGAGAAAAAAGCGAAAGTGAGAACATCAGCTACAGTATGTGAATATGTGGAGGCAAGATATTCTTTCAGTCATAAAGACTAAGAAAGCCAGGACTGTTAGCGTAATGATTCAGATTCAGCACATTGGGATGAAGTGTGCACTAAAAGAGTGACAGGACACCTATTCAGGTTTCATGTCACATACAGATCACTTATTACAATATCACAGATACATGATGCACCTCACAAAAGAAAGAAATTACAATCATCTGCAACATCACAGTCTTATGATCACTTCTGTTTCCGAGCACACAGCCAGAGCATCACCGCTGGCGCGGAGTGGATGGGACTCAAACTCACAGTACAACAAGGACACGTGTATAATCTGAAAATGTCAATCACAAATGTATAGTTTCTGAGTATTATTCAATAGTGCATGCCTAGCACAGGGGAGCGCGTCATCCACAAGTGGGCGAGTGCTTCATTAAAGCATGCACACCGCGGATTAGCTGCAAGTCTGAAAGCTATCAAACAATTTTAAGGCAAAAAAAAAAAAAAAGGCATAAAACCAATCTTTTCAACATATCATGGCTATCAATCTTACATCTAACACATCGGTATTCATTATTTCCATCCCAAGGTCAAGGAAAATATGTAGATCTTCAGTGCTGTGAAACAAAGAAACTGAGGAGCTCTTTGTGCATCACAGAGCGCTTCGTCTCAGCGATCGAGCTTTGAAAGGTAAAGAAAGGGTGTTGCGAACAGGGTCAAATTTCACTGATTAAACTTCTTTTACAACTGCTAGGTGTAAAATCCAAAGCGGAACCTCTCTCTCTCAAGTTAGAAAAAAAAAAACCCAGACTTGGCTGCATGCAGATGATAAGTTACGTAGTTTAACTAATTAGCTAGTTAAACATGCAGTAAGTTGTGAAAAGTGGAATGTAAATGTGCATCCATCATTCCAGACTACTTTACACTGCACATCCATGTGTACGCCAGGAGATCATTTCTTTCCTAATTATTATGTCTTGCATGTAATATTTTGTGCTTTTGGGCAGTAGTTTGGATAATTGAATATTATTCATATGGTAAATCTTGCATGAATTGCCCATCCCTAATGTCGATGTCTGTGCTGGATGAATCAGTGACACCCAAATGGCTACCTGCCAATTTCACCCATCAGCCATCAGCTCCCGTATCATACGAAAGCTATTAAGCAGGGAGGGTGAAGGCTTCCTCTGAGACGCATGATGCAAGTCAACCACATCTTTTCAAAATTCTGCTCAGCTGCATAACAGGGCAACATGTCACACTTGGAGCAAAGTGCTATCTACTCTCTTCCACATACTTGAGCTCACGGATGCCCATGACTGGCCAGTGCCACTGTGAGTGACGGGGAAAGACAGAATGACATCTTTTCTGTCTTTGTCTATGCTGTCTTTTCTCTTGATCACTGATGGGTGTGGCATTGTTGGGATTGTGCCTCAGTGACCAATAAACTGTCAAATATGATGGAATGTCATGTGAAATATCAAATTACAAACCTATAACTGGCTAAATAAAAAAAACCCAACAAAAACAATGTTGATTGGTCATGCAAGGGAAATTGCCTTATTGCAGCAGCCATTCACAACACAGCTCGGGCATAAACAACAACAAGAACAGTATAAACAGAAGAAGCAACTAAATAAAAAGAGGAGGGTAATAAGTAACAAGCAGAACATGCAAAAAAGAAAAAAGACTTTAAAATCTAAGCTGTATTGCACATTTCCTGGAAATCGCAATGTATTTCACATTAAATGCCCATTTAGATGTATTCTGTAACACAATCCATCCAGTAAGTAGTTTCAAAACACATGTAAGTGCTGCTCGTATACCATTAAGTATCGCTAAGTGTGTGTTGAATGTGGATGAGAGAAGGAGAATGAGAGTAAAAGGATCGTTTTCTTCCCTTCTCAATTGCCCCCTTTGTTAGGAGTTTATTTGCAGTCAGAGCAGACAACAAGATAAGCTGTCCCTTTGAGACAGAGTGAGAGAGAGGGAGAGTGGGGAGAGAGAGAGAGGGAGAGTGGGGAGAGAGGGAGAGTGGGGAGAGAGGGAGAGAGGGAGAGTGTGGAGAGAGAGAGAGAGGGAGAGTGGGGAGAGGGAGAGAGGGGAGAGAGGAGAGGGAGTTTGGGAGAGAGGAGAGGGAGAGGGAGAGTGGGGAGAGGGAGAGAGAGGGAGTGGGAGAGAGGGAGAGAGAGAGAGAGAGAGAGAGAGAGAGAGAGAGAGAGAGAAGTGGCCGTATACTCGCAGGGCAGTATGTTTCTGCCTGCCACAAGCTGAGAGACAGCGAGTAACGCCCGCGCACACACGCGCACACACAGCCCTGTTTCACTTTCTTGATTTGACTTATTGTACTACCAATATTTTTACCTCATTTCTTTCTTCTTATTATTTTTACTTTATTCTATTCTATTATTTTTTACGTTATTGTTACTGTATTTGTTTTATTGAAACTGTCATTTCAATGCTTTAGCAATACTGTACACGTTTATGGTCATGCTAATAAAGCTCTTTGAATTGAAGTGAATTGAATTGAGAAGAGACAGACCAGAAGCGAGAGTGCATGACAGACAGATCAGGTGCGACTGGCAGGCATCACAGGAGGACAGATGTGCTGACGTGTGAGATGACGCTCCCCACCACCATCATCAAAACACCGACTGAAGGGATATGTTGTGGAAGACTGGCGTTCGTCCCTGCAGTACAGGTCGTTGCCGACTCTGTGCCAGCGTGAACTGAAGCTGTTCTGGACGCTTTGTACTATGACCATGTTGGTTTTTTCCCTTTAATCCGTCAATCCCATAAATATTGTTACATTAAAATAGAAGTTAATCCTATCATCAGAAATTAATTCTGACATTATTCAGTTTCATTATCTACATACCAAATTCACAAAGGTTGCAATCATCACCACTGATATGCAGTATTTTTGAAATTACAGAGCTCCAGACTAACTCTTTCCACTAGTAACACTGATGCACCTTAATGAAAAGCACAAATTTTAGGCGAACCGCATAAATCGACACGCAACGCAAAACTTTTTCATGCTACAGGTGCCCTTTGGCCTCCGTCATCTTCGTCAGTTTATTTGTTGTTGTTACTCCTGTCTCTCTAGAGAACGCCACGAATCAAACATACCACGTCCTGAACTGATTCATGCTGAACTGCTTCTCGCCTTGTTCTTACTTGCATAAAGTTGAGAATTCAGCATCTCAATTTCACTCGCCGCAACAAATCCGATCCCGCTGGCCTGCTCGGCAGTGGCTTGACTACACGTTGTTTTTTTTTTTTTTTTAAGATATAATGAAATGCAATAATTTTATAACGATAACAAATGACACACAGAGCTGCTGAACTTGAATGAACATTTATTAACACTGTCTACAGTAGATTTATTTTAAATTTATCAACATCCACAAGTGATAAATTAACCTTGTAAAAAAAATGGATGCATTTTAGCTAATATGGGGTTTATGAAAATTTGATGGCGGCAGTGAAATCAGCATGGAACTTGTCTTTTGTGTTATTTAGTGAACTAGTGATTGTTCATGTTGGGTAACTAGCTAAGTAACTCGCTAGCTAACTAGCTTCATGTTAGATGACTAGTGTGATTTTGGTAACGAGCTCAAAGTCTCGATGTTCTGCTCACGATGTTTTCGATCCCTTTGGTAGATCATTCAATATTTGTCTTTTTCCCACTTTAGCAGTTCTGCCCAGTCACCTGCCCTTTGTTGCTATAATCATGGAGAACGAACGGCATCCAGCCTCTAGCAACCTGCTTGTTCTCTCTTGTGTCGCTCCCATAGAAATCTAGGAAAAACGTGATACTTTTTCCCGTAGTTTCTGCTTTTGACAGCTTATTTACACCACATCACCACGCAAAGTGTCTTCCAGTTATTAAACAACCGGACAAATTTCGCTCCCGTGCAACCTGAATGAGAGCGAAGCGAAACTGGCTAGTGTTAATGTACCATTAGCTCCCCAGTCTAATCCCTTTCTCCCACACACACCAAATTCTCGCTCCCTCCTAGTGTTTTACATGACATACAATGAGGATTTAAAAATAAAAAATTATAAATAAATAAAAAATTGGGGACATGTTTGCAAGTTGCACTGGTGTGTCGAGTTAGGAAACCTACTCAGTGGCTGAAACGACACATGGTTATGAAGGCAAATGGTCCAGCAAACTGGGATTGTGTTTTAATCTTGAAGGCACTTCAGGGGAGTTTTAATGTACATCAACTGGTCTTTAAGTTTAGCAGATGAGTGCAATCCTCTACACTTACAACTACAAAACATTCAGGATGCCGTGGACAACTGAGAACTGAATTCGTGCTAGTGGTACAAACGGGTGTCATGACGAGCTTGTTCCACAACCAAATATAGATGTAGTCAGAAGTATAAAGGCAAATACAGGCGCAGTCGGTCGTAACCTCATCCATGTTCAGAAGATTTGTGATTCACGGCAGAGATATAATGAATATGACCGATCTCTAATGACCAGCAGAAGCACAGCAGCTCCATGTGATAGTGCATATTATTTTCATGATTTTGCATGAGGTCACACTTGTTATGGTGAGCTTCATGCACATTCTCTTTCACTTAATGCAAATTTGCATCAGTTAGCTCGTTGCCTGCGTCTCATTTGCCTAACACAGACTCTTTCCTTCATGCTCAAGCAGGGGTATTCTACAAAAATGTGTACAGGTACACAGAATGTCACACTTGCTAAAGTCCCAATAAGCAGCCCACGTGATTGTATGGTGACATCAGTTACTACTCAACGCTTAACAATTCGCAGTTAAAATAAGATCAAATGAAGTGGTTATGTTTTTGCTTCACAGGTGTGCGCGTGACTGTTTTTTTCCATCCCACTTAGCAGGCTCTATTTCCCAAAATATAAACAAATCAGTGATTTAACCACCGTGACCCTGATCAGGAAAAAGCAGCTGCTGAAAATGAATGAATGTTAGTTCACACAGTTAGTGTGTTGCGCAGACCCGTGTGAGCAACGTGTACATTTCCATGTTAACGTACTTGGCATTTCTTTACCCTGACCTCCTGTATAAATGTGAAAACTGCCCGCTCTTCTAACATTTTCTGCTCTGAACAGATAAGATATGTCTATTTTTAAAGGTGCATTAGGTAAGATTAGGGCTCTAAAAGTCAGGTGGTTTCAACACCTGAATGATTCCCACCCATGTTCACGAAGCTCCGACCCCAGGACCTGCGGTGGCCAGTAGAGAGGCGTGTCCATATGAAATGAGTGACAGGAGGCGTATCTAAACCCTAACAAGCATTCCAGATCTGAAGCCGGTTTTCCAAACAGGTTCTCAGTAACTTGACACTTTTGCTACACATCTTCCAGGCTATATGTACAAGTCGACTACTGCACTAATCAGACCAGACCAGATAAATTCCCTTTCCGATCTCTCTAGTTCTCTCTTGTCTCTGGCCTGATGTGGTGCCTTCAGCTAAATAATTTACATACATACATGAGATAAACTGCAACTGAAGCTACAGAAGTCACGCTGGTTTAGAAAACTGGTGTCACGGAACCACAACTAGTTTCCTCATACACGGATCATTTCTGATCTACAGTATCTCTCAAGGAGTAGGTGAGGTCTGCTGATGTACTCCGCTGCGTCTGTATCCAGACAGCGGTGCACTAATGAACAACCACTGATCCGAGTTCCACTCCTCATGTCAACTCAATTTACACTGCTCTATCTGTAGCAAAATGATTAAGAGTAAATGCTAATAAACTGACACACGTGTGTGCGCGAGTGCATGGGTTTTTGTACCCTTGTGAGGACAAATTTGAAATGAGGTTAAGGTTAGGTGCAGGTGTAGTATTAATCAGTGGCATTAATCATCATGCCAATGTAGAGTCTTCACACGGACAGTAAAACCGACGCCTTTGTGCGTGCGAGACACTCACCTATGTTGGGGTGTTTGAGCAGACGGCAGATCCGAGCTTCTCGCTCCAACTTCTGGTGATCTGTGGAAACAATGACGCAAACAATGTTTACAATCCCCAGGCTTTCAAAAAGTTCATCCAACATTTACCTTCCAAACCAGCACTGCAGTGAAGTTGTTTCTGTGCTTTAGGAACTGATACTAGCCTACTGAATTTTCACGGCTTATAATTCACCTTCAAAGCCCTAATCAGGATTTTCCGAAATCATCTATAATTGTTGTAAAAACAACTGGCAAACAAAAGCAGACACTGAGATGCGATGCGGATTGTCGGGACTGTCGAGCTTCTGCACTTGTTTCTCACGTTCATACTCTGAAGTATTTGCACTTCCCAAAACAGTTCATGCCCAGGACTCTCTTGCTTTGGTGGACAAGCTCATACGGATACTGTGGACTCGTACCGAAGCGCTGCTTCTGAATTCATAAACACAGTCCAGTGCTCATCCCAGGACTCATTCACAGTCTGCTCATACTGCACATTCTTACACACTTGACTTTAAAAGTATACATTTGTACAAGAGCATGATTTATTTGAATATGATTTCTAATCCAACCACATGGTTGGCTGGTTCTCCTTTGAGTCTGGTTCCTCTCAAGGTTTCTCCTCCAGGCCTTTTCAGGGCGCTTTCCTTGCCACCATCACATCTGGCTTGTTCATTATAGAGTTAAATCTACATCTAGATTTCGGTAAAGCTCTTATTTTAATCATTGTTAAAAACACCATAGGAATAAAATTGGGTACGTCCGCAGGGTTACGAAGCCGGTCTATGGCAGTGTGTGTATGCGGTTAGATGATGAAAACTGAAATGCGGCCTGTAGCTGCATAGACAAGTGTGAGGCATTAACCCAGCGGAGCAGACGGAAAGGAAGCCTGATGCTTGCCTAATGAAAACGTCGGAGCTTTCAGGTCGGCTGGGGAATTCAACAGGAACTACGGGGTGCCTAGAAACGCATAAACATCTAAGAACACGCCGAGCGAGCCAATACATCAAAATATGTTCTACGTGCCAAGTAGCCCAGATAAACCAAGAGGCTTAGACGCACCCACACACAACCTGCGGTTACAGCACAGCAATAAATCAGGCTCAAAGGCCCCACACAGTGCAGCATAACACTCAGTTTACGCCTGTAAACTTTGACAACTACAGTAGGAGAGCACCAGTGCAAGCAGCAGGAATGTTCACGCCTATACATAACATATGCACATACACACACGTGCGCGCACACGTGTTTATACATGCTCCCTCTTCCCAGGGAAGAGCCAGAGTGCTGGTTAGGCTGGAATTCTAATCATGCGTTCAGTGCAGCAGGTCCTGCTGGGTCTGCTTTCTCTCACTCCCGCTCGTCCAAGTAGGGACTTCAAGCCGCACGGACGGAAATAAATCGGCATTAACAACATATTCCCGAAACTCCGACATGACATGAGAAAGCAGTTACTGTGACCAGGAAATTGTTGTTAAAATGATGTGCGTTATAATGATAAGACTCTCAGATGAGGAATTCGGAACAAAGGGAATTAAAAAAAAACTTTAAAGGTTACAGTGCCTTTTAATGCAAATCAAGCTCGAAAACCTAAAATGAGCTCAACCCGAACACCTAGTTGTACTTAATTCACACACTCAAACAGAGAGAAAGAGACTGAACATACTCAACATGTCCAAGGGGAAGTCAGTACTGCGCTGTATAAACTGCCTAAGCCTAAATCTCGACAATGGAGACAGAAAAACATCAACAGGACAAATACTAATCCATTTTGTAAATAAATTGTGACAAAACAGTAGAAAGCAAACAATTCGAAGTGTCTTGTAGAACACTGTAAATAAGGTTAATGGCAGCACACAGCTTAGTGTTTGATCTTTTATATAGGGCTTTAAAGTAAACGTATCTAGATCTCGCCTACGCACACAGCACAGCCAGTCAGGATGACATTCTGCTTATGTACGCACTAATACGTTTTAGTCTTAAAACAGGCTTTAACTTAACTGCGCAACAGCTGCTAAGGTCAGCAACGCTTGCAATGTGTTACGCATGCTGCATTCACCACTGGAAGTCGAGGCTCGTGTTATTGATTTAATACTGAAAAAGGGTCATGTGACTGTGACATGATACAATGTGATGATGAGCCCCAATCAGGAAGGGTGTCTGTGTAATCGTTTCCAAAACTCTACGTTTCTCTCTGTCCACACTAAAACATTTTCAAACTAAAACAGGGCCAGCAGCGTTTCCAAAACACTGTTTTAACAACTCAGAAGGGAGTAATACGGACGAGAGGCGTAAATGTAGCAAAAGGGATACTTTTAAAACTAAAACATATTAGTGCGGACATAGCCTCGGTGCTCTAATAGTCACAGCAGGGTATGCAAGTTTTACCACTCATTGACACATCCTGATTTTACTCGCTGCTAATACAGTCACGCTGGTTTTAATGTGCCACCCACAGCATTCAATGCTGAAATTCTTTGCTTATGTTTATAGAATTGCATCGTGCTTTAGCACCGAGGAATTTAATTTGCTTAATTTTTTTTCAGAAATAGGCCAGTGTGAGTGTGTGGGTGCGTGTATGCAGCAGGATCAGAGGTCTTATTACCTAACCGCATTAACACTGGACACTCAATATTCAGCACCACTGCAGCTCTTTGCAGGCAGAACAGTTAATCTGCCTCCTAGCTGTTTCTGAGGATGAACGCACTACAGGAGTATGTGCGCCCCACAGAAACAGAGGCTGCATGAAAACAAACACACACACACACACAGTATCCAATAATGTAGACAGGGCTGTAATAGGTGTAATCAGATGCAGACTTAAACTGTGAAAATGCAGCACAGCAGAGCCCTGATTTTTATTGTTCTCCTTCTCAAAAGGGCCTTTTCCCACATAGAAGCTCTGGAAGACGTTTCTCTTCCTAACATATGACAAGAAATTAAGAATGTGTAAATTAGCAGGACAAATGCATAGACATCAAGTTTAGTTCGTTTTGCTGCATGAAAATATGCCTAACGCTGGTATTAAAAGGTCCACTACGTAGGATCTAACCATGTGAATACCCCTCTTTTACCCCTCCCTTTCCAAGCATGTATTAGACTGTAGAGTGACTGTCAGGGGCTCGCAGAGTACTTGCAAGTACTTCCATTCAGACCCCCTTGCTTTTTCCGTGCTAAATAATAAGAATGATAATTCAGGTTTCAAACACTGATTCCTCTTATTTCTTCTTCCTAGTCTTCCTTTCTTTTTCTTTGCGTTTCAGTGCTTCCTTCTGGATTCACGCTGCCACTTATAAAAACGCAAAATATGGAAGGCGCTCTCTAGAGGTTTGTCCATTCTGGGCTACCGTAGCGGTGCAACATGGCAGCTCGGTAGAGGTGGACCCCCTCCCTATGTAGATACAAAGGGCTCATTCTAAGCTTACAGAAACACAACGATTCACAGTTACAGGCAATTATACACTAACGAAAACATACTTATGATTATTATATTCCATTTCTGCTAATTGATACCCCTAAGGCCTACATAGTGGACCTTTAACAAAAGGCTGATGTTAAAGAAGGCACTGAAGAGATGCAAAAGATGTTTTTAATCCCACCCCGCCCTTTCCTGAAGCAATTCTGACCGATCACACCCAATATCGGTTACTTACTAGCTGCATGCAATATTTTCTATGGTACTTTCGCAAAGCCAACCAATTTAGTTACTCTTTATTTATACACTCTCCAGTTTCTCATTTAAGCAATATTTGCTTGTTGCAATTTATTAAATGGCTGTATTTCTGCGTTTTGTCACACGTCGGTGTTATTAACCTTTAGTCAAGCACTGTGCATTCCACCTGAATAGTTTCGACATCAGGAAGTAGCATCTCTTGAGCAGGAACTGAAAATCAAGGCAACCTACAAAACGAAAAACCGATCCAAATCCCGGAAAAGTTCCTGAACAATAACGAGCATTTGTTTTATGAGTCAGGGCTATGTGATGCACAAGCATATCAGATTGCACATGATGTCATAGGATTTCACTCAACAAAATGGCTTCACGGAGACAGACCACATTGTACTGCTGTGGTCGTTCAATAGACCACCACCCGCCTGTTCCCCAAATGAGAATACAGAGTGATTCTATTGCCATGACACCGGTTGTCCAGGCAATACTGGCTCCTGGAAATGAAGTGAACCCTAATCACACTCCGAGCCTCCATCTCGCCACCTGCACCAGACAGCCTAATGCATCAGTCTCTATCAACCACTTCCATTAGCAATCAGACTGACCACATGTGAAATTGCTCTGCACAAGCCGGGGCTTGCAGACGAATCGGTCACGCAGTGCGAGTGATTAATCTGAATGGCAGCATTAAAGGACTGACGAGCAAGGCCAGTACAGACATATGCACGAACATGCTTCTTCTCACTCAGTCGTCAACATCGTGTCTCCTGTAGGAACACTTTCTCCCCACTGAAAGTTAATCAGCTCATCCGTTTGCAGAACTCAGGCTGGCACAGAAGGCAACCATGATTCTCTGCTTCGATTTTTACCATTGTAATTAGCGCTGAAGCAGAGTTTCTGACCTTGAGATGGATTACCATATTAAGCACAAAGTCAAGAGCTTTGAAACAATACCATGTTAAGGAAAAAAAAGCCTGGAACTAGACTGGTGAAGTTATGTGTAATATAACGATAACATTACATCATTACAGAGGGGGAAGAAGTAGAAGAAAAAATAAATAAATATAAAAAAAAAAGAAGTGGAAGCCATTTATGAGTCTGCAGTAGCTGCAACCGTTAGACTTAGTGTTTTTTTTGTTTTGTTTTTTTAATTAGGATTATTATTAATAACTTGCAAAACTGTTCACACAAGGAGTTATTAACTGCAACTAAACTCTTCATAAAATTGAAATAAATTGCACATGCTCTGTGGTGAACACCAGCAGTGAAGTCACCCTGATAAACAACAGGATGGGTCCTTTTCTTAATTTAAATCTCTGTTCATGTTTAGAGAGTGAAGACACTCACGACTTTATCTGTTTGTCAACACAGACGAGACGAGAAAATCCAAGATACATCAGATGACGCGTAGCTCTGCTCCAAAGCCGGACAGCAGATGTCGATGTTAAAGCTCCAGACATCATGTTTTATGACAGACATTTAAATGGTCCGACTTGACAGACATCACGATAGTTGAAATCAACCGGCGATTCCCGATACTGCCGTCAATCATCCCGAGCCTACGTGGAACGCTCGAATGGAACGTAACAAATGTACAAAAACAGTAAACACAAATGAAATGTGTATCTGAAAGTTTGGCTGACAAATTTAGATGATACTTTTCATTACCTTTACTATGTCACTGATAGACGAAACCTGAGATTAACATTTGCATATTTGGCAAAAAATAACATTAAGGTTTATTAAAAAAAAAAAAAAAAAAAAAAAAGTATAGTGTTCAAGCCGTGAAAATCGGCAAAGATGTAAAACAAGAAAAAGAAACAAGCAATATTGACAGGCTTTTGAAACATCTGGAAAGACCTTTAAATAGCCAGGTTTGAGGATTAAAATGAAACGGACAGAGAGAAAGGGAGAGCAGTGTATCTTCTGGTAAACAGAAGCAGAGAAAGAGAAGGCGAGAGGCTTTTCTCTCACAGCTCAACTCAGAGGTCAGAATGGTCCAGTGAGCTAAAAATATGCAAATGCTGAAGCTTAGCACTTCTGCAATCTAAAAGATCTGGAAAGGTGTCTAACTCTACAGAGAGAGGGCTTAGTGAGTACCGCTTGCACAAAAGTATCTGCTGAGCTCTTTTACCGCAAGGGAAAATGCCAGCGAACCAGATGAGCTGTTGACTTCAGGCACGAGGCACTCTGTGCTCGACCCAATGTGTCTGAGTGGACCAGGTGACCTCCAAACAATTACCTGCGAGTTCAGAAATAGGGGACACACTATAAACTTTCCACCATTTGTGGAGGGTGGGCTTTTCCTCTTGTGTGGGAAATGGTATTGTTTTAAACACAGGGGGTTGAATACACTTATATAAGCACACCTCCTCCTCTTGGCTGAGAGGGACGGAAGATGGGGGGGAGAGAGAGAGAGAGATGATGAGGGAGAGAAAGAGAGAGGGAGGGAGGGGAGAGAAAGAGAGAGGGAGGGAGAGAAAGGGGGAGGGAGACGGAAGTTGAGGGAGAGGGAGGGAGAGAAAGACAGAGGGAGAAAGAGAGAGACGGAAGAGGAGGGAGAGAAAGAGAGAGGGAGAAAGGGAGGAGGAGAGAGAGAGAGAAAGAGGGAGCAAGAGGGGGGAGGGAGAGGGAAGATGAGGGAGGGGGGAAAGAGAGAGAAAGAGGGGGAGGGAGAGAGAGGGATAAAGAGAAAGAGAGAGATAAAGAGAGAGAGAGATGCTTTAGCTTTATGCTTTAGCAATACTGTACACGTTTATGGTCAAGCTAATAAAGCTCTTTGAATTTGAATTTGAAATTTGAGAGAAAGAAGCATTAACTTTTCTCAAATGATATTTTTCGGGGGAAACTGGTCCTTTTTTAAGGGGTCCATGACACTTTCTTGGGTAACGGTGATGGAAATCCCAATATCAGATGTATTATATTTAGGGGTTCAGGCACCGAAATCAACTTTATGTGTTCCATCGGTGGACTTTTCAGGAGCAAAGTTCCATGGATTGAAAAAACAATGTAAAAGGGGTCCTTGGACTTTATTTTAGAGTTAAAGGGGACCTCAGATACAAAAGGTTCGAGACCCACTGCTTTAAATGGCACGTTGATTCAGAAACCTTTACCTTCAAGTGACAGATCATTCAGTGGCATAACAGAAACGTTCATCCCATCATCAGGAGGTTGCGAGGTCAAATCTTGACAATGCTACAACCATACAGTGCTGGGAGTCCAAGAGAGAAAACGTGACTGTGCTCTCTGTATGGGCGCGATGGCACGCTCCTGCTCCCCTGTCAATCACAGAGACAGTCTGGAAGCTCCTGTATGCAGAAGAGGGTAGATAGCCATTTCCTCTCTTCATGTTACACTCCCCTGGGATGCACCATGAGCAGCAGTTTGAAAAGCTTCACATGTCTCAGACGTAGCATGCGTTAGCCCTCAGTCCTCTCTGGCTGATAGCTGGCTGGCGTGTAGGAATCACGATCGTTTCTTCAGCCTCGGTTCTCCAGAATAACCTCACTAACCTAAATATGCTAACCTCACAAAACAGCACCATCAAATTAATCAGTTTACGGTATTTGTGCGTGGCCATAAAGACTTCCTCACTGGTCACATTCCTCTACACGCGTCATAGGACGTTTTCATTAAAACCCAGAAAACATTTTCAGCTGCCTAGTTTGATGAACCTGTCACCCACTGTAGATTCCTCAAAGGTCTGACTTTGACATGATGTGCTTTATGAGAAGCTCTTCTGCACACCACGGTTGTAGAAAGTGGTTATTCGGCTTACTGTAGACTTCCCGGCAAGCTCAAACCAGTCTGGCCGCTCCGACTACTCGAGAGTTTTCTCCCACTGATGAGACTGCTGTGTATGAAAATCCCAGGACATCAGATTCTGAAATACTTAAAACAGTGCAGGAACCATGGCACGGTCAAAGTCACCGAGATTCTGATCAACAGCGCCTGAAGCTCTTGTTCTGTAGCTGTATGATGTTATACACTGCATGAATGAGCAGGTTTACAGGTGTTCCTATTAAAGTGGTCTGCCAGTGGATTTTTTTTTTTCTTTCTATGTAGGTACACCTTTTTTTCCTCCAGGTGCCCCAAACTGTAACCGGTTTTGTTTCACATCAGCAGAGGTTTATGGGTAATGCTCCAATGGCAGAACAAGCATATGTCAGGGAACACATGAGAGAGAGGAACAAGACACTTGTCCACTTTGTGCAGACTCTCAGAGGGACATCTAGATTTGCTTCTGAGCTGCTGATTAACAGAGCTCATGATTGCTGAAAATGAGAGGCTCACAAATCCTGAAATCAATGTTGGCCTGTATCGACAGGCTTGTGCCCCAGGCCTGGCACAGACTGCGCATTCACACACACACACACACACACACACACACACATACACACACACACAAGCCCTGCGACATCATGGTCTGGTGTTCGAGGGGTACATATTGGCTAGCATCAGTTTTTCTGCAGTTTCTATTTAGGGTGTGAAAATGGCTGCATGAGACTACAAGAGGTAGGTGTGTGTGTGTATGTGTGTGAGAAAGAGAGAGAGACGTGAGACACTGAGGTCTCCCCAGGATGCAGAGTGAACACAGTGGACAGGGTGCTAGAGCGCAGTCTGCCACCTCACAGTAGTCACATCTCATTAGAGCGCTGAAGTCAAACTGAAACAGACTCTAACAGCAGACAAGCCTGAAGCAGGGGGAAAGAGTGAGCGTGTGTTCATGTGTTGAATACAAGAGAGACAGACATTTCATGTTGGCGTAACAGAGAGAAAGAGCACTGCTTGGCATTTCTGCTCACACCACTGCAGCACACACTTTATGCGACAGAGCTGCCAGAACAAATAACCAAAATCGGAGTTTACAAACCCAAGATGATGAGTGCAAACGGCACCATGCAGCCGGCGAAGTAACGGCCTGCACCAAACTCTCATTTCCATGTGATCGCACTACCAGACAAATGCACAAACTCAGGCTGCACAGACACACCCATGTACATGGCGCTGATATGAACAAATAGTGAAATACTCCATGGCGACAAGGACATGGCAGACGTGTGTGCAAAGTCTGCGACGCTGCAGTGTTTACTGAAAATTTCTTAATTCTCATTTTTCGCTCATCAGCCCTAGCGGAGTTGTGTGAAAAGCCTACCTAGGCTAATATGTTCGGCTGCATCCCAAACGGGAAAAAGGATACTGCTACACACATGCGTGCGCGCACACACACACATTATTTTATCATGCTATTTGTTATATCAGCATGCCATTTAAGGACACTTCCCAAACCCCTCCCCACACCATTTTGTGATCTTTGCAGCCAGCTGTAGTATTGTGTAATGCAGTTTGTTCAATGTGAGGAGATGGTGAGACAGCAGGAGGTGATCATCAGCAGTCATTGGGGCTAGTGCATCAACGTCAGCTTAGTGCGTCACAGTGTCCTATTGCCATGAGAGAGTGGCAGGAGCTCAAGTTAAAGGGAAATAATAATAATAATAATAAATAAAAACCAACAATATATTATTTTACTTATGTAGTGCTTCTTCTCGCTCAAGGCTGCTTGTCAATATTAGAAAAATGTAGGAGTGACAAGTCTTGGAGAAAGAGCTGCAATGGAGAAAAAAAAGCTGAAAATTCACATTCACTGTGTGTCTCTGTGTGTGTGTGTGTGTGTGTGTGTGTGTGTGTGTGTGTGTGTGTGTGTGTGTGTGTGTCATAACGTAGTCATCTGCCCCTCACAGAGCTGAGCTTGCTCTCGGTCTCAGCAGCAGGCCAGACACAGAACTCGAGTGTGACCCAGAATAACTCGGGTAATGGGTTTGATTCATCGTGATGCCTACTTTTACCGCGGCTCTATCGTGCATGCCGAGTCTGCTTCGATTTACGCTGAACGTGATCCGAGAGGTCACAATGTCTGATCCTCTCGACAGACTCTTAGGTGAGTCAGATTCATCCGCTGTTTCTACGTCAGAGAGCAGGAAGGAGGAGCTGCTCACGACTCGCCGCATGCAGCTCGTCACGCTCCCCCTCTTCCTCACACATCCGTTGTATTATGACATCCTGTCCTCTTCCCCTGCCATGGCAACGCTCAGCTGACCGGTTATCCACGTCACAGAGCGCTCTCGCTTTCCTCTCGTTTTCTCTCCAGCCGTTACCTGTACTGCAGTCGTGTCTCACAGCTCCCGTCTCTCTCCGCAGCCATCGGTGCTTCTCAGCAAGCTCTAGAAACGGTGGCCAGAAGCACTACCTAATCTAATGAAACACTCAGAATAGAAGGAATGTTTTCTTTTCATTAAACAGGACACTTTACACCATGATTTATAGTCCGAGAAACTACTAAAAAGATTTTACACCTTTACAATCATTCAAACCAGCATTATCTACAAATAAGCCACTTGGGTAGGGGCATGCTAGCATGGTACTGTAGAGAACAGTTTCCAGTTAGCAAGTCACTCTGTAATAACTGGCAGATGACACCATGATAGGTTTAAGCCACTGAGCCAGTCTTGTGATGATGTACAAAAGGAAGAACTGAGAATGTTCATTCGTTCATTTTCCTTCCACTCTTCCCGATGTGGGTCGCAGCAGCACCGGGCAGAGGTCGTCAGGCCAGTCTTCTCGATCCTCAGGCACGGACACTCCCAAGCGGACTGTCATATAGAACCTCAGCAGCAGGATACTCACTGGCTCGACCCTGGGCTCGCTCTTTCAGCAGGGTGCACCTGATGCGACGCTTGGCGCCTGTGTAAGATTCCCAAATCACCTCAACTGAAACCACTTAATTCAAAGAGCAGCAACTTAAATGCAAAATGTGAAGTTTGAGCACAAATTTCACCCTGAAACAAATCTATACCAGGCTTTGGATGAGTTTACCGTCTGAGGTACTGCACACACGCTTTAACCTCCATTGGGGGGGGGGACACACAAAAAATTAGACACGCGTGAGAATTTCCTAGCTTTTTCAACCACTTACACACCAAATTGTTCCACACTCTCATGCACGTTTACATCTGTCGGAGAACACGCACATGCTGAAGTGTCTGCTGTAAGAGAACAGGAGAGATTTGTGACAGATTTGCCCGTGTTAAAATGGCTAAAACAAACAGTCACTACTTCCTCATCAGGACATAATGAGAGCCGGACTACGACAGACTGTCAACATGCTGCTCTCTCTGTTCTTAAATCTTCGCGATCAGATGCGTGGAATTTCGGATAATCTGTAAACACAATTAGGACGGCTAAATGGCTGGGCACATGAAGGGATCCCCTTACCGGTATACGCACAGAAAAAGCTACAGAGGAAACTCTCACCCCCGACAGGGCTTACGCTAATTAGCACGATGATTAAAAAGGTATTAATAAACGGCAATGATAGCCGGTCAGTTTCATCACAGCCCTGTTACAGCCGCTCTCTCTGGGCGTGTAAAAAGCACCAATGGGAGCAGGTGTGCTGCTGTTGCTGGGCAGTGCGATGTCAGGATGAATCAGGACTGAAGCTTCAGTGAGGCTGCAGAACTGAGTCGTGCTGCAGCAGCAAAGCAGGGAGTCTCTCATCTGCGGCACGGAAATAAAACACAGCGGAGACGCGTCGAGGCCTAGCATAAAGGGCTCTTTTGACGTTTAATCGTGCAGCAGCATCTCCATCAGCACTCCTCTCGGTTTAAACAATTAACTAGTCAGTGCAGATACACAGCGGATTTAGCACAAAAGGCTACATTCAAAGAGAAATGTCGGTTTCATGCACTGGGATAGTGGATTATTTCACAAACATGTCAGGGTTTATGATGTTCTTTCCAAACGTTTTATACATGGTCAAGGTGGTTTTGACCTACTTTCCTGAATCCAGCCGTTACGATGATTTGCACGCGGCCTTTTAAACAGCAGCGAATCGTGGCCGCTCCAACTGGCCACGTGCGATTCATTACAGAGGAATATAAATGAAATGAATGAAATTAATTAATAGCACATAAACGCCAATATACTGCGCATTCCTGTGACAACAAGTGGCCTAAAAATCTTGCACATTTCTGTAATTATTTCACATGTAGTAATTCTGCATTAAAATGTTAATTTAATGTATAATTAATGACGTATATTAGGTGCAAACATTTCTACAGACATATAGAGAAGAAAACCACCCTGGCCAAATTCTTTCCACTCAAACTGGATTTGGCCTTTTAATACGAAGATAGATATTTTTCATATCTATATATCTATATCTTTAGTGATTTCGACCAACGTCACGTATTCCCCTTATTCCTTTTCTCAGAGGCTGTGGCATGCGCTGCAAGTTGCGCTTTTTGTTTTGTTCGTTCGGCTGTTAAACATGAAGACAAAGATTTCTCATATAGACTATCTGACAATTAGAGAAACCATCTATCGTGACGATTTTTCAGTGATTTTAGTGATGATTTTGTCCAGGTCATGTGACCATGTCATCCCACCTCCTCTTCATGTTTCTACCATATGGAATTGTCAATTCAGCTTGGTATTGTAGTGGCCATTTTCTCAAATCCATGAAAGTACGCTTTATGTTTTTATAAGAACGCAGCCTCAAGTGGCTACTGTTTGGAAACGACAATTTTTTTTTTTTAACTAGCGTTTGCTAAAGCTCAGGGTTCCCTTACCCCCCGCAGTACAACAGATAAATCCCATCAATGACAGAATGTACAAAAGCCCGGCTTAATGAAATGTCTAAAGCATCATGACTAAATGAATACATCGACGACGTTGAATAACGAAGTTGTTTTCAGCTTTACGTTTAATTCTTTGCAAACATTTTAAAATGGCTCTATAGTTAATAAGAGCCTTTACGTCATCTTTGACTAGTTTGTACTGTGCATGTGCACTGAATAAACAAATGCAATTTGGACATTATACTTCATTAATTTGTTTATTTAGGCTTTTCACATGTAAAACGGGTTCACCGCGTAACATGCATGTTGATCAAAGTAACCTAGGTAAGGAGAAAGTTGGCGAACAGGACAGCTGTGATTATGTCTCATGAGAAACCGGAGAAAGAATACTGCTGCTGTGCGCTACGCAGGAGAAACAGGCGTGTGAGCCGTATAAAGCTGCCACCCCAGTGTGCCAAGTGCTACACCGGTGCTAACGAACACTGAACTGCAAAACAGACCAAGCATGAAAATGTATAAATATATATATATTAGACAATACTGTACTGTCAATGCAAGTAAGGAAAGCTATAAAGTTCCAAAATATGATTTTTTAGGAATATGAACCATCAGACTGTCTCTTAAACAGACAGAACTGCTAAAAATCCTGCTCCAAGTTGACAGTAAAAACAAGTAACGTAATAGGAATGTGGCGATCGCCGAGTATGAAGGATTAGACAGATACTGGCCCGAGATACTAGATCATTACCAGGCACTGGGGTGGATAAATCAGTAGCGCAGGCACCCAGGGCAAGCAGATTCAGTGTTTGGGATGTATATGTTTTTTTAGTCGTAGCCGCCCAGTGGACAAACAGGTTCATCAACCAGAAAAAGAAAGAAAATAAACCTTACTTCTGATTGACATTGCAAGACGATGCGTGTATAAACATAAAGCACTTGACGGTGGCGTGGTACATGTTGCGTGTTTCCAAACTACAGAACACGTACACCACTTGTAAGCCTGGTCAGTGAGCTTTATGGGAAACTAAAACAAGGGACTGGGCAGAACTTTCACTAGCCTGCTGTGCTAACGAATACATTTCTCATATGTCCAATCCTGACGAAGATCAGATTTAAAACGTTCCCCATAAATCCATCGCACCGATGTAGCTTTTATACACGTTCTGAACATGTGTGCTGTTGAAGAGCAAAATCCATTAGCTTAGGTCGCATCGTTATTTCCCATATCGGACACATCACCAGCACAAAATGGCGTCTGTACAGCAACAACGACTGCTATTCAAAGCTCAGACGTTGGCATGATATTGAAAAGAAGTCAAAAATAAGTAAATATTACACAAATATTAAATAGGTTTGCTTTATCCTACATCATAGGTGAATACTTTAATGAAAACCAGTTGAATATGGTGCAGGATTTTCTGAGTTAACATGGGTATGTAAGAAAGACTATGAGCTTAAGCCTGCCCAGAGCCAGATGGTTGGCCGCTAGACAGCGTTACTACGTCTCTCTATGATCGGTCTGGGATTATCCTGTTATGTGCTTTAGATGCCTGAGGATTCACAGCAGTTAAAACAAAACAGGTCAAACAAATCCCCACAGCGACACAGAGAGCAGGCGGAGAGATATTACTGTCCTGGTGATCTCAGGGCCACACACCCGTGCCAAGCCACCAATCACTCCATATGTACTTTTTAGGAAAGCTAGGTAGTGCGAGCTCGGTTTTGTTTGTAAGCCTGGCCTGATATAGTCAAGGCTTTGGTAAAAGATTCACCTGAGTAAATAGATTAGGTGAGACGGTGAATCCTGGGATGTTTAACTTCTGATGCACCATGTCGCCTCATCACACAGCGGTTTTGGTGTGAAAGCCCAGTGCTCTGCCATTTTGTACATTTTTGTGTACCTTCACTGACAAACAGAAGAAAACCTCCGAGAGTACACCGCAACGTTCACAAACAGAAACTGGACGGCGGTCTCTAAGCCCTGTTGCTGTTCTGAAAGCCTGATCACAGCTTATGCCACCATTACTCATCATCACTTTTTAGCTCTTTAAAGTCATGCCTCAGAACACTACTGTTCTGCGAGATACAAATAAACAATGCAGGGCCTGGCAAACAGTGACTCAGCCCTCTGAATAATGTTTACCCTGGATAGCACATGGTGCCGTCAGATCCACGTCACAGAACACATAACGGCGCTTTCGTAAACGCCTCTGCACTTGTACGGGAGCAGAACCCGCTGTGCAAACACCATGCTAGAAAGCAGAAGCATTTGACAAGGAAACGGTTTTTGTTGTTTCGAGACTGAACTTAAATGACTCTCGTCACACTGTCCTGCTTTATGTGAGCAAGGAGAATGGTGCAATCCTTGAACATGCTGAAAATAGTATGTCTGGATGCTCGAGTGAGACATCCTCCTGCAGGGCACAGGTGAGGCGGGGTGAGACATCCTCCTGCAGGGCACAGGTGAGGCGGGGTGAGACATCCTCCTGCGGGGCACAGGTGAGGCGGGTTCGGTTCTCGGCAAAGCAAGCAGTGTTTTAGAAACTTCAATAAGGCATTATGACAGAAGGAAATGAAACCTTCGGACCTAAACGATGTTCACCCTGACCATGTGATTGCTTTAAAGTAGTCCTTGAAGACCGAGCACTTCTGAATGAAGGCTGTGGGTTTAAACTTTTAATTAGTAAAGCTTGTCAAGTAGTGTACACTTACTGGCCACTTTAATAGGATATCCTGTACCCCTGCTCATTCAATTATAGAATTATCTAATCAGCCAATCATGTGCCAGCAACGCAATGCATACAATCATGCAGATACAGGGCAAGAGCAACAGTTAATGTATGTATAAAGATTTCTCTATATAACCTATCAAGCCTCTTGTTACTTGCTATATGCATGGAACAAATCAATGCAGGTCAATGCTAGCTGAGGTCCTCTACAGAGGTCCTCGTCCGTTTTTGCTGAGAAGAAAACAAGTAGTCAAATTCAGAACAAGTTCATTGTCTCCACCTAGCTAACTAGCCTGCCATCCATGGCTAGCAGCGAGAAAACAAGGCAAGACTTGTTTATCATTATTACACATTTCTGTGCACTCTCCTTCCTTCCCTTCAATTATTTGCTGAATATTTTTATTTCCATATAAAATAGCATAATCTGCATTAAAAAAAAAAAAGAAAAAGAAAAGCTTGACATTGCCGTCACCATGGTTACCTCATGTAAGATGCAAGCATTTTTTGTCTGCCATATGAAAAGCGCTGCTGAGTGAGGCAATTCTGACCTTTCATACAGGAAGCGGAGAGACAGAGAGGTGGAGAGGCAAGCAATTTGCCACCAGCCGTGTGAAAAGCCTTGATTTGGCCTTGAATTGCTGGGTTATTTTCTTTATATTAAAGCCCCTCCTCCAGGGCTTCAACACTCCAAGACCAGGGTCAGGCATCCATTACTTAAATGGTTCAAGCAGATCAATAAGGGTGCGTATGTGCATGCACCAACTGCATCAGTTGAACAGAGGTATTCAAAATCCAATCCCTCCTATATAAAAAGGTCACATGTGCGATATTAAGACTGTTCAAGCACATCCACTCTCTCCTGAGATTAACGCAAGTGCAGGTGAAAGCTACCTCAAAGGCACTTCGCTCTGCATGATTCAGCAGTTCTCAAATCACAATAGCTGCAGAGCGAAGCAAGTGTGGGCAGCTCACGACAACGCAACAGAGAGAAGAAGCTGAGAGTGAAATTAGGATATTACACATTAAATTGACGGCTACGACGTTCAGCAAGCCTCCTCAGACTTGGAGAGGCTACTGCTGCCGCCTCGGGAAGTTATTGTGCATAAACAGACACGCTGGCCACTATTTGCTTAAACGACATGGGCCATCATAACACTTCACCCCTCTCTCTCTCTCACACTCACACTCACACTCACACACACACTCACACACACACTCACACACACACTCACACACACACTCACACACACACACACACACACACACACACACACACACACACACACACACACACCAAGAGATATTTTTTAATTGTTACTATCAGACAGAGTAAGTATAATCAGGTGGTTAGATAAAGCAAGTTGAAGCAGTTACTGAAAAGGCCACAGCCGGAGAGCAGAGGTTCCTAAATCAGATCATATTTTTTCTGTATCAACTAGACAATGTTCTTGAGTCAGGAATTCAAATGTTGCAGATTTGTAAAGAGCTTAAAAAAAACCCCAAAATAAATCCAATGTATTGGGAATTCTGCTAACAGAGTCACGCTAAAGCCGTGCAAACAGGGAGTGGCATAGCGAACACATCTGAGCAAAGGAAAACCGGTTGTTGGTTGCCATTTGCCAAATGCCTATGCAAAAGGCTTCCTACTAATGTTTCTGAATAGCGGGTTTTATATTCGCCGGTTACTGTAGCTTCGTGACTGATAATGTCCCACAGCAAATAAGTATCCTTAAGCAGTCTGCAAAACAAAATGAGACACTACCTGAAGCGAATTAGGAGGTACATAAGTATTCATTTCATAGTGTTTCCAGCTGTTACACCCCCACCCCCAACACACACACACACACACACACACACACACACACAAGCCTACTTGTGAAAGGCACGAAAACTTTTGACAGAACAAAAGGGACAGGGAGTAGCATTATTAGAGGGGGAAGGGTGTTGTGCCACATACCATCAGTTTGTCTATACAACACTAGAACCACATTTGCAATTAGATTACATTTTTCATAGTGTCTCCCCCACACACAGACACACAAACAGATACAGTCTAATATTACCATCATCGTGGGTTATTTCCACTAATTTGCATATTGCTGTAAATAAATTATGCTATTCCTTGAATATTTACCCCAAAGTACATATTTTGCTTCGTGCGTTCCAAATAAAAGCTTGTGAGACACACGCTGCTTGATACGGAAATGTTCCCTCAATGTCAATACGGTCAATGTCAAAAATACTCCCATCACACAGAGCTAAACACATGTCCACACACAAACACATGTCTTGGGCACATTAAAAATGCACAGTTTGTTCCATTAAACATTCACCACGGCAGCCTTGCTGCTACATTTATCAGCCTTCCGCCAATTGGCCTCCAGCAACCAGCAAGGAAGCCCTCCAGAGACGCGACGATTGAGCACGAGCACAACGCAGCACCTGGGCAGACGGAGACGAGAGTAAGTGAAAGAACATGAACGTGGGGGTTGCTGGTTGACATGAACAGGAAAACAGTGAGAGGAAAAAGGTTATTGCCCTCTTTACAATTTCGAGTCGAGCCAGGCTGTTCATGTCAATTATTCAGCGATGCCTCTCCAGGCGCCTTCGGACGTCATTTTCTATCGGTGGGGTGTGCGCGCGCGTGCGTGTGTGTACACATGCACACTGCTGAACCATGGTCACCACCATGCTCTCAGCCATACAACATCTAACGTCGGTCAATAACACAACCAAAAGAATCCTAGTAATGGCAACAAGCTCCAGAAACAAAAGGGAGAGGCAGGTCTGAAATGACAGCCAGAAATGACGTCACAGCCACACTACAGTATCTGCGGTTATTGTGGGTGCGGGCTCTTTGCTTAGAATAGACTACAAAAGGTATTTACATGAGTCGGTGTGTACAATCCTGAGCTTCATGCAAAAGACAGATGTGTGAAGTGCATGCATTGCAGACACAGATACAAAGCTGTCTACATTGCCATGATTAAGCCATGAACTAATAAGACAAGAAGCATGAACAGGCAATTATTTGACATGACAGTGAACACTGCGCAGGCCTTCGACTCTACAATAAGGTTACATTCTTCTAGTTTTGGCTGGTCTACAGTCACAGATTGCATGCACTTATCCAAGTAGCACTGGCTTCAAAACATACTTTTCCTTTTTATATTCTTCTGACTACTGCCAGTCCAGGCTGACACTAGATCAGCACACAAGCATCTTCACATCAGCCTTATATTTACAGTATAATAAAGCTAGTCTGACAAGCACTATAAAGCAAGCAATGGATTACATGCTTTTGGGTTTCACCGTTTTCCCTCTCTTGAATATTGAAGCCATAAATATGGCATTGGCGACAGTCACCGCTCTGCCCTTTTAACAGCTGACGAAGTGAATGGAAGATGAGAGACAGCTGATTGCAGCGTCTGTGTGAAACATGCTGGCATGAGCAAGGCTAAGCTCAGCTTTGATTAAAGTCATGGGCCAGAGGCAAGATTTAGAGTGACGGAACCCTGGCATTTCAATGGCTCCCACCAAATGAATAGGACCGTTACATTTTAATTTGAGCCCGGGCAATCTGATAAAGAACCCGAGAAGAAAAACAGTTGCCAGGATTCTTGCGGAGAACCTCGGCCAACGCCGGCAAAATGAGCCGATTTAAATACCGCCTTATTTTCTAGGAATTTATCTTTTAACTAATTCCATTGTTTCCTGACCACCCATGGGGACCAGGACACAAAACAAGCCTGCTATAATTCAGCTAAGAACACCACGAACAGAACGATCAGTCCTAGTCCTTGGCCTTTGGGTTTTTCAAGCATGCATGCGAGAACACACACACACACACAATGCTCAAACCTCGCTGGACTAACAGCAGCAGCAGGAGTGAAAAGCAGTGAGTGATTGTGCACAAAAACTTGCACCATCATCTAGCAATGTGCAAACTTGATTGTCTCCATGGATACGGTCCATAAATATTTGAATACTGACTGGTTAATTTCAACTCAAGTATACTGTGGAAGTCAGGCAAAATAACTTAATCAGCTGTTCAGCTGTTCCTTAGCCAGGTGCGTGTTGTTCCCTCATTATTTCACATCCAAGTAAGCAGAGCTGATTTCACGTGTGGTATTTGCATTTGGAATCTGTTAGGATTGACGCTCAATATGAAGTCCAAACAGCTGTCACGGCTAGTGAAGACATCAAAGCAAACCCATCAGAGAGATGACAAAAACATTAGGTGCAGCCAAATCGATTATTTGGTACAGGCTTTAAAAGAAAAAAATAAATAAATGCACTGGTGAGCTCAAACTCCAAAAGGCCTGGAAGACCACAGAAAACAACTATGGTGGGTGACAGAAGAATTCTTTCGTTGGTGAAGAAAAACCCCTTCAAAATAGCTGTCCAGCTCAAGAACCTATCTGTCTCAAGGTCAACATATAGTCAAATACAAACAGTTTACCACAAGATGTAAACCACGAGCAAGCATCAAAAACAGCAAAACCAGATGAAAATTTGGAAAAACATCCCATCCCAAAAAATCCCATCCAGTCAGGGAATCAAATCCTAGGTACTGATGAGATAAAGATTATCTTGTACTAACTGCATAAGAAGGGACGGAGGCGCCCAGGATCCAAAGGGACAGAGGCGCCCAGGATCCAAAGCAAACCACCTTATTATTTTATGGAATGGGAACGTATGCCTGCCAATGAAACTGCTTCTCCTCTGTTTATTGATGATGTGACAAAAGCAAATGTACAAGACTACATTATCTGCTCAGATTTAGCTAATGCTTTGAAACCCCCTTGACAGCGCTCCACAGTGCAGATGGACGATGACCTGATGCATACTGTGAAAGCATCCCAATACTTTTTTAAGGCAAAGAAATGTAATGTTCTGCAACGGCCATGTCAATCACCAGACCTGAATCCATTTGAGCATGCATTTCACTCACTGAAGGAAAAACTGAAGGCAAAACGCCATAGAAAAACAAGCAGCAATCGAAGACAGCTGCAGTAAAGGTCTGGCAGAGCATCACCAGGGAAATTAACCCAGTGTCTGGTGAGGTCTACGGGTTCCAGACGTCAGGCTTTGACTGCAAAGAATTTGCAACCAAGTACATCATTTAATTTATGTTACTTTGTCCAATTGCTTCTGGTCCCTTAAAAATGGGAGCGCATATAAAAGTGCTCTCGTTTCTACACTGTTCACCTGATTTGGATGAAAATATCAATATCAACTCTAATCTACTTCAGCAGACTGCAGAAATGACAAAAACATCATATAACGGTCATTTCTTTGAACTTTGAAATATAACGCATTAGCCATATGTACAATTAAACCTAATAAGTACTTGACAAGAGGTGGCAAACTGTGGTGGCAAGCCCACACCACCACATCAACACACGGTATTCAATTCATCACTTATCTGTACAATAATTCCTGACTTCGGTTAGCTGCTTTTGATGAGGTGTAAAACATACACACAACGACGCAATGGAGGGTTTTCTCAACAGGACCAGAGTTTAACTGCCATGCACCAGCTAATTAACACAAATTAACATTTTACCTTTGACAGCCCTGTAGTTAACGTTATTAGAGAATGCTCGGAGAACTCGAGATTAGTCCAGAATAATGGAAGCACTAAATACAAAGCAATTCGTTACCATGCTAAACAACTGAGCAATCGTTCAGTCAATTACTTGAAAAACATGCAGAGGTTCTGCCGTCTTCCCATGGAAGAAACATAGAATAGAGTGAGCGAATCGGACACCAAAGGAAGGCTCAGCAGGATATTGATCTCCTCACTCTGAAAGATCCCTGAATTTCATCTTCGCATGATGAGGTTAGATCCCGGCCACATCAGCATTCACGCAACTACGCTGCTGCATAAGCCTTTAAGTGAGAACTGGAAAGCGGACATGACAGCTGAGAAAATGTGAAATAAAATCATGTCAGGAGAAAGCGAGTTCAAATCTTGATGATGCTACAAACATCCACGGCTAGGAGCAAAGGATGAACAAACACTAGACAACTGCAAGTGTACGAGCTCATGTATGTAGAAGAGGGCGGATAGCTCTTTCCTCAGAGTGTCTTACATTACATGTTACATTGGGGAGAAAAAAATAAGACTTCCATTAATGGAAAAATGGTTGACAAAAAAAATAACATGGGCTTAAATGAAACCGGCGTTTTTTTTTGTTTTTTTTTTTATAAGTGAGTGTTTAAAGAGGAATGCAAACTATAAACAAGATCGCTGGTGATTGTTGAATATTCTAAAATTGTAATATAGGGTCAAGTGCAAAACAATACATCATCAACTTGATATCCTGAGGGTCAGGTACACGGAGTGTCCACTTTCCAGAAATAGATCCTCAGCTTTTGTTTTTCCTGCGGCACAGCAGGAGGCTCATGTATCCAGTCCTTCATCACAAGGACCTTAATTAGCCCTGATGATACCGTCGACACTGAAGTCCAACTAGTCTAGTAGCGGGATGAAACAAAGAGGAAAAAATACAAACCAATCTCTTCATCTAGCTTCAATTCGCCACCAACACGGTTTCATGCTACTGGATCAAATTGGTAACATAATGAGTTGTACAGATTGTATCAGTAGTACTCGGTATTAATTAGGCCAGACTCACACTTTAAGAACTCATTATGGTTTTGGAAACATTACACAGACATCACTGCCCACACTGTAGTACGGCATTAACATGCAATATATATATATGCATGTTACAGTAGCATTAATGTTCAAGTGTGGAATTAAAGAAAATAACAAATAAAGTAACAGTAATTGATTTTCGTTGCGAATACTCTGGTTAAACAGTCGTGATATCTAGCACTAAAATAGATGGAACGCTTTGAAAACAATCAATCAATCTTGGTAACTGCCCTAACAATTAAATAAAGACATCTCAGGAAGCTTCTCTTAAAGAAAATAAACCTAGGACTATGTCAGTCACTGAGATGTGAAAGGAAAGGTTGGCATTCAAACAAACATTACCGCTTGACAGTCATTTGGCTTTGCAGGTTCTGGTGTAATTTCTTATTCTCTCATCGTAACACACAGTTATCTACAGCTATGCTAAATACAAAAGTAGCTAGTTACATAAATACTACTACTTAAAGATCACAAGCGTTTATCTGAGAGGGCCAAATGCCTGAAAGTAGTTTATGAAAGTGCTCTTGTGGGTGATGACTTTTAAAGGTCCACTATGTAGGATTTATATGGATCTATTAGCAGGAATGGAATACAGTGTTCATGAGTATGTTTTCATTAGTGTATAATTAGCTGTAACTATGAACCGTTCATTTCATAAGAATAGAATGAGGCCTTTATAGCTACATAGGGAGCGGGTCCTGCCATCTTGCACTGCTACAGTAGCCCAGAACGGACAAACCTCCATAGAGCGCCTTCCACGTCTTTACAAGTGGCAGCATGAATCCGGAAAGAAGCACCAGAAGGAAGACAAAGAAGGAAGTGTCTGCTGGTGCTGGATAACAAGTTTGAGAAGTCGAGAAAATGGAGGATCATACTTATTATTTAGCACGGAAAAGCAAGGGAGCGTAAGTGTAAGTACCTGGATATAGTAACAGGCACCTGACGACCAACGTACGTTCTAACGCTTGGAAAGGGAGGTGTAAGGGAAGGGCATTCGGGTTGTTGCATTCAACGGAGTCCTACACAGTGGACCTTTAAGAAATCACAACGCCAGAAACCAGCTTGCGTTCAAATTTTTGGTTTTTACATTCAAACCGATCGCACACACGGAGCACGGTACTGGCCAGCACTCGGATACGAAACGACCCTGAGAAAACTGACAGGTCAGTCACAGAAGGACGCGGGATGGCCGCAAGCCTGAAAAGTAACAGTGTGATTCGTCATGGCAGACAAGTTTCAGACAAGTTTCCACGTCACGACGGCGCAACCAATGACGAAGATGAAATGCGTTTATTACCCAAAACCAAGAAATAGAAATGAAGACAGGAACAGAGTGCACTATATTCAGGTCTCTGTATTTACCACTGCCACTGTTTCAGCCTGAGCAGAGAACGGCTTCGCCTTGGACTGCACCTTACAACGACAAAGGCAAAATCCACACAGCTTCATTTGTTAGCAGCAAACTATGAATATAAACACCAGGTTCACTTTCCCCACCTTCTGTTTGCCCAAGTACAGTATATGAACAATAGCTGTCTTAAACAAAACAAAAAAAAACACAGGAGCAATAAAGATAGCCCATGATAACAGAATAAAGACACAGACCCTTACATATTACACTTAGGAATTGGATGTAGCTGGCTTTCGCGCTTACTGAAAAAATGGCAGAAACAGCTCTTAGCAAAATGCCTGTGGCTGCAACTGGAGACCACATCGGGAACAAGTTACAGTCTAGATGTGAGCTGCCGATGCCACATCATCAAAAATCAAACTACTAAGTACGTGCTACTCTTCAGATTTTCTGAAAACGAGACATTTGAAAAGGACACTGTGCGTAGTTGAAGGTGACAAGGACAAGGGACAGGAAGTCATGTGCCTTACCTCTCGCCGTCAGCTTCTTTGTGTTGATAATTTTAGCAGCATATTCCTGCCCGGTTGACTTCTTCACACATCGCCGGACGACGGAAAAGGCACCCCTGTTTTCAAATGAAACAAAGTTAGATGCTGCATCAGAAAGCGTGGATCTTACGTTCTGGAAGGATCTTCAAATAACAGGCTACGATATTTAAGTCAAACTGACACCAGTCACTAAACGCACTGGGAGCGTTTAGACGGTCCGTTCAGATCAAAAGATTCATCATAGAAATTTGGAAGATGCTCCAACACAGTACAGGTTAACAGAACATTCTAGCATTTCCCTCTCGTATCGATCTACCTCATCTCTAGCATGCGTGTAAGACCACGGAGAATTATCACGCTCTCTGTAGAACAAAGAAAACCTTAGACAGTTCTCAATATTTATTTATTTACACCAATGCTGCTTTTATTATCCAACCAACGTGCAATACAGTAAGAATTCATCCTGGCTAGGATTTGTTGCGAGCTATACATGATTAGAATATAACAGCTATCTTGTGTTTAACATTCCTTCATCTTCAGTAAGCACTTTATACTGGTTCAGGATCATGGTGGATCCAAAGTCTATCCTAAGAACACTGGGAATAAGGCATGAACACACCCCGGGTGAGCAACTCGGAGTAGCAATCAACCTACCAACCGTTCTTTATTATACACTATCTTGTTTATTATTCGATATCATTACTTGATTAGACTCAGTCGTCACTGAAAGTAATGGAACAGCAAGGCCAATTATTTAGTTTTTGCTATACAAATAAGATATTTGTGTTTGAGATTAAAATAGGAATCTCGGACAATATATGAACATGGCACCTGTTGTTTGAACCCACCCATTTGTCACATGATCAAAAAATATAGGAACACGTGATTGACAGCTGTTTATAGTTGCCAGGTGTGCCAGGTTAGACTAATTGTTTAAATGATTAATAGCTCTGAATGTTTATTCTTAGTACGAGCCATGAGTTCTTCCAGTGCATTTGGTGTTAAAAAGGATAAACCAACATCAAGACCAGAGAGCTGTCTACAGGAGAAAAGCAAACCATTTTAAAGCTGAGAAAATCAATGAGAACCACTGGGCATAGCCAGAGCAAAGGTTTAGAAAGTCCTGAGAATAAGAGACACCACTGGTGTACTAACCACCAGATGTGGCACAGAAAACGGCAGCAGTTGATGAAAAATACTGAGAGCTGTGAATACAAACCCAAAAGCAATAGTCAGTGACGTGACGACAACCTCCACAGGGCAAGGCCAGAACATATGAGCTCATCGGTCAAGCATGGTGGAGGTCATGTCATGGCTTGGGCTTGCTTGGCTGCTTCTGGAACAGGCTCACTAATCTTTATTGATGATGTAATTCGATGGTAGCAGCAGAATGAAATCGGAAGTCTACAGAAACATTCTGTCTGCCAATTTACAGAGAAATGTATCCAAACTATTTGGGAGGAACTTCATCATGCAGCAAGACAATGACCCAAAAACACACTGCTAACACTGACTTCATCAGGGGAAAACCGTGGAAGGTTTTAAACTGGCCAAGTCAATCTCCAGACCTATTTTTTGTTTGCATTTCACCTCCTGAAGACTGGAGGCAGAAACCCCTCAAAGCAAACAACAACTGAAAGAAGCTGTTACACAAACGTGGGAAAGCATCACAAAAGAAGAATTCAACAGTTCGGTGATGTCACCGGATCTCTGGCTTGATGTGGTTATCGCAAGCGACGGATATGCATCCAAATATCAAGTGTTATTTGCTTTAAAACATTAAAACTTAAAAAAAAAAAAAATCTGTCCCATGAACTTTGCTCACCTAAAAATTGTTTGGTTACCAAAGCTGCCATGTTCTAAGTTGTTTGATCTCAGAAAGCGAAAGCTGAAATTCCGATCTATTGTCTCATATACGTCGTTTGACCTCAAACCCACATGTCTAGAGTGTATAATAAAAACAACAGGAGTGACCTTGTTGTCCCAATACATTTGGAGGGGCCGCTATGTATGAGTGTATTTCATATTATATAAGTGCGCACATATACATATAAGCTACTGTACCATTTCTATATATTTTGTCCAAATGTCATGGACTGCATCAGTACTGTTTTAAATATTAATCTCATTATGTCGACAATTTATTAGCATCTTTTTGTTCCTGTATTTCAAAGCGGAAGAACACAGTAGGTCCAACTGGACATTATTTAGAGGCCCACTTATTATTGAGTTATGGAGGTTTGGTTAAAACCCACTGAATTGAAGTGACCAGTCAAACCAGCTAATAACTACAAGTACTCAAAAAAATAAAGAAATTGGCTTTGTGATTTTCTCCACTGTAGCAGGACAGACAAATCCCTGACCCCAGTGGACCCCGACACGCGGTCTGTAGTCAATATCTGTGCACATTTGTGGTGAGAATGCAGTGTGATGCAGTAGGAAAGCCATGCAGAGCTGAGCACTGCACTGATGCTCAGTGAAATGAATGCAGAGATGGAGGCGGTCAGGCTGAGTGGGCAGCAGTGGCCTACTCCACCCGCTCAGTGCTCTCAATCCCTGCATTCAGCTCACTCAATGCACACCTCTCTCTCTCTCTCACACATATACATACATTATATACATATTATTATTATTAGGTTTTTTTAACACACCACACACACACATGCATGTTAGGGGAAGCATGAGAACCCCAGAGGTCTGTGTGTATTTTCTATAAATCGTTTTCCGTATTAGAAAGAAAAACACATCACGCACTCCTAACTGCTGCGCGAGCTCGTAACATTTTCCGCTTTACGGCTAACTTAGCTACAGCTTTATCTGCAGAAAGCCCCTTATCTGCTCCTCACATCCACCTTCAGCTACAAAAATGACAAACAGCAAAACTTCCCAGCAGGTAATGCCAATGAGGTACACAACAGCGACCGGGTTTTAATTGGTCTTTATGCTAACGAGCATAAGCGCGAGCAGAAAGCGTTACATGCTAGTTTATTTTGCAGCTTATAGCAGCACTTTCGAGCTAGCACCATTCTGTCAACCATGGCAACATTATATACACGTATGGCCATAACGTGCCCTGTTTATCACTGAGCATGCTTCATGTTAGTGCTTTTGCAGCAGTCTGACCATATGGGCTTTGACAGGTGAACCGAAGTAACGTTACACGGTCCAAATCAACACGCCTAGGACGTGAATGCAGACGTTTTAACGCTAAAGCCATGCAGAGCTAGCTGACGTTAACCGAGAAACGCAGCGTTCTGGGCGTTCATGCTTACTTTCCGAGCTCTTCATAAAGCTGATACTCGTCCGTAAACCTCGTCGAGGTTGGAATTGTAGCCATGTTGTTCTGATAGATCGCCCCTCTCTCTCTCTCGGCTCAGCGACTCTGTCTTTCACTCTGTCTTTCTGTCTGTCTGTCTGTGTGTCTGTGTGTCTGTCTGTCTGTCTCCCGCTCACACACACATAGACACACAGCTAGAGCTGATCTGAATCGTTTTGCTTTTTTCCCCACCTGTATACCAACAAATCCCACCTCTTACGCTACGATTGGCTACTCTCGACAACGACCGCTGCTTGGTCAGCCAATCCGAACGCAAATCCTGGACAGAACTGCCCGTTTGACCAATCATAACACAGAAGGCGGAGCTTGTTTTTTTTTTTTTTGGAAAACGGGTAGGGAAAAAGACAGGGGCTGGTAGGGTAGGTTGGTATAATGTACGTAGGCTGTGAAGTCACGCGAGATTTCAACCTGCAAACGAGAACAGAGGCGCCAGGCGCAGTTATAATGCATAATGTTCCTCCTTCAACACAACACCCACCATGGCAATTAGATTTCTAATCGAGTTACTGAGAAATAATCTGCCAAGTATTCTTCATAGTTTCAGCGTACATCACAATTTGCTTCTTTTTTTTTTTAAGACCAGATGAATTGGCACGTGATTTCTAGGTTAGAATTTATTTATATATATATAATTTTTTTTCTACTTTTCGCCTCCCAGTCTTATGCCTGTTCAATTCATTAAGATTTTCTTTTTCCTAAACCCTAGGTCATGAACCCTAGAAATTTTAATTTATTAATCTTCAGCATCCCCTTTATCAGGCTTGCAGAGGATCCGCAGCCAGTCCCAGGAACCCTGGGCGCAGGGCAGGAATACACTCGGGATGGGACAGTAGTCCATCATGGTTTGCACCCCCGCACACACACACCCAAAGGCAATTTAGCATAGCCATACTACTCACGCGTATGTTTTTGGGAGGAAGGAGAAAACAGCAAAACCCTGACGAAACCCACACTGATATGGGGGAAACATGCACAGAACCTCCACGCACACACTAGTCCAAAATCACAATCAAGCCAGGCACCCTGGAGCTGTGAGGCAGCAATGCTGTCCCCTGTACCACTGTGAGGCCCAGTATCTGGTATCACTTTATACTCAGTGCTCTGATACTGGGATCATTTCACAAATGAAGAAAAAATGGGAGCAGTGCATCCCTATGGGTTTGGGCTATACGTGTTTAAACAGTTTATGCGTTCTAGAAAGACCACAAGCATTTAGGCAACTACAATCCTACATTAATGAAATATGTTCATAATCCCAAAGCTGTCCTTGATAAAGTGTTTAAGCATTTTATCCCATGAGAGGTTTTCTGTTTAATTAACAGATGAGAGGTATTATAGTGTAAATTCTGCTGTGATCTGTGAGCCGATACTCATCTGCCCTTAAACATAAGCTGGATTTCTGTTCTTATTAAATAACAGCCACTGCATTTTAAGGAAGCAAGGTGCTGTTGAGAGAGAGAGAGAGAGAGAGAGAGAGAGAGAGAGAGAGAGAGAGAGAGAGAGAGATGTTATGATGAGAGAATGCAGCAGGCCTACTTGTAAAAGATGACTTGTCCCAGGAGGCTATAGGTTGAGCAAACTGAACTTTCATTCTGTGCCTTGTTTACAGAAAAAGAGGGGAAAAAGCTGAGAAATATAATCACATATTGTAATCAAATATAATCACATATTGTAATCAATATGCTTTATGGAGAGCTCAAAGGCTTTAATTGATTCCAAATAAATTTCAAGATTATGCTGTGTGTGAGAGAGTGATTGAGAAAGATTTATGGGAGAGCAGCAATAACTACCACACCTCCTCACCCAAGTCAGACAATGAAGAGGCCTATGGATGTACAATTTGTATAGATGGATAGATTGATTGATGTATATAGCAGATGATTGCATGAGTGTACATAATTAATCAAACACCAAGTTGTACTATATGTTATTCTCGTAAGTGTAAGTTTGGTTGGTGTGCAGCACCAGCGCGCTATATATTTTCTCCGAGGCATGTCGCTCTGGAAGCTTAATTAACACTGAGCGGTGTTTCTATGGCACTGTGTGTACTCTGTGTTTTGGAGCTGTGCACGGCTGATGGGTGGGAGGGAGCAGGGGGTTGTGCGAGCGTGGGCAGATGCATGCTGGGATGGGCCACATTCACATCTCTGCATAAGCTAGGCAGCAGGGGGGCTCAGCGAGGGTGGATGGCTACCTGCCAAAGAGCTAGCTACTCCACAATTTCACTGCAAAAGTATTACACTTCATCCTTCACACGCTATACTGCGTATCCCATCTGCATTCACAAGCTTAAAGTGAAGCAGGATTTATTTTTATGGCTTGAAGCTACTTCAGCGCATCTCGTACACCATAAAAGGGGTGGTTAGGGGAAGTTTCTTTTTTTATGCACCATTAACCCAAACTGTAAATGTAGTTTTACTAGCAAAGGAGTCAACTAGGTCATGTTGTTCTATAAATCAGCAGATTCAGTCGAAAAACACAGCATTAAATCCCACCTGTATATTTAAGCAGGGGCTCCTGTTTTATCAACCAAGGTTTTCATTCCAACTAAGCCCACATTTTTAATCAGTGTATTTACTGAGTGGCTCCTAATCATCTGGAATGCAAGCTTGTAACCACAAAAGCCAACTGGACGTCTCTAAATCAAACAAATGCAGTCCTACCTGAAATCAAAAATGGTGTTGCAGAGCTTTCAGACCTGCCCTGTAGTCTCCTGAGACCAAAACTCTAATGCTATGTAACTTGTAATTCACGGTTTCTGTTTCTCAGCACCTGATAACTACTGAACTTGATCATCGTCTTCAAACAGGAAAAAGGTTGGTAAAAGAGTAAGACCCAATGGTCTTCATATGAGGATCTCACAAAGATATGCACTCAGTTTAATTGGGAGAAAATGCGATTCTTCATATGAGAACAATGCTCTGGACAACAATATAACAGAACATCTAAAAAAAACCCCAAACGAATTTAGAGATATTTGAATTTAAATGTTATAGTTTACTAAGTTCTGGGAAAATGATTCAAATGTTTTGATGGCTCATTTCATACTAGTATTCCATCCATCCATTATGTATAGCGATTTATCCATCTGGGTCGCGGGGAAGCTGGAGCCAATCCCAGCATCTTGGGGCGAGAGGCGGGGTACACCCTGGGCAGTCCACCAGTCCACCACAGAGCCAACACAGACAAACAGCCACACACGCTCACATTCACACCTATGGATAATTTAGAGTAGCCAGTTGACCTAATCTGCATGTCTTTGGACTGTGGGAGGAAACCCGGAGAACCCGGAGAAAACCCACGCATGCACGGGGAGAACATGCAAACTCCATTCATACTAGTCTTATTTGTCCAATTAAATGTTCTCTAGTTTGTACATGCCCCACCTTCATGTCTTGCTCTTAACAGCAAACATGGTGGCATTTTGCAGTTTTGGCTGTTCGTCTTCCTGCACGCTGTTCCCTTTTCCGACCATGCCTTGAGCGAGAAAAAGATTGTTGGAGTTGATTCTTTTTGAGGAGGGTGGAATTTAAGAAAATTCACAGTTATGAGACAGGCACTCTGCAGAGGAATGTTTCACCAACTCGTTCCTGTTCAATGCCGGAATGTCTTGCTACCTCAGACTGAGATTGAGAACGTGGGTCCATCTTTATAAATGAATCGGTGATTCTCCATCTGTAAGAGTAAGCAATATGTCATGTGCTCATATTGAGATGGCTCCTGGTGATTACCTCACGACTCTCCGTCACCATTGGTGGCTCTGATGGGACATGCCCGTCACAATTCTGAAACCACATGATAATTTCATCATCCATGTTATCATCCGCAATGAAATTCTGCACATTTGGAAAAAAAAAAAAAAAAAGCTCTCATTAAATGCTTCACTCTTCCATATTTCTAGTTTTCTAAGCTACTAAAGTGTGGATAGATTCACTGGCCAGTGTGGTGCATGTCAAATGCTTTTGGCTCTTGTGTAAATCAATCAATCATTTCAACATGCTGATTTCAACTGACTTCCTGTTTCACAAGGAAAAATATACAGAACAATACAGATTCATGCCATGACTCAAGCCATTTCATGGGGTCCTTCCTAAAACATGCCTACACTAGAACACTTGAATCGACCGTCAGCCTCCTTGCCCTGGTTGGTTGGTTGGTTGGCTGGAGTCATTACTTTTTTTGGTTCTCTGAAATCTAGTTTCTTCTCTGAGGAAAGATTTCATAGCCAGCAAATGAATAACTTTGCCAAATATTGTAAAAAAGTGTGGAATGTTTTTCTCCGCTCCTTAAGGTTGCTTAAAAACATGTTCTACTCGTTTATCATATTGTTTGTGTTGTATTGTTTCCTGGTGAGGCAGACACCACTCTCCACAGCTGCTTTTCAAGTTCTCATTGTGCACACAATGCTTTTAGAGCAATGCATTAGGAGTGGCGAGTCAGGATAAGTGCCAAATTCTACAAGCATTCCAGGATGATTCATGCTGTTGGAAATTCAGTATGTTGGGTCTCTGTGGACTGACCTGTCGGAGTGCTATCCAGCATGTTTCACATGAAGCAGCTCATTACGAGGTTTATTTCCTGCTAACCATCGACGTCTCAGTCGACTGACGAATATGACTGACTTGACACGATATTGGTAGCATGTGGACAGGTGAACTGTGCAGTGGTTTCGATTGATTTGCACTGGAATGTGCAGCTATAAGGAGAACAGTGCAGAGACGGTAGAGAAGGCGAGGACAGGAGGTGAGAAGTAGGCAGGTTGGAGCTGCAATTCGAGTGATGAAACTTATTCATGATGCAGCGTGGAGCAAATGCTGTTCTCATAACATTAGCAGTGGCTTTCAGGGAAGAAGTATAGTAATACAATTACACGGCACTTACAAAAAAATTACACAAATCTGACTCGACGAGCTTCCTCCATGTAGAACATTTCATGATGCTTTACATTCTTAGGTTTGGGCGTGTTGACTTCCCTCATCGACCTCTGTTCTTCAGTGAGAGTCAAATCCAGAGACTGCGATGGTCATTGCTTTTGTGCGTGTTTTTTTTTTTTTATCATTTCTGTGTTCATTTTAAAGTACATTTGGCTCATTCAGTGTGAACCTCCAGGTAGAGGTATCCAGGTTTCATGAAATGCTCTAAGGAAGGGATTTCTTGCAACGCTTCCCATTTTTCTTCTCCAAATTTTAAAACTTCAACAAGAAGAGTCAACTAAATTCCTCTTTCATATCCATGGTTTAAAGTTAATACTAGTGCTGTGTCTAAACTGAAGAAAGGACTTCTTTTAGGCCTTGAGAAGAACCAGTTGCCAGATTTGTCCAGGTCTGTCTTTTGTGGTGAAAGTTCTTTGTTTTCTTTTTTCCCCTCAGTGGTAATAGATGACAAAGGGATACTACAGCCATGGAAACTCCAAGGAACCAGGATATGGTTACAGACAACAACAGACTTCCCAGGGACTGAAAACAAATGGATTTTTTTTTAACGACAATGTTTGTATTAAAACATTTCTTAGGGCTGGCAATAATATTGGTACTTATCGGAGAGAAATGATTTAAAATAAACAGTTTTAATGAGAATTATTTTATTAGAACAAAGTAATTCTTTCTCTGATTGTTTGCATGTGTATTATTGTATATAATGTTGACTTCCGGTGGTGTGGTGGTTAGCACTGTCACCTCACAGCAAGAAGGTCCTGGGTTCGATCCCCGGGTCACCCAGGGTGCCTTTCTGTGCAGAGTTTGCATGTTCTCC